>JAODLC010000100.1:6631561-6664328 GCA_026781145.1 Hippopotamyrus pictus
CAATAGAATTGACATTTGAGGGCTGGAAGAGAGACACTTTGGGGGGGAGGAAAACATGCGACAGGTGGATGAGTGAGCCGCAGTAAATGCATGCTGCCGACAACACGGCCGTCCATGCTGCAGCTCGGGAAGCACAGACCATAATCCCCTCCTGACAGATAGCATATTCACCCAGCGGCTGCAGCCCTCACTCGGCAAAATCAGCATGTCCCTGTGCCTGAACTGGGTGGCGGCTTCCTTACCGGGAGGGGGGTAAAACGACCCCCTCCTCAGCCCCAGTTAAGGGGTTTGCGCTAAAACTGGTCTGCCATGTTTTTATTGGCGTGCCGATGTCATCCCCGTCACCCTTGGACTTATTTCTAGGATAAAATATGCAGTTGCTGTCCCTGCTATGATTTGGTGATGGGTTCTGTCACTTTTATAAATTTTACATCACTCCTCGTGCTTGATATACTATAAATTCACACTAGGGGCACCAACTCCTCCCCCCGCTTGCTTCTGCAGTTGATTGACAGCTACCTCAGCCAGTGGGAAAGCAGGGAGGCGTCGCGACCGTCCAAGGGGGACTCATTTCCCAGGTGGGGTCACATTTACTGTTTTAATCCGGAATGCTGACAGGTCAGAGCAGTGCCCGGTTACCCAGGACCTTGGGTTCTCCCCTCAGTGCTTTACGGGCCTGAAACCAAATCATATTAGTGCTCTATAAAGGCACAGGGTTAAAGAAATACAGCCAAGCTGACAGCCAGTTGTGCAACTACCATTCTACTGCCAAACCCCACCCCAAAGATTCTTCTGTGTTCGCCAATATCCAAGTGGAGAACTTCGTTTTATCTGCAAAAAAACAACATCCTATGGCACAAACTCTGAAATGATAGTTTTATAGTCTGGGAAGTGATCCACTACTACAGCAGTATGAATTGCTGGCTCTTGTACTGTAGAGTCCGTACATATCCCGCCCATGTTTTGCATTGCCCTTATGCACCTGATTCCTATGACAGTGCTGACCTACTAAGGCAGCTACCACTTAGCCTAAGCTGCTCAGCTCAATAGTAGCTCCCTCATTAATCTCCATTTCCTGTCAGTTTAATTCCTCCCCTATAACAGTGTTTCCCTAACTGGGTTTTCAGGGACCCCCAGACAGTCCAGAAAATGTGGGTCCCCCCACCTCAGGGGACTGGCTTAGGGCTGCCCTGTAATCCCACCCCCACGCCTTAGCCGTCTCTTTCTGTCCTTCTCCCTGCCCTCCACTTACCACCATCTCTACAGTCCATCCACCTCCATATATTAATTGCTCTGTCCTCTCTCCTATTTTTTAATCATGTATTCGTGGCACCTTTTTTTCCTTCTCACTCGCCCTGAATCTGTTGTGCTAAAAGGATCCTCCCAGCATATTGGAAGTTTGGAGAGTCTCGTTATATCAGTATTTCCACTTTCCCGCGTTTTTTTTCTTTTGCTTTAAATCTCTATGCTGTTTTATATTATTACGCGTTTAAGAGATGCATTAATTTGGTACATATATATATATACACAAAATATAGGTGGTGAATGTTATTCCATGTGTTTTTTTTTTTTTTTTTTTACTGAGGCTTTGTTTTTACTTGCATGCCAGTAAACCCTCACTCTTTTGTAATGGACTCACCTTCCTTGTCCTCGAAAGCCGAAGGACGCCATAAAAGTGGGTCGACATGGTGGACGTGCGGGGCGCCCGCTATGTCTCCTCAGCCAGCAGTGCAGGCGGCAGACCGGGCTTGGGCAGCGCCCCCCGAAGGGACAGACTCAGCCGAAGCCACAGAAATATCAGATCGTGGTAGACGAACAAGGGGACACGCGATCGAAGGCGAACTGCGGTGGCTGACGGCATTATTAGACAGGGATCAGGAGAGACGTGCTTGATCCGCTAAATGGCAAGAACGTAACACCTTTAATTGCGAGAAGTCCACCTCCACTCGGATGCAGTACGTGGACAGAGAACAATAAATAAATTCATGTTCCATTTCAACCCGCATTTACGACATATAGAGATAGACAGTCTATTAAAGCTATATCAAGCTTTAACCGGTCATGCATATGTGCAAAGCCTTTTAAAACCCTACTGCCTTATTATTAATTAGGTCCAGATTACTCGTTTAGGGCATTAAACAGGCCAGAATAACAGATACCATACTGATGTGGCCTCCGACAAGTGTGCCTGACACTACCTCTTGTAGCCGCTAGAGGGGAGCTGTGCGCAGCTTTTCATGTTCTGTGCAGCCTTATCTATAACCTGGGTGACCCATAACATCATTATCAGCAGTTTTAAGGCGTCCTTCTAGCCGCCCAGCAGGGAGTAGCGCTACTTAACTGCCAGTCCAGCTGCCTCTTGTATGTATGTGAGCTGTTCTTTATTTTGTGTTTCTCTTCGCTAACGGGGGTTAAGCTGCAGGTTAGGAGAGCCTCACCAGTGTCAGTAACACGTCATGAACCCGAGAACCTGGGCGGGGTCCTCGGTTATTGTAATCGGAAAGAAATGCAGTCTAGAAACCGACTGGACGATTACGTTTTTGTTACTGTGGATTATGGTGTATGTGGGTTTATTTGTCTTGACATTCAATAACTTTAAAGGCAGCTTCCACTATAAAAATAAATTTCACTTTGCAAAAATAAACAGCTTTGAGGCACTTTGGTGTCTCCCATGGACGGTCCAGCTGACTCAGACCCGGATCTCTCGTTTGCACATCCCTGAATCCTCAGCATCCACTCCTGCCTGATGAAACTCCATGTACTGGTTGCGTTCCGTGTTTTTCTGGTTCTAGCCGTTGTAATTTATGCGATTCTGTCGGCCACTGTGAAAGGGGGTCCGTGAAGCGGTGTAGGACCAGTGGTAACACAAGTCAAAAACCAGGAACCTGTTTACAAAGACCAGAAGTCGTCAGCTATTCTGGAGTTGTATGTTTTTGTGTGATCAGTTGGTTTTGATTGATTCACATTTCAATGTTTTAGATTGCGATATTAAAATGACTCAAGTGGTCATCGGTATTCTGGACGATTGTTGATTGATGGGTTCTGATTGTTATTTTGAACTCTTTGTCAGATCTTCTCATAGTGGGAACCCCTAAGTGCCATGGAGACATCTCCTCTTTTTCAGCTTCCATTCAGCAAATTTACCTGCAAGATCATTTACGCCATCCTGGCTATGATTTGGTCAACGGCGTATTTATATCAACCAAAATATCTGCAAATAGCAAGCTTTTATGTTTGACTCTGATTTTTATCCCCATTGCTAACAGAATAATAGTATACAATCAACACTGGTCGCATAGCCATATTTTACAAAAATAGTTATTCCCAAAACAAACGGAACCACAGCAGTAACCCCGAAGCCAAGCAAGGCTAAGAAATTATGCTGTGCGCCTGGAGTATTGTGTCTGTGTCAGTCTGAGGCAGCTGAGTAAGCATGTTTCCAGAAACTGTGTCCAACCACAACACACAACAGAAAGAATTTGAGGAAATTACTCATCATTCAGTGTGATTTTAGATATCCTTTATATTTTCTGCAAGGTCAGCATGCACAAGCCGCGTTTGTGTATTTTTCGGTTACGTTTGTCGTCTTTAATTCTGTAGCACGTCTCCATCCCAAGATGCATATTTTGTTCTCTCCTTTTTCCACCACATCTCAGTGGTTCTATGGTTCCGTTTCCCATTTCCTTCACATAGAACAGAAATCAAGTCCATGTTTAATCACCCTAATAAAGTCTCCAGTTAACATGCTCTAAGTGAATGTTCAGGGTTTATAATGGTAAATGGACTGCATTTATATAGCGCTTTTCTACTCTTACGAGTACTCAAAGCGCTTTACAATTTATGCCTCACATTCACACAGTCACACACCGGTGGTGGAGGCTGCCAAGCAAGGTGCCAACCTGCACACCGGGAGCAATTTGGGGTTCAGTGTCTTGCTCAAGGACACTTTGATGGGGACAGGAGGAACCGGGGCTCGAACCTGCAACCCTCCAGTTGCCGAACGATAGCACTACCTCCTGCGCCACCATCTTCCCCAAGAGTTCATAGTAAAAGACAGATGTCCCCTGTGTGAAGCAATAACGTCATCACTGCAGATTGGGTCTGTTTACAGAGACTCTGCTTTGGTAATAATCTTAAACAAGATCAATGTAAAGGATGAGGGTGACCTGACATGGAAGGTGTTTGATGTAAATGAAAACAGAGAACCGCCACCCGGAAACCATTGAAAGTAAACAGAGGCGTTACCTGATCAATAACAATAACAAGATGTATCCAACAGCATGTGACATCACTTCCTGCCATTGTGCTGAGTGGCATCAGTACAGAACAGCCATCAGACCGACAAGTATCTGTTCTTAAAGGAAATAATAAATTACACACCACAAAAGTTATATACAATATATACATTTATTAATTATAAAATACTTAAAGTACTTCTATTTCACCAATAGAAAAAAATACATACAATAAATACAAACAAGAATGCCTTTGTTTCCAGAGCCTTATAAAACATCCCACAGCGTGTGCATAATTAAAGGTGGTTTCTGTTTGTTATTAATGGGACTAAACGCTTTAAGTTGCGCCTCTAATCAAATCCTTACAGAGCCAAACAGAAAATTACACATTAATAAAACTCTCAAGGATGACACTCTCTGCAACAGTTAAATTAACTCAAATCATGTGATGGTAATATTATTTAGGAACCAAATTGCAAAGCTGGTTAAATCCAAGTTAAATTACATCTGCTAAAAGGACAAAAAAATTACAATTTCCACATTAAGGGAAATTCCCCACAACATACAGTGAACTTATTTGGCATCCTATAAATGCAAGTACTCATCAATGTCTGATTTCCTGGAGCCCAGGAAAGACATTTGTCTTGATTGGTTAGAAAAATCTGTTAATTCTGATAGGGCTACAGATTCACCACACCATCGTGTCCTTTTCTGTGACCATCCATAACACGTCCCAAGTGCCTTAGTCTCTCACTGCCTCATCACATGTACCCCTCCACTTTCTCTCTCTCTCTCTGGTATTTCATTCATTCCTTTACTTCCTGTGGCGTCACCCTCATGTCCACCAATTGCTCAAAAATACATAAATAACATCAACACAAATGCTCACTCTCATATTATATAGACCCCTCAAAAAGAAATATCTTGTACTCAAATTAACACATATTCCTAATATTAATAGCGAGTTTATGAATCATGAACGACATATCAATGTTTTTTTTTTTTTTTTTTTTAACTTTGATCACAGAACAGGTTTGCTATTTAACTTCAATCTTAAATACGATTCCAAAATAAAACGACTCTGATAAATGCCGCTTTTCAAAACACAGGAAAACAAACAAGAAAAACAGAGGAGCATATTCTTAACTTTCACTGACAGAACCAGTTACAGTTGCCTTGACAGGTCCTCCAAGACAGAGGGCCGTGAAAATCCGGCTCCTCTCGAAGAAAAACTATGACTGATATAATCCTAACTCAATCGAGGATGGTGGCGCACGCATGGAGAGTTGAAGTGCACTGCGCTGAATACCAATAATCACACTGTGACCCGTCGCTCCGATCGGGATTCGCCAGGTAGCGAGATAACACGCTTTGTCAATTTTCTATAGACGCCGCATAGAAATTACCCGTGTAAAATGCGACATCATCATTAACATGCAGCTGTTGATACCAAGGAAATCCGTCTCTGTGCTGCGGCCTGTCTCCCTCGATCGCACGGGTGCAAGCAATCCTGATTCTGTCTGTGAGTGTGGGTATCTGTGTGTGCTGGTGTGTCTGCGTCCGGCTGTGTGGATCCGTCATGCTTGTGCTCCTGACGCTGGTCCAGTTCTGTACCCAGCCCTAGGAACTGCTCTGCTCCCTCTGCGCGTGTCCCTGCGGCGGCGTTTTCACGATAGTGATGACCGAGGCGGTGTTGAGGCGTGGGGCTACGGCCATTAGGTTCCCGGCTCCGGGCTCCAGGCCGCGGGCGAACCGCTGCAGCGCGGCCAGACGCGCGCCCAAGCCTTCTAGCTCGCGCCGCATGCCCGCGTTCTCGGCGCCCAGCCGTTCCACCTCGCGCTGCAGCTCCGCCTTTTGCTGCTCCAGGGCCTCGCGCTGTGACACGCGCTTCACCCGGCAGCTGGCCGCGTAGCCGCGGTTCTTCAGCGTCCGCCGCCGCTGCTTCAGCTTCTGCACCTCCTCCCGCGAGAGCCCGCGCAGGTGCATGTTCAGCTCGCGCACAGACAGGGACATGAGCTCGCCGTCAGTCAGCACCGGCATGTTCTCCCCACACTCCCGTTTCACCTGGGACCGGGGGGATGACAAGATTCTGTAAGGCATCTGCAAGACGCAGCCTTTTAATCATTTCAGCTTTTTAATATTGACCGTGCCAGAGCTAGCTCAAACCCAGCGTAGCTGCTTTGCTGGAATACAAGACAGAAACTCCAAAAAGAATTATCAGCAACACAGGACTTCTCCTTCTACAGAACTTCATGCTGACAGAAGCTAAAGACGAAAACACCGTAAGCAGTGACCAGATTAACAGGGAGATGCAGGACTGACCTTCAGCGCTTTGCTCACTCTGCTGTCAGACGTCATGATGCGCCTCGGAAGTGGGTCTAAGTAAGATGAAAAATAGTAAAACCTCTATGGATTAAAAAAAAAAGACTTTGTAAAAGACACCTCAGAGTGCCAAGTGTTTAACATGCGCATTGCAAAACTGAGCATATAACTCAATTTGTCAATTAAAAACGCCCAAGACATTCATGATCAAAAACAATTTTCTATCAAGCGAGGATAACGCACTATTTTGACTGTACCTTTTAAATATCTATGATGTTATTTCAGTTCACATCAAACAAAATGTTAAAAATTACATTCTCTAAAAGTTCAAATAGGCCTAGTTATTTTTAATATAGATAGACGGATAGGCAAAGAGGCAGATTACTGAAATAGAAAACAATAAAATCCCATAACGCAATTCAACGGCATTTTAGCTACTTCCACCATCACCCCCCGAAACCTCTCAAAAAAGCTTCGATCCTCCACCACTTCCCTAATTTTCTCGTTTTACAAACAAGGCTTCAGCGTTCGCGTTTAAAGATCATCTGATACAAATCTAAAGAGTATATTCGGTGAACGGCGACAAGTTAGAAGCGGTGGCAAAAGATAAAAAATATAGATTTAATACAACGCACCCTAAATGTTGTTTAAGAGCCGGAGCGAGGAGTGCCGGGTCTCTGCAGACTCCCTCCAGACTGCGGGGGAACCGCGCGTCGGCGGCCGCGGAGGAGGGAGGCAGCCGCGGCTGAGCGACCTTATGGAAACCGTAGAGTCACGGTGAATCAGCAGTATATCCGCCGTAAGCGACACTCCCCCCCCGGCTCCTTCCTGATATCCTTATTACAAGTTTCGCCGGATTAAAAATCAATCGGGATAATCCCGGGAATACACAGCTCTATGGGAAAAAAACGCTAAATGTTCGGTGAACAGGCGCAACTTCTCATTAAGCGCCTATTAACGTGCTTTTCGGTTAATGGAATATCTTACAGTATAGTAATCTGGGGTAGGTTTTATATGGGGGAAAAACATTCTCCGTTTTCATTTCATATTATGTGGAGTCATTTGGTTATATAGTCTATACAAAATTAAGGAAATAAGGTGCGTGATGTGAGTCCACCTGCCTTAAAAGCAGTAAAAATTTCTTCCTACTTCATCGTCAGGAAAAGATGGAAGATTTCCAATGACACGGAATACAACCGGCAGTTAGATTAACTATATTTAGTTATGTGTCAGTTTTTAAAAATAAAACTTTACTCGTTGTACGCTACAAACGCGAAGGCCGGGTATACAGTTTTATTTTTTGTAAACACATAAATCTTAATACCAGTCCACCCATGTCCTTATACGGAAAATAAGCCAGGTCGCTATGTGTGTAAACACAGCCATTGCAACCGCGCCGTCTTCCAAGCTTCATTTTATGGGTTTGAAAGCTTCCTGGTTTAATAAATTCAGAACATCTGACAAACACATTTCCCCACAATCTCCCAAACATTCAGATTACTATGATGTCTGCTTTTCTCAAAGTGTACTGTAATAATGCCGTATCAGTCAAATACCTTCTACGCAACGCTGTCCTCGGCACTAGCTAGCTAGCTAGTTAGCTGACAAATGTAGTTACCTAAGGTACAGATAAAGGGAAAAAAATCCTCTTACCTCTTATTTTCTTCTAAAGACAATCGGGATCAGTGTCCGATGTTTCAGTTTAGTGTACACGGACCGAATCTAACACGCCGCACGAACTTGATCCGTGGACAAAAACATTAAGCTTGTTATCCAACAGCAGAAAAATGTCAGTTCGCCTTTTCCCGGAATTACTCACTCTGCTCGCTCGCTTTCATTCATAAAAAAACGCGCAGAGGGTGACGTCAGGCCCGAGGCACGAGGGCGGAACAGCGACGCTCCAGCCGAAGTGCGTGGAAAGAATGTAGCTCGTCTGGCAAACGGAGCCACGCCATTTTTGCAATGTGGACCAGCGGAGGCCTTGTAGTTTTACCTGTCACCAGTAACCGCACATATTCACAACATTTACACGAATCTAATACCTGCTACTTGTAATATTAATCCATAACAAACGAAACGTTTTTTCCCCATAATATGAGTACTGTGGCAGGCGTGAGCTTAATTGTTTTTATTTTCTTACTTGCATCTGTGATGTACGTACGGCAGTAATATTAAGCTATATATAATTGTGTGTTCCATAAATCCTCTTACGTTTGGGTGTATTATTGAATGTATTATATTTGATGTGCATGTAATAGATACTGTAGCACACGATAAATAATCTCATACCTTGTACAAGTGAAGAAAAACTGACACTTGTTGCTGGTGAAATGTATTTATTACGAATTCTTAGTACATTTGTTTTCGCTGAACTTAATGTCTTAAATTTCTTGCAATGTCAGAATATTTTTTCGCAGAAAGAATCCAGGAGCGCTCTAGACTGCCGGTGGTCCTCTTGTCCGCTTGGTGGCGCTACCACTATAGGCGCTACCGCTTTGTGACGTTCGGCATCGCTGTTTCCGGGCGTTCGACGCGCATGTAACTTGAATGACCTCAGACTGCTGCAGATCCCTCACACGCTTTCTCGCTAGTGCTTTCAGGCAAGCTCGGGTGAAACCGGTCAGGCCGCTGTAACGTCCCGTGGGTGACTTGGTGAGGGAAGTGGATAATGGCTGGAATCGAGGAGATTTCTCCCTCATCGGGCCCAGTTGAGACCCGGCCCCCCGAAGACGAGATCGAAGGAGATGATGAAGACGACGAGGTAGCTACACATCTCAGTCACGCTGTAGGCTGTTGCTTCCCGCAGATTTATTGATTGCGGGACCTCCTATGCCCGCGCAAATGTCAAAGAGAGAAAGCTAGACGGCCCAAACGAAACGCTATTTAAGACAAAATTTACGCTGTTTCCAACCAGCATCAGTCCTTTGGCTGCCAGGGCATAACTTGGAAAACGTCTCCTGAGGTAGTCAATTTGTGCAGCAGCGAAACACTTATACGATTGGCATATTTGCCATTTATTGTAGTTCGATATCATTTATGTTAACTGAATGTACTATTAAATTAACTGTGACGTATAAAGCATACTTATGCAAAACGTAGTTTGTTCTGCCTTGCGTTTTTTTTTTCGTTATAGGACGTCCTGCAAACCCGCCTTATTGAGTAGATTATTTTTCATTACATTCAGCGTGGAGTTTGAGTTTCTGTGGGGCACGTTTTTTTGGGTAGCCTATTAAGTATGTCAGGCTCAACGAAGCCCACTTTCAGTGTTGCCTTACTTAAACTTTTTAAATAGGAAATATCATATGGTAATGTTTTGATTTGTCTTCTTAATTGCAACTCCTACCCTTGGCATGTGTCGGTCAGCGTCTCTGTTTTTGTTGCTGATTTTGTGGGACGCTTCCCTGCAGTTAGATGAAACCCTCACGGAAAGGCTGTGGGGCCTCACTGAGATGTTCCCAGACAGCCTGAGATCTGCAGCTGAGGTGTCTGTGGACTGTTCTCTTTCTGTGGCCAAGAAGTTGTACAGGTGAGTTGAGGAAGCACTGCACATGTTCCGCCTGGTGGTCTTCTCTATTCCTCACGGCTCCTTCCCGCCAGCTTTACCCGGTCGGCGCTTTGGGTGGGCACCACGTCCTTCATGATCCTGGTTCTGCCGGTGGTCTTTGAGACGGAGCGACTGCAACTGGAGCAGCAGCAACTACAGCAGCAGAGACAGGTGAACTGGCTTTGTCAGTTATACCCCTCCCAGGTTGTCTTGCATTTGATGTTTTGGTCTCATATGAAACTTTGTAGCTAGACCTTTTTAAAAAAAAAAAAATAATAATAATTAAATAAATAAATAAAATAAATACTGTCGCTTTGCGGAGCAGATCCTGCTTGGACCCAACACTGGGATTTCTGGTGGGATGCCTGGAATGATGCCCTCAGCTCCGGGGAAGATGTGACTGTGTCATCCGTCTGTGAGCATCCGAGTTGCACGAGGAGAGCGGAGGACTGGAATGTGGAGGAAGAGTAGGATCCTGGGCCTGGAGAACCAGCATACACAAGTATTCCAGTGCCAAGGCTTGGCTTGGGATGTGTGTGTATGGGTGGGTGGGGGGGGGGCAGGTTATCTCCTGGCTTGTGGATTCTGTGATGGTGAGATTACCATCCCCTTTGCAGCCTCTCGTAGAACATTCTGCAGAGACAGTCCTTTGACCGCTATCCTTTTAAGTTTCTCTTTTTATATATATATAATAGGCATATAAATATGTACATGTTTCAGGGGTGGGGTGGGTATGAATTACTGATTGGGAGTTGGGGTAGACCGTCTCATGTTACATGTGAGTATGAGTTTGCACAGAATGCTGAATAATGTAAGAACCTCGTTCCACAGAGCTAAGCATCGTTTGCGTTTGATGCCGCTGTCGGGCCCGCGGGCACCGTGCGAGAGTGTGAGTGCCGTCGCTCTCGTGAGGTGTGCAGTCCCCGTATGTCTATTTCTGCAGTCTCATCAAAAATCGCATCAAAGTCTTTGTGAGTAAGGAGACGCATGTGAGCGTATTTTGTTAAAATGCGAAGTATTACATTATTTTATAGTCCTACTTGTGCATTATTCGTACATGTTGCTCACAATTTTCCATTTCAGGCTCAGATCTGTGCTCCCTTGTTGTCTGACATGACCACAGAAATAAACATCCAGAGAAACTGATATGGTCTCCTAACTGCTTATTGCTAGAAAGTGTTTGAACGGTACCTGGCTTCTAATGTTGGGACCACTGTTTTTACTCGGCAGCCTGTCATCACCGCCTTGTTACTCTGAGAGCTAATAAAAGACCGCAGTGGGTCTTGCAGGTGAATAGTGCACTTTTTTGGTTGTGCATTTAAGGCTGGACGGACATAATTAGATAATCTGTGTGAGACATATTGCTAGCAGTAAAGCTTATTAAAGCTGTTTATAAACCCAGCAAACTTGCTTTTCTAGTTCAGGCATTGCATGTTTTTTTTTCAGTATAGCAAAGAACAACATCCAGTGGACTGTGATGATTGTCATGTCAATTACTGTGTCGCTCCACACAAAACACTGATGACCAATTTGAAATCTGCTGTGTGAGTTGGAGATTGACGTGAAAGTTTGTACCACAAAATGTCTCCCATTGTAGCTAAAATGCGTGATGAGAAGCTTAAACCAGGAAGCATTCTGGACTAAGCCTGTGTGCTTGTAATCAGGTCGCCGGTTCAAACCCAGCCTCAGCATGTCTGCTGGTCCTTGAGTGAGACCCTCAATCTCCAGCTCCCTGAAAAGAGCAAGTTGAAGGAGGCGTAAAGATCAATAAAGTATCAATTATTATATTTGAACAGTTTAAAATACGAGAGAGAATGGGCGCTTTATTGGTTCCTCGGAGGGAAATTCTCTTTACTGCAGCATAAACATATATAACACATACATCACAACAGCCATTTTTATTGGAAAAAAAATCACTAAAGATAATGATGTACCCTGATAATATGGAGCATGACTAGAGGAGATAAGGAAAAAGGCAAAGTCCACAAAAACGGTCATGTGCATTTTAACCCAGTGGCCTATATACAAATCTCTCACCAGACCGTGAGTGCGATAGACCAGCAGCTGCAGCTAGAAGCTGATGTACTTGTAGCTCTGCCTCGTACTGATAACAGCACAAGCCATTATAGTAAAGGAGTGGAACAACGAGTAGCAATTTGTGTAGCATTTAGGGTTTGATTCCTATTATGTTGGCATGTTCTCCCATAGGTTTTCTCTGATTGGTCAGGTCTATACACCCCCCCCCCCCCAAACAAGTACTGTGTGGAGTGTTTGCGAGTGAACTTGCATATGATTGGCCAGGTGCTGGTGAGCCGGTGACAGGACAGGATAGTGGCTTCCCACTGTGATGTGAAAGTATTTGATCTACATCCCTTCCAAATGGAGGTTCAATCACTTCCTTATAACTTTAGTGGTTCCACACAAAATCCCCATTGTCTCCCTAACTTCTCACATCATACTACACTAATTTTGTTGATTCATCATCCCTGAAAAGTAGGATGTTTGTACTACTTTTCCTTACATCACAAATCTTGTGCCGCAGTCTAGAATGTTATTCAGCTTTGCAGGAGATGTGTTGATTGTTCAGATTACTTATTACACGGAACCACATTCTCACAGAGATGAAAAGCAGAGCTGTACAGGTGTGCTGAGGCCAACCTACCTGTGTTTTCCAAAGCATAATCGTGGAAATAATGTGTCAATTTGCTGTGTCAAGGACTTGCGGATCTTGTTGAGCAGAAGGGGGGGAAGTGCCCCTCCATGCATCCAGCGCCTGGAGAGATTAAAATTCCTGCTCTCATGGAAGGTGCTGCAGGAAAAATCATATAGAACCTACAAAGTGGGGGAAAAGTAGCATCATTCTCACTACTCCACCATACATACGGCATCGTGTTAATCCAAAAACACGTGGCTAAGTGAATTGGTAGCTCTGAATTATGTGTATGTGTGTGCCTACCCTGTTCCCCTGATTTGTACCCTGTTCTTGATAGGATACAAGGTAACCCAGTTGGAAAATGTCTGAATGGGCACCACTTTGATTATCAGGAGTAGGAAACAAAAGGGCTGCACTCGCGTAACATTATGGATTACGACGTGCCGTGCTGATTAATCTGTGCTTGTTGCTCCGGTGTGGATTGTCTAACGCACTGAGGTAGCTTTCAGAGGTTTGCCAGCAGATGACGCTGTTCCACTTTCGGTGACCAAATTGAAGTTTCTAGAACAGTCGAGGAAGCGCAACTTAAAAAGACCGTATGTTAAATTACAAAAATATAATAATTATATTTTAATAATTACATATATATATATTTTAGAGTTTTCTTGTTTTCTTATCAGTTGCGATTTGCAGATGAAGTCGATAATGACCTGACATTGAACAAATGGGTTGAATCACTGGCGCCTGTATCACCTGACGTGTGCTGAGCCTCGGATGGCTAACAACGGGCTAACGTGGAGTTTGGAGGAGTCTGCTGGGTAACATCTTAGATGCTGTGACATACATTCTCTGCTATCCTGTTTTTAAGATGATTCTTCTTGTTTTTCTTTCCTACATAAGATTACCCAGCATGCAGCACTGGCCCAGTTTATCTTGGCCCACTCTGCCCCACAAATCTACATAATCCAAAATTCCTGTTTTTCTCCCCTGGACTCCCCCATGAAATGGATACAGAAGATCTCCTGTTCTCAATTAAATGTATTTTCATGTAGCGCCTTTCACAACAACGCTGATCCAAGGCTCTTAACAAGAATGTGTGGCAATACATCATACTGTTCTCACAACTGTACAAGCTCAGGAAATGTGTAGCCCACCGAATAAATTCACTCTGGCCATAAACTGCCTCAAAACCACTAAGGAGAAGAAACGGCAAAGAAAGTAGAAACAACTAATGAGAAACGTTGTGGAAGGCCTAAAGTATGTTTTTCTTTGAATTTTTAGTATTACTAAATATCATTATCATGCTTCACATTGTGTATGCACATCAATAATTATTGTCCATCCTTTCCCAACTGCTGATTTTGGATGGGAGTCTGTCCTAGACAGCATAGGCCACAAGGTAGGAGTACAACCCGGATGGGATGTCAGTTCATCACAGGGAATATGAACAAGCTACAGGTAACTTGTCAGTTAAATTAACTGTATGTTTTTTGACTCGAGGTCATTACAATTCCTAGAAGAAAGCCGGATGATACAGGAAAAATAAGCAAGCTACTGTACATGCACATACACACAGACCTGTAATCATATCTTTGTGGGGACTGCTCATTCATTTCTATGGGAAAAATGCTAATGCTAATTATGACAACCTTAACCCCCGCCTATAGACCTAACCATAATAATAATAATTGATACTTTATTAATCCCCGTGGGGAAATTCTTTTTACGCCTCCCTCAACTTGCTCTTTGTAGAGCAAGCTGTCCGTAATCATAAGTAACCAAACAAAATACAAGAGTTTTTGCAGTTTTAGATTTTTTTTTTTATTGCAGTCACAGATTTTTTTGAAAATTGAGTGTTCCTTTATGGGGACCAGAAAACAGAAAAAAGCGGGTATTCATCATATTGTGTCCCCACAAGGTAAGGTATGTCTGGACCAGACATACATATATACACACATGTGCACACACGCAAGGAATTTAGGCAGGATTTGAACTGCCAGTGCTGGAGTTGTGCAGTGAGTCATTGTAACACGCGTAAAATTATAATATAAACTATAATATAGTATAATATGATATAACAGTCAATATTACCATTCATACTTTTATTTGCGAATAAATGCTGATTTCAGGATACACTGACGTGAACATTATCTAAACTCGAAATATAAGTACATTGATCTCTGTCCTGTATTTTACTGACGATAACAAAGAAAAGCTGTACAACATAGACAAACACTGCATTGGCCTTGCCGGCGTAATTTACGTCACAGTCTAACCGGCAGTACGCAGATTCCTGAAAACGATCTACGCCATTTTAGCACCTTCTTCCCACGGTTCTCTGGGAGAGTTACGGCTGACGGTTTGTTTTTTGTTTTTTTTACGTCGACGAAACCTCCATCTTATCGCGCACAATTGTTTGGAAGAGAGGTTTTGCAAAAGTAGTTCGAAGTATAAAGTATATCAACTTGAAACGGCATTAAAGTAAACTTTATTTAAATTAGGGGTTACTCTTTTTTGTTTGTTCTTTAGTTTCAGAGACAAGCGTTTGAAGGACCGAACATTCTATAAGCTGCAAAGCTCGGAGCCATTAAAAAAATAGAGAGAGCTAACGAAGCTAGCTGCCTCGTTTGGGGAAAATGCGCGGAAGTTCTTCATATGGGGACAGAGACAGGGACCGTGGTCGTGATAGGGGGTAAGTGCTTTTGCTACTTACAAAAATTAAGATTTAGTGAGACGAAGCACGAATTCGTGGCTAATTTCGCCGACCTTGCCAGTTTGAGATGGCTAGCTGGCTGACCTGCGATATCGCTAAGACTCAGCGGGCAAGCAACTGCAAAAGCAAAACAACTCAACTACATTATTCGGTTTAAACTTTTCAATTAATCGTGCAAAATTAATTGTAAGCGAAAAATGTTGCCGGTTATAATGATATTATTCTTAATGTCTTGTTGTTTTAACTATTTGGTTTACTGAGACGAGTCGTACATACTACATGAATATAATTTCTGTCCATGGATTGTTTTATTGCATGTCCCTTTAAAGGAAAAAACAATTTTCATGAAAATACTACTTAGTCACTAAGGAAATAATGTTTCCAGTCCCAGACGGCATCGCTAAAATGTACTTGAATAGACTATGTTTGAAAACTTTAAAAAGTAGTGTTTAATCCTGCATGTGTTCTTGTTTACCAGTTAAACGATCTGTGTATTGATTGGATAACACAAACTGGCAAAGGTGAAGGTCCGTTTGAGAAACACCTTTGGTTCAAACATTATCTCTCAATCAATCATCTCTCCATAACCACCATAACCGATTATTGACGTTAATTCCCAGACCTCGACCGTGACAGACTTGGGGTGTTGTTGGTTGGATTGACGAATTTCTAGTTGCAAGCATTCTGTGATACATGTTCCAATTAACCAGACTCAAAATATGCATTAAGCACTTGTGATTTTAATTGTTGCAACAGATTAAGACTGATTAAAAGTGTTCCTGGGAAGCAATGAATTAAACGTGCATTACATTCCGGGGTCCTGGATTAGGAAACGCTGGTTTAAATACTGTTACGAAATTCCCTACTCTGTTTAACCGTCCAGGACACGTTTTGGGTCGAGTCGGAGTGCCTACTCCCCTCCACGGAAGTTTGGTAACCCTGGAGAACGTCTCCGCAAGAAGAAGTGGGACCTGGAGGAGCTGCCCAAGTTTGAGAAGAACTTCTATCAGGAGCATGCCGAGGTGCAGCGCATGACGCAGGTACTAGCAGAACAGCCGCAGGTGTTGCTTCCATGGACTGTATACTTAGGTCCCAGCTGTTCATGCCCGTCACCGTCTGTGCCATGCGTTGCATCTTGTGCCTTAGTATGATATAGAAGAATTTCGCCGGAAGAAGGAGATCACCATCCGGGGAACGGGCTGCCCCAAGCCAGTCACTGCCTTCCACCAGGCAAGCTTCCCACGTGAGTAAAGGCTGCTGACTGATAGCCTTTTTGGCATGCATTCTTACCATGCCTGTGTCACATGTTTTTTTTTTTTCTCTCTCCATATGATTCTGTTTTTTTTCCCCCCTCAGCATATTTGATATTGCTTAAAAGTTTCTTCTTGTGCAAAAGTTTTGTGACAGTGCAGTACAGATTTTAACTAATTGTTTACCTTTTTGTATCAGCATTGTACTAACTTTGCAGGTACTTTAATCTCATCTAATTAACAAATTTATTTAACCTTAATTTCGTATGAGTTAGTGATATATTTAAACAGCTTGGTTTTTATTCAGACAAATTAAGCTGCTCCAGCTCGCGATGACACGAAGACATCTTTGAACACGCAGCCCTTATGGTTTTCCTGTTCTTCAGAGTATGTGATGGATGTGCTGATACAACAGAACTTCAAGGAACCCACAGCCATCCAGGCGCAGGGCTTCCCACTGGCTCTTAGCGGTAGGGACATGGTGGGCATCGCTCAGACCGGCTCCGGCAAGACGCTGGCGGTGAGGGCCGCTCCGCACGCGGAAGAACATGCACAACACCCTAGCGGAATGGAAAGGCAGCCATTAAGCCCTGCGATAGTTCCTCTTGCAGTGTAGACAGAAGTGCGGTCCTTTAGGTAACACAGATATAGGAGATTATTTCAAAGCTAAATCTTGGCTAGCGTCCGAATAGCTTTGGATGGGTAGGTAGGAGGCTTAAGTAGGCTACTTAGATCAGTGTTTCTCAAACCGCTCCTCGGGGACCCTCAGGCAGCCTGTTTTTGCTCCTTCCCCGCAAAAATGTGGACTGTCTGGCAGGGAGCTGAACGGAAGCAAAGATGTGAACCAACCTTAGGTCCCCAAGAACCAGGTTGAGAAATACTGGCTAAAATCACACACATTCTAACTGTGGCACTGATGGTTTTGTTACTCCCTTTAGCGCCCCCTACTAAGTACTGCTAGTAGGCCGATGTGCCCTCATGCTAGGCCTTTAACCCTCTCTACCGCTCTGTGCCACAGTACCTTCTGCCTGCAATTGTACACATCAACCACCAGCCCTACCTGGAGCGTGGAGATGGGCCCATTGTAAGTACACAGCATAAGTAGTGTGTACATGTGTAGTAGTATATACATACGTATGTAGTAATGCATGTAGGCATTTTGTGTGTTTTATAGCACCTAGTGATCTGTTCCCTTTATTACTGGACTGTCATCTCCTCTATGTTTCCAGTATTCCCAGTCTCATCCCTCCTTTTTTCCAGTGTCTGGTTCTAGCTCCGACCCGAGAGTTGGCCCAGCAGGTGCAGCAGGTGGCCTATGATTATGGAAAGTCGTCCCGCATCAAGAGTACCTGCGTCTACGGAGGCGCTCCCAAAGGGCCGCAGATACGAGACCTGGAACGAGGTGTGTCGCCGTCATGGTTATGTGGGCTGATTGACAGATGACAGATGAAGGGACCCAGAGCACATACTTAGTGTTATACTGATAAAATAAGCTGATGCATTCAATTGTCAGCAGAAGTCTAAGGAAGGGTTTCCTAATCTGATCCTTGCCGCCCCACAGCCAGTTCATGTTTTTGCTCCCTTCATGCTCCCTGCCAGGCAGTCCATGTTTTTGCTCCCTTCATGCTCCCTGCCAGGCAGTCCATGTTTTTGCTCCCTGCCAGGCAGACCATGTTTTGGCTCCCTGCCCGGAGCTGGGAAGGAGCAAAATTGTGGACTGTCTGAGGGTCCCCGGGAACCAATTTGGAAAACGCTTGTCTAAGGGGGGAAAAAAAAATCCCTTAACAGATAATCCTGTTTTCTACTTAATGAGAGACAAAACTTAAACTTAAGAGACAGTTGTGGCTCTCTTTAGATCTGCTTATGAGTGCATCATGGACTGGGTATGTGCATCTAAAAAGTCTGAAATTAATTTTGATCAGTTTTCTCTGCCCTGATCCTTGTTTTCCTTGGTTAAGGAAGGTTGTCTCTCCCCATCTCCTGGGGCGTTTTCCACCCCCCACTAAAATGATACCGTTTCCTTTGTTGCAGTTTGTTTGCTCAGGTCCCCCCCCCCATTCTTCCCTTTTCCCTGAGGAAGGGAAATGCCAAAAATGAACGACACTCAAAAATCTGCATTGAGTGTATGAGATTTGAATGATCCCAACAGATCCGTCCAGATCCATTAATTACTCCAAATGCCCAGTGTTATGTGATTCTATCCTGGACTTGACCCAACCTCTGTCCCATCCTTAATCCGGCATTAAACAAAGAGATGTTTTAATAACATCTAAATAAAAGTCAGGCCAGATTTTTTTTTTACGTAACCGAATGACTTTAAAAGGTTCAGCTAGTGTATTTGTGAAAAAAACCTGTACAGGCAGATCTCGACTGATCTAATCTGTTCTGCAAACCATTATGCAAGTCAGATTTTTTTTGTGATTTACTTTCTTTTGTCATTCAAGACACCTTACAAAAAATATAAGCCAAAAATGTACTAAGTATGAAAAAGCAGATATTAAATTAAATGGTAAAATGTAACTTTTACTTATAGATGTATATCACCTTTTTGCGTTAGCAGTTCTGTAAACAATGTATTTTGGATATTTTTGGGAATATTCCCACTTGAAACGCTTGACTCCACTCACCACTTGGGTGTTGGGTGTGATTTTTGCTGTTTGCCTTCCTGCTCAGATAAACTGTAGATGCCTTCAGACATCTGGGCTGTATCCAAGGCAGGTTTCTCACACCCTTATCTCTTACAGGAGTGGAAATCTGCATCGCCACCCCGGGGCGTCTCATTGATTTCCTGGAAGCGGGAAAGACCAATTTGCGACGGTGCACCTACCTGGTGCTGGACGAGGCCGACCGCATGCTGGACATGGGCTTCGAGCCACAGATCCGCAAGATTGTCGACCAGATCCGGGTAGGAGAGACAGCCGGCCCCTGTGGTAGGAAGCTGACCGCATTAGCGGTGTCTGATGCACCTCGCTTCGTCTGCCCCAGCCGGATCGGCAGACCCTGATGTGGAGCGCCACCTGGCCAAAGGAGGTACGTCAGCTCGCCGAGGACTTCCTGCGGGACTACGTGCAGATCAACGTGGGCGCCTTGGAGCTCAGTGCCAACCACAACATCCTCCAGATCGTGGACGTGTGCATGGAGAGCGAGAAGGACCACAAGTGAGGGTTGTCCGTTAGTGACGGGAAGGGGCAGGTCTCTTGGAATCGTGGTCCAAATGTGTAAACATAACCCCGCCATCTTTCTTCTTTTCTCCCCTTCGCTTCTCTGGCTTTCAGGCTAATCCAGCTGATGGAGGAGATCATGGCCGAGAAGGAGAACAAGACCATCATCTTCGTGGAGACTAAGAAGCGGTGCGATGAGCTCACGCGCCGAATGAGGCGAGACGGGTGAGGCGGAGTTTGGATGCGAAACTCTTGGGTCTTCACATGTGCTCTGTTTATATGTATTGACAGTAATATATTTATGGTTAAATAAAGACAACAGATCTGAATATATGCATATTAAAGATATTCATTAATGGTGGCAAACAGCACATTTTCTCGTTACTATAGTCAGGTTACGTTTGATGGCACAGCGGGTCTTTCTGTTGGATCAGTGTTGTCATATCGCATTTAGCTTGCCCCCTCATTATGTGTGTTTACCCTTAGCTGAGTTCAAAAGGGGATCTTCTTTGCGATGTTACTGTAGGGACAGCAATTTCCTTGTGCTTCTCAGTTACTATGAAATTTCTTCTCAGTTGAATCTCACCCTGCTTGTCGGTTTAGGTAAACTTTCACAAGCATGGGTTTGTGTGTCTGTGTGTAAATTAACTGAGCCGCCGTCCAGACTGAGCAGCTCACCTGCAGTTATCCTCCGGGAAAATGGCTGCTCGCCCGTCTAGAAACAAGTCTTCCAGGTTTCTGGGTGTCCCTCTGAACCTGTAATTGTGCTGTGCCTTCTAGGTGGCCTGCCATGTGTATCCATGGCGATAAGAGCCAGCCTGAGAGAGACTGGGTGCTGTCAGGTAAGACCATTAATCTGTTATCAAGTCCTGACAGGTGCATGTAGATGAAGAAAATGCCACAGATGTCACAGCCCTGCAAACACTCAGCATCATCCAGCCGCTCGTTGGTCACATAAATGTTTTGATTAGTATGGAGTTTAACCATTTTGTTACACCTTGTATTTAGATATCTGTCCTTTGACATAACGCATTTACTCCTGTGTCCTGCTGAAGCGGCATATCTGCCCTGCAGCTGGTGCAGTTTATCACCTTAAGGCCTCCTCCTGTGGCTCCGTACGGAATAAAACCTGCATCATTTAGAAAGCATCATTATATATGTGAATAAAGTCTGTAGCTTTTGGCATCTTTTGGGAAAAGTAATGGAAGACCGTGGTTATACCAAAGTGTCCTGCCAGAGGTCTGCACAAAAGCATTGCCTTGAGATTACTCAGGAAATTATGCCGACAGACCACAAAACGTGTTTTTTTTTTTTTTTTTTGGGAGGAAATTGTCAGTGATGCTTGGTAGAAAAGGTAGGGCCCTTTTCCCTCCGCATTCTCTTTAGTATGTTAAGACTGATTCGGTGACGTGCGGAGGGCAAACGGGCTCTCTGCAGCTGGAAAGCCGTTCTGTTTTAGCAGCATTCCCATCTTCCTAACTGGGTTTTAACTTGGTGCTTCTGCTGGTTCCAGAGTTCCGTAGTGGCAAAGCCCCGATTCTCATTGCCACCGACGTGGCCTCCCGTGGTCTGGGTATGTCTCGCCAACTCTCCCCCCACAAACACACGTGCAGCACACAGACACCCTCTCACAGCTGCCAGCTTATACACTGGGATTTCATTTTATCCCAGAAGTACAATTCTGGCGTGTATTCATGAGGTTTAACCATTTTGTTACACCTTGTATTTAGATATCTGTCCTTTGACATAACGCATTTACTCCTGTGTCCTGCTGAAGCGGCATATCTGCCCTGCAGCTGGTGCAGTTTATCACCTTAAGGCCTCCTCCTGTGGCTCCGTACGGAATAAAACCTGCAGGCTTCCTGCTGCTGTACGATCAGTCGCACCCTGAAAGGTGAAGCACACTCAGCGTGGCTGAGGGGTAAATGGCCAGTAACACAATCAAACAGAGGCCTCTGCTAAACTTGTGTGACATCATGGGTTCAGGTTGGACACCCACTTTGGGGGGGGTGGGAGATGACAAAAACATAATGCAGCCCTCACGTTTGTTCACTTATTTTAACCAATTTTTTCTCCTTGTGTTCATTATTTTTTTGGTTTTGTGTTTGTTTTTTTTTTTCTTTTTTTTTTTTCTTTCCAAGTCTCTCTTCCTACACTAGAAGCACACAGGCCCTTGGGAGCCTGCAGCCGGACCTAGGCATGACTAAACGAAGCCTGAGTCGGAGAGAAACTGCGGAGAAGGGGCCTGGCTTATCAGTCCCTGAGACAGCTATCTCTCCGAAAAAGACTTAAACACAGCCCTCAATAATGCGCCTTCCCTGCCGCCTCCCCCCCCAGGAAAGAGGCTGGCTGGGATTCCAAATTTGAGAGCGGGGCAGAACGGGGCGGGGAGTGAGCTGGGGGGCCAGAAGAGGGGCATTGCGGGGCGGAGCGACCTCCCAGAACGCCGAGATGTTTGCTGTAGCGTGCTGTTATGGTCATTGGCGGCGCGAGGAAAATGGCTTCAGTGCCGTGCTGCTAAATCCCAGTCACGTTGTCTCGAGGAATCTCCTAATTGGCAGACTTTGGGCACCCATCATGGGCCTTCGTGTACTTAATCTTGGTCACATGATCTGCTCTTTGGGAAATTCCGGTTCTGTCCGGACTCATGTTTTATGCTTGTGGTATTAGCTGACGCAGGTTCTGGGCTGCTGCATGCTTGTGCTCGGGCCTGCGTTTGCTGATTTTTGTGGTAGCTGGTTTCCAGTGAGTCAGTGAAATGTGAAAGGAGAGTGTTGTGGACATTGCTTAGACTTAAGCCTATGGTGGCTAGAGGAGGACGATGGCAGCGTCTGTGGTTTTAGGGTAGGCAGGGGGAACGAAGGGCGATGTGAAAAACAGACAGGCTGTGTAGTGTGTGCACAGAGGGACTAGAATGTGGCTGGGATGCCTTGTGTGCAGGCTTGAATCTTCGGTGTGGAGGCCCCCCCTCTTTGCTGCCCCTGAGGCCCCCGACACCATATGCTCACCGACGCCCCGAGCCCCCGTGTGGCTGTGCTGGCTATCCCGCTGTGGGCGTCATGTCTGGTCCTGGCTGGCAGGAGTCCTGGCCTGGAAGAGTCTTTTTCTCATTGCTATCTCTCTCTCACACACACACACACACGCACACACTCTCTCTCGCTCTCTCTCTCTCTCTCCCTCTCTCTCCACTCTTTCACCACTTCTTGTCTCGCTTTTCTGACAGATCCTGCCCTGCTCTTCAGCCTGTTTGATTATCATGGCTGTTAACTAATTCCATCCTCTTGTCTGAATGTTTCTCTTCCCAGTCTTCTCTCTTTCTCTCTCTCTCTCTCTCTCTCTCTCTCGGTCTCTCGCTTACCTTACCCTTGTCTGTATCTGTGTATGTGTGTGACGGTTCTTTGTGTGCAGTGATCAAACCAATGGTAAAATCTGCAGTTGCTAGGCGAACATTTAAGCCAGGCTACTTTTATCTCTGAGACCGTGGCCCAACGAACCCACCGCTCCACCCCCCAACTCAGTGTTGAAGCCGTTGTCTGTTTCTTGTTACTGCGGTTACCCCCCATCTCACCTTTTCAAGAAGGAAGGGTAAACTGGGCTCTCGGGCATGCTGCCTGTCGCTGGACGGACCGGGGAGACGGTAATCGTGGTCTCTCCCTTTGCTTGTCTCCTTTGTGTGGGTTCCTGCAAAATCAGGTTGCCACACCCAAAAAGACTCCTTACCCCAAAGTAAATATATCAGCACTTTGGCCTCTCAGGCTGACGTCTTGCATAAGTGTGGCACAAGATATGTGTTCTGTTATTTGGAAGATTTATTTTTCTTACATGTGGATCGTGGCATTTGGGTCCTGTGTCTTTGTGCAGTCGGACAAGCTGCAGCCCTCTGATGCTGTGTAGTCTGCTGGGTCAGTGAAGGCACATTTCTGACGTTTGCTAAACAGGAAGTAGGAAAAAAAATTCACAGGAAGTGTGTGTGTGTGGCTTTGCTCGCACTGTTTGCTCAGGTATGATGCAGCTCAAGCACTGCCGGGTCGGAGTACCACGTTTCTGCTCTTTGGTCCAAAGCTGGGTCTCAAATCCCTATCAGGTTTTTTTTTGTAATAACTGTATTGGCTGTGACACCAGCAAGCTTTTGAGGGAGAAACAAGAAAATGAAGGCTGCCCCGACTTGGCGTGAGCCGGCACCTGGAGGTAGAGTAAGAACTTGGTTCACTCCAGTTGGTCAAGGACCTGCAGTCCTTGAGCATGAACTGGAGGGGGTGTGGTCTGCTTCCAGTCTGGAGTTCTGGGCGTACGTTTGGGAGTGGGAGGGGGGTCAGTTTGTCCCCCTCTCTCCCCAGCCCTACCAAATGACCCAGGATTGATCGGGGGGGACAGAGGGAGCTAGCCCTGTAAGAGACTTCTTAAACAGGGTAAGTACCTCCTCACCCCCCCTCCCCTTCCATCTGCTGCATTTAACACAGGTCCATGGAAGCACTGCGAAATCTGAAGTAAATTGCTATAGAGTAGAGAAGGTGAAGCTCCTTATTGTGCCATCTGTCTGCTCCACACAGCGGCGCCCCCTGTTGCTGGATACCTCCAGTGTTCCAGGTTTCCCCAATCGGGATTGTGAAAAGGAGACATTCAAACCCGACCGCAGCAATGTTGTCCGAGCCCCTTCTTCTCCGTAATGAGAAACAGACTTTTTAAAATTTTTGGGTTCCTCTCAGAATGAAAGCTTACTGACAACCATCGGAATCGCCCTACCCCCCCCCCACACCAATACCTTCCTGCCTTTCCCCAAATCCTTAACATGAAAGAAAAGACCTGCTAAATATTGCCTTTGCTTTTTACTGTATTTTCTTGATGTGTCTTAGTTAAAAAATGCCCCAGTTTTTTTTTCTGGTTTGATGTCATTGCATACCCAGGTCAGGTCTAATGTTGTCGTTCTTATGCAGCATCATTTTGTCTTTCTTTTTGGTGCATCTTGGGTCACGCTTGTATTTTGGTTTAGTTTAGTTTGTTGAGAGCATCTGTAACTTTCTACTCTGATATAGTCGCAGGTAGTTCAGTGGTACAGGTAAGTTGATCTGGTCTTCTTGGTCGAAAAGGTAACTACTGGTGAATTAGTTACTGGGCATCGGTTATTCACTGGTCTCTTCCCTGTTTTGACTTGTTTTTTTTTTTCTTTTTCCCTAATGAACTACATCCCTCCCAATTGCCCTTTTCCTACTCCTAAGACGTGGAGGATGTTAAGTTTGTCATCAACTATGACTACCCCAACTCCTCCGAGGACTATGTCCACAGAATCGGTCGCACGGCACGCAGCACCAACAAGGGCACGGCCTACACCTTTTTCACCCCGGGCAACCTGCGCCAAGCCCGGGACCTTGTACGGGTCCTAGAGGAGGCCCGACAGGCCATCAACCCCAAGCTGCTGCAGCTGGTGGACTCGGGCCGCGGGGGAGGAGGTGGTGAGTACTCGGACGTGTCGGTGTCTTGGCAGGAGAAACGCACAGGAAGCTGAATGTTTGCATGATCCCCCACACCTGACCGGCATCTCTGCATTGCTCCTCCCTCAGGAGGCCGGTCCCGATACCGCACCTCAGCCTCCAACGCCAACAACCCCAACCTCATGTACCAGGAGGAATGCGAGCGGCGCATGCGCTCCGTCGGTGGGGGGAGCAAAGACGGGCGCGGGGGCGGTGACGGCCGGGACGGCAGAGGGGGCGGGAGCAGCCGGGACGGGGACAGGTCCTCCTCGTCGTACAGGGACCGCAGCAGAGACAGCAGAAGCGGCTCCAGCTATGGCACGGGGACGAACTCCGCCTCGTCGTTCAGTGGCTTGGGGGAAGATCAGTACCAGAACTACAGCGGGACCAGCCAGTACAACGGCAGGGCCTCCTCCCAGGCAGGAGCAGGGGCCGCTGGTGGGGGGGGCAGTGGAGTCCCAGACCAGTCAGGCCAGCAGCAGCAGGGGCAGTTTGCGAATTTGGCCGCCAGAGCTGGCCCGCCCCCCCCACCTCCGGCCGGACCTCAGCCCCTGATGGCCCAGCAGTTTGCGCCTCCCCAACCTCCTATGATGCCCTTCATGCCTCAGGCCCCCTACCCATTCGCCCCTCCTCCACCTCCCCCTCCCCCCCCACCTAGGAAGTAACGGCCCTCATCTTAAGCCAAAATGTTAAGCATCACATCGTTATTGTAATAAGTAATCCTTTTTGTAATTTTGTAGGGTTTAAATTTAATTTTGAGTTCTTGAAAAGCATAGTTTGGTTAGCTATAAACTATTTTGATAAATATATAAAAATCATTTCAAACATTGAATAGGTCAGTCCTGGCAGCTAATGTGCTTGTGTTGTAATTACGGATTCGCTCTGTGGATTTGGCGGTGTTTGCATGTTCCTGTAGAATAATTTGGTTGCCAGAGATTCGAGGGACGGACCCGTATTATTTTCCCAAATGTGCATATTTCTAAAATTTGTAATTTGTCTTTTCATGTTAGAGGTAGGTACCACAATGAATCATTTAGCATCCACATACCCTGGTCCAGTGGGGAGCCTCTGGAATCGGACTCCTTAACAACTGGACAGGTTTGTGATACGCCAAACTTTTTTTTTTTTGCGGTAAGGGTTTGAAAAGACAAAATCAGAATAATGAAGCTTTATGCAGCTGTAAATGTTTTCCCACTAAAAAAAAAAAATCCTCCCCCCAGTCCATTTTGGTAGTACTGCATGCTAGCTGCTTTACTTCTCGATGTTTCATGCATCCACGGATCTCCTCGCTCCTATGTGTAGTTCTTCATGCCATTTTTCCGTTTCTAATATGTAGTTTTGATGGTAACATCAGGAATTTGCAATGCA
Source organism: Hippopotamyrus pictus (assembly GCA_026781145.1). Lineage (NCBI taxonomy): Eukaryota > Metazoa > Chordata > Actinopteri > Osteoglossiformes > Mormyridae > Hippopotamyrus > Hippopotamyrus pictus. The sequence continues at coordinate 6,658,276 of JAODLC010000100.1, forward strand.
TTTGGTTGCTTGCAAACTCCTCCCCTGGCTGCCCCATAGACATTGATTCTCCTGTAATGATGTACTTTTCTATATTTTTTCAGGTTTTAATAAAGATTTAAAAACATTCTTTTGGATATTCGCAGGTCGTATTTACGGTACCCAGTCCCTGGGTTAAGAACGTCCGACTTGCGTTCAGCTCGCACTTACGAAAGGACCACCATACAGCCTTGTATACAATGGTTTGTAGAAACGGACATGTGACACTCGTGAAAACATTACACGCCTTTCACTGTGCCCCAGCTTGAAGTACAGTTAACACGCGTTGCTACTTTTACTCTTATGTACTATGTGGCAGTATTATTCTGACTTGCCTACAAATTACTCTGACAGATTTAAGGAACTGATCTTGTTCATAACCTGGGGACTGCCTGTGCAGTTTTGCACGTCGGTTGCTGTAGAATCTCGAAGTCGGTGTTGGTATTCCAGCATAACCAGTAGATGAGTAGTTCAGTGGCTGTTCCTGTTCTCATGAGCCCGTTATGTAGTGGAGTGGCTGTTTACAGTGAATAATGACATAACGTTGTGCTAAACCTCAAAAAAGAAGTGCTTTATTTCCCTTAAATATGCATTTTTACTGCCTTTCCTGTTGCCCCTCAATTCTGTAGCGTTTAGTATTTTGGCATATATACATAATTGCAATACTGACAGTATTTACAGAGTTGTAACATGGAGGGGGGGGGTACCACAGCAGGGCCTTGTGAACAGACGCCTCCAGTTTGCACGTATTGCACATGTAGGAGGGAGTGCCTGTGGGCAACAGGATCGATTTTCATCTGATGCTGGGAGGGTGGTGAGGCCTTGGGGAAGGTGATGCCGTCGTTTTGCAGGGACCAGAAGTGTTTTGTTTTTTTTATACCTTCTGCTGTTCAGTTCTGTCCTGTAACAAGCTATACAAACTAGGACTAAACAACCTTGTGATTTAAACGTAGCAGCGTTTTATGCATCTTGCCTTTTGTAACCAAGTGCAAAGTCCCCTTAACCCTCAGACACACCAAAAACAACAGCCAGAGCTGACTACACCCTACATCTCAGACGAAAGGAAAAAAAAAAAAACATATATACATACAAGATCAATCAGAATTTGTCAGAATAGGCACATACGGCATATAAAATAAGACTTCAGTATTGACAGTTTGTCTATGTACTGGGTGGTTCACTGTCAAACCACAGCAATAGACAACAGAATTTAGGTAAGCGCTGTTTTCCATACATTTCAGGCATAGGAGTTCTTCAGTAATGGAAAACTAGTGTTACTCAAAATAATGAAGTTTGATGACAGCATTGCACAGACAAGAATATTTGTGGGGCGGGGTGAACAGGAGACATTCCATTGCTATAAGTTGCTGTAGCTGAATCACCGGAGGGGGAAAAAAAAAGTAGCAAATCATCTCACACGACACCCTTATGCTGAACCAGCTGACCCACATCCTGGTCACAAAAAGACTACAATACAATACCTTGTACTATACTATATTACAGCACAGTAGAGTATTGTACAGCATACACAGCCACACAGACAGGTTAAATTTTAAATATACTGCTTTTCAATTTGAAGTCAAATCATTCAGGTTTGATTCACAGGAAAAATACATCTATGTTCATTAGAATACAGTAAGGGAGAAGAAATAGGCTGTTTATTATTGTCGAGCTGGATTGGAATGGATTAAAATAAAGACGACAATGAACATGTAAAGAGGGCGTTGAGGACAGTGACGGAACTCTAATGCAAGGGCTGGGTCATGTGACAGGAAGTCGGTCTATCCTCCTAAAGACTTCCCCAGGTTTCTGGTGCAGGAAACTGTTCTACATCCCCAGTCTCATCATGGGATTCCTCACCCAGGGCAAAGGTGAGTTTGTATCGCAGCCGGACCTTCTCCTGAAGCAAAAATGGAGCAAAAGCACAGTACGTTATAAAACTGTCCCACGTTTTTATATTGTTAATTTGAAAACAGCAAATCTCAAATGCTGACGATATTGTTTACATAATGTTCAGTTAATAAAACATGTCAACAGTACCATGCGTGTAGCAGAGCTGAAATGTATCCCATTCATGCATCAAGTGACTAACCGAGTGAATATCTGACTTATAATCAAACACATTACGCTACAGACTGTTGCTCTGAAGGACTCTCTCATACCTGCATCCACAGCTGTAGGGCAACAGCATATATATGGAGGGTATTTTGGAGCAATATGAATGTCATTCAAAGGACTACTTCAATTAGGTCTGCATGATATCACATCACGATTATGTGGCGCATGTGCAACAATCACCAGGGCTTTCGATGACTGGTGTCAGCATGTGTTCGGATGCCGACGTCTCAGTACTACACGGATGTTTACTTACGCCTGCAATTTGGTGAGCATATTAGCAGTGCACCTAAACTATTAATGAGGACCATATTCTGATGGCCAAAAATAAATCTGGCACATCCTTATGTTTAATGCGTCTGACTTGGAACTAAAATGTACCGCCACAAGACCGATTTTTTTAATTTTTTTTTTTACCTTGTGTATCAACAATATCTCCTCTTTTAAAAGATGTCGTGGCTGCTGGGCTGTCCTTTTCTTCACCGCCACTTCAGTGCTTATCGCTTCCATGATTTACCGAAACAGGATGTGGTACACTACACTAACCAGATTTAATAAACCTAAGGATAAGGCAAATTTATACTGATACTAGCTTTCTGGCGTCACATTACGCATCTCACGTTTTCTATGTACTACTCAAATTAGCCTTATTTTCAAGAGATGATAGAGCAATGAAAAAAGACATAAAGAAACCATGGATAATGGAAATCACAGATACAGGGGGGCTACGGTGATTCATTCCCACTGTATATATAGTATTTGTTATGTTGTGAGCGAGGCTCCTTACGTTTCCTTGGATGTGTAAGAGCAATAAAAGAGCAATCATATGGATTAGATAAGTTTAGCTATAGCTAACACTATGTTGTCACCAGTGAAAGTTAGGACAGCTTAAATAAATTCTCCTAACTTTAAGATGCCAGTTAAGGTTTTGGGAAGTTAGGATGTAATACAGCGTCAGGATGGAACAGAAATGTGGTTATAAATGAGAATTCAATCCACTAGGCAAGATTGATCTGTTGTGACTTAGTTTGCAATGTAACCAATCAGATGTCAGGTTCTGTTTAGAGCCCGCCCACTGAGTTTGATGGGTGACTGACATAATATTAATGGTTGCTGGTATCACTTAAATTTTGAATAAACTATTTAAATTACAAATGTAAATTATAATTTAAATCACAATTATTTATTGAATATTCTCATGAAACACTCTCCATACATACATCCCCAGATTTAGAAACGCTACTGTGAACACTTCATAACATCTCACACCTACATGGCCACGTTACGCAAAGACGTAAAAACACGGAAGGATGTACCTTGCTGGGGTTGGCCAGCAACAGCACCTGAGTGATGGCAGCAGGGGGCAGGATGGGGTTGAAGGAAGGGAGCTCAGTCCCCGAAGGGGGCTGAAGCTTCACCTTCATCACCTGGAGGGCAAGAGGGAGGGACAAAGATTACCTGATGATTCGCTATTCTGTCAATATAAGGGAACGAAAAATGAACAAACAAGAATCAAGAACTACACTGCAAAAATGGACATTTCCACAGCATATTTATAGCTAAAATTAAGTTTGTTTAGGATACATTAAATTCACACAGGGTTTATATAATGGATTCATATTCTTTCACACAATACAGTTACCGCAGGAAACGTGTTAAACGAATTCATCAAGAAGCAGGAGCTTGATGCATATGAATGAAGGTGGATATAGTTTAGGGGGGTGTCCCCACGAAGGACAGAGCCTCACCTTGGGGACGGCTGCCTGGAAGCGGATGTTGGTGACGGGAACAGGGGCAGACGACAACATAGAGATGACGACCACCAGCACGTCGGGCCGGCCGGGGGGGGAGTCGCGTGCAAAGTGGAATAGGACTCGCAGGCTGTGGCGGTCAAACACGGTCACGGGCAATAAGCTACCTGAGATAGGAGAGGGGAGGGTTGGAGAGAGGAAAGAAACAGCGCAGAGAGAGGGCAGACGTTAATTAATCGGCGTTTGGTGGGAATAAGTGGGTCTCATGAGGGCCTTTGAAGAAGCTGGAAGCGATTCAAGGCAGGAATATGAGCTGTCTGTCTTACTGGGTTTAATGGACTCCAGCGGCACGATCACATTGGTCAGGGAAATCTCCTGTGGAGCAGGGGGAGCGGAAGCAGATGGCATTCCCTGCGGAAGCGCTCCCAGGCCGGGTATGGAGTTGAGGAGAGTTCCAGGATGCTCGGTGGAAAAGGCCGCACTCGGGCTGGGGTTCGCGTTGGACTTGTGTTGGAGATCACGTAGTGTGGGTTTGGACTGAGGGGGCTGCTTGTCCCTGAAAAGGAAGCAGAATCAGAAATTACATCCCGCCCTTTATCCATTTTTTAGCCTATCTAGTCAAGTCACAGTTAGCCTGGAGCTAATCTTAGGAAGTGCAGGGGACAAGGCAGGGGACAAGGCAGGGGACAAGGCAGGAGACAAGGCAGGAGACAAGGCAGGAGACAAGGCAGGAGACAAGGCAGTCCAGCACAGAGCACACAATCACGCACTGTAATCTGTAATTTACAGACCCACACGCTTTACCTACCATTTGACCTGCTGGCTCTCTGGGGGCAGGGACTGCTGCAGGAGAGTTTTTCCCAGCATGTCCAGCTCTTCTAAAGCCTTGTTCCCAGACGGAGGCGGGGCTTGCGAGGCCGTGGTCACCGCCGGCTTCAGCATCGCTGCAGGGGCTGCTGGGACGGCCGGATCCGTGCTGTCGGAAGACTGCCGAGAGCAACAGCGGCGAGGTCTGGTGAACTCGGGAAAGGCAGACGGGCGAGTTGTCCAGTAACCGCGGAAACATCCCCGTCAGCTCACCTGAAAGCAGTTCCAGGAAGTGGCGTCTCCGGGCTGGGAGGCAGGAGTGACGTCGTTCAGCCCTGGGACAGAGGAACGAGGCATTTCTGTGACATGCCGAGGCAGACGGGAAACGGCGATGGATCCGCTGATTGAGCTCGTCTTACCCAGCGACATCAGCTCGTCATCAAGGAGGCTGGCTCCCAGTTCATGAGGCGGCCGGTCGTGTGACTGACTAGGGACTTCTGTGTCCAAGCCAGCCAGGTCCAGGAGGGCCGTGTTACTTTCTGAAGGCGAGGGGTGGGAGATAGCTTAGCTGAATCGTCCTATTTTAAACACACCCCTCTTCCAGACCCACTTGGGGGGGGCCGGTCTGCACGCACCTGAGAGCTGCGATGGTTCTGAGTTTTCCCCATTCACCTCCTCTCCCTTCACCTGCTGCCGGTACAGGTTGATGACCTGAGTCAAGCTGTCGTTGGCCTGCAGGATCTCCGCTGTCACCATACAAGGGGGAGACCGTGTTGGGGGATGAGACAGCCCCGCCTCACTTTGCCACCCCCCACTTGTGCCCCGCCCACACCCCACTTGTGCCCCGCCCAGATGGGACACACACCCAAGGCCTCATCGTTGTCCTCTGTGTCACTGGCGAGCCGGAACAGCGTGGGTCTCATCTTTTCACAGCGCTGGTACAAATCCTGCGGGTACAGAGAAACATCAGTGCCAATGAGGCTCGACGTGCAGCCCGTGGGTCACACCGGCTCCGTCACACCAGCCAGGGAAACGTCCGAATGTGCCAGTGGGACAGGAGCGGCCCTCCTTCCCTGGCACCCGGCCCACCTTGATGAGCTCAGCATTGCTGTGGGAGCAGGTCTCCTTGCAGTAGCTACTGAGCAGCTGGGTGAGCAGACTGACACTCTCCTTCACCTCGTGTATGGCGTTGACACGCTTGGAGACCTTCTCCATGCGCTTCTGGTCCTGGGGAGGGAGGGAGAGTCAGAGAGGGAAAGGGCAGAGTGAAACCGAGAGGGGAGGGAAAAGACAGGAGGGTTTTTGTTTGTGTATTCTACATCTATAGTTTTTTTATTATAAATATAAATATGTTACAGTGCC
>JAODLC010000100.1:6694592-6737183 GCA_026781145.1 Hippopotamyrus pictus
ACGTCTCCTGTTTCCAACTGTAATCTTCACTTCTGGTGAAGATCTAACTATTCTGGTAAAATATCCTACATTTCGTAAGAAGCTTTTGGTGCATAGCGTTCCGAATCCGGTTTGAAAATAAGTAATCATTTAAACAGTGTAAACTTTTTTAAAAGAAAAAAAATGCTTGTTGTTAATAGCATAGGGCTGTTTGAATAATAGGACATCGACGTATAAAATAACGTTTTTAACGAAAGGATATTCATTTAGAAACTTTACAGATGTGTTAATGTACTTATGTAATACTAACTTCGGCAAGAAATCCTTACAAAAGAACAGGTGCACAGAACATGTAGGTTAATAACTGCCATCCGTACCCCTTGCAGCACCACAAGGGGACATATATCAACAACAAAAACAACACAAACAATCAAAATAGTAATGATAATATCAATTCGCATATCAGTAATCATTTTCAGGAGTCAGGAAAAATTCAGCAAAACTTAGTTTAACTATTTATTTATAGTGTGTATAGTTCTGAAAAACCCGAACAGCGAGAGAAAGAGACACATATTTAGCCAAAAACATATACTGTACAGCAACTTACTTCCACGGAGAGGAGTTCGCCTGCTTAGCGGGAGATTTAGAGTATTTCCAAGTTCCCAAAGTGACGCTCGCGCTCCACCAGCCCCCGCAGTGAATACCGGCTCTGTGTCTGTCGACGGAGCTTAAAGAGATCTGTTGTGTGAAGAAGGGAAAAAAATATATATTTCAAGAAAAAAAAAATCTTAAAGGAACAGCACACTCACTCGGTCACGACATTACCTTCTAGCCTAATTTCCGTGCCGTTGGAGATTGGTTGTTGGATTTCTTTCTTTCTTTTTTTTTTCAAAAGAAGGCGGGACTTTCTGAACCCCAAAAACTGCCAATGAAAAACGTCTCATTTTATATGAGTAGTTTTCCAAATAATGGAGAAACTGAATTGCTATAGATTAATAGCAAATATATGCAAAACATATGAACATTATCGTTATAATTGTAAGGTATTTTAATATATTTAAATCAATTCATTTCACGACTGCTCATTTTCAGACCTTCAAAACGTGATTCACTTTAAGTATAAAAGTTTTTGCATGGAAGTCATTATATTTGCATAGGCCTACAGTAATGGTACCGAATGAAATTAAATGACGCCTAGCATGCTAATAAATCTTCCTGTATATTTATATAAAGAACTCCTTTAGCGGACTGTGGCGTTAGCATTGGCGATATTAGGATTAGCAGGCAATAGAATTTCATTGTGATGAAACTACATTTATAGATACTGAGTCACGGACACAATAATAATCCAATCAAAAAAAATCTGATCTCAAGTCTGTGCTTATCGCCAATTAAACGAATACAAAACAAATCAGTAAAATACAAGCATATGCTTTGTATTGATACATTTAATTAAGACAAAAGATAGACTAATGTCAGAAGATTAACAGTAAACTCATATTTGTCATTTAGGCTTTACTGCCTTATTATGTGTCTCAGTAATACACATACATTTATAATGGCAGCTGTGTGAAATGTGCTTGGAAGTACCATCCGTAGATATCAGATCAGTTAGCAGTATGAAGACCCCAGAGAACACCAAGAATCTGCTTTGTCCATCAAGCAGGAGTTCACTGTTAATCTAGAAGTCTTGATCGTCCAGGAAGAGTTTAGGTAAGGAGCATTCCTATTGGACAATCAGGACTTCTAGCTTAAGCTAAGTGAGAAATCCTGCTTTATAGAATACCCCTCTGGTGTCAGAGAGAAGCAATATGACTGAAGAAACAGCAGTACCAGTTTGTACCTTTGCTTGTCGGTTGTACCCTCAAAGGTCTGCCTGTTGTACCCTAGCTGTAGGTAAATGTACCTTTTAGTCTAATTTAAGGTACAGAAATGGATTCCGAATAACATCCCCAAGGTACAAACAACATTAATGTATTCCCAATGGTACAAAAATGTTTCACATAGTCCATTTCTGTATCTTGAAAGGTTCATTTACCCCTGAGAGTACAGACCCAGTGACAAGCAAAGGTACAAATTGGTACCATTTTTTTTCCTGACAGTGTACAGGCGAGAGAAAGGAGGGGGTTGGCGGATGCACAGTAGCGACCTCCTCCAGGCAGATCAAGACTGCCCTAGACTCACAGTACTGACTGACATACAGGTGTGCTTCACTAATCCTGAGGGACAGGAATGAGACTGAACTGGGCTGAATCAAACAGCTCCCACTGCTAAATTAGACACAGTGTGGTTTTTATTCGAAGCAAGTGTTAAACTCCAGATCCAACCTGTACAGGGAATAGGGATTAAGAAAACAGTTTTTTCTTGATCTTTTTAAATAACTAAGTAGTAATAGTTGTTATATATCTATGTAGGTAAACAAATACACCCAAGACACTTGTACCTGGACCCTTCAACTCCTTGACAGCCTTTACCTATGCCTGTAATGTGCTAGTTGCCTCACTTGTACGTCACTTTGGACAATATGCATCCATTTCCTGAAACTGCTTGTTCTATCCAGGGTCCTGGGGGGGTCTGGAGCCTATCCCAGAGGCTATGGGCGCAAGGCAAGGAACAACCCAGGATGGGGAGCTAATCCATTGCAGGACTTGGACAATATTGTCTGCCAAATATGTAAACGTACATTAAATATTTACTTTACTTCTATTGTTTTACTGACAAAAATTAGTACTGTTTTGTCTAGAACGTTGTGATTAGAATTCCGGATCCAGGCCAGACTGGCATTGATTGAGCTATATTGTGTGTTTGTTGTGTCGTCACAATATGTTACACAGCACTGCTGTTTACGCTAACAATTGGAGCATCAATAAGCCTGTGTAACAATGTGCTAACTTCATAAAAGTGCCTTATGTGGGTCCTGTAATGGCATCTACCAGTAGTCCCTTAGATATACAGAAGGAAAACTGAACTCAGGGAATATCAGGGAAGATATAATACAGAGTGGAGACTATTAAAATCAGACACTGACAAACTGTCACACTGTTCCTCTCCACAATAACCCCTTGTCCTTGTACCAGTCCAGTTACCACCCGCCGCCCAAAAAAGTCACTACTTCGTTCTTACTTTTTTTTCACTTCATCAATTAATGTCGATTCTGGTAGGTAAAAATATGATGATGAGTGATACTCTCTCTCTCCGTGGCTCTCGCGATCTTTCATTCCTGTTCCACACTTTCTTTGAGCTCTTTGTCTTTCCCAGGTGAATTTTAATCATGTGATCAAACGAGCACCCCCACCACACATACACACACACACACACACACGCGCACTTTTACCCCCTTAAATGAAAAATGAGGAACAAAAAGCAGTTTTGTGTATTTAGAAAAAACGCATAGAAAAGGACACGGCGTCCCTTCGTTCCTCCTTTTCCCCCCCAGTTTCCCTGCACTCACGGACAGAGTAAAAAATCCTCCGAAATTTTTCTGGATGTGGATTCATTATCTTGACTCACCATTTATACTGTAAAATTTCTTCACACACTTTTTTGGAGGGGTGAGTGTGGGTGGGTGTGCCCCCACCCAGTCTGCTGCCTTACACCTCTGGAATCGTGACTTGCAGTTGGCGTTTGAAGTGAGTTTCTGCGTCGGCGTGTATTTGTGCCTATAGTGTGTGTGTGTGTGTGTGTGCGCGCGCGATGGGCAGGGTTCAGCTAGGGCTGTGCAGAAGTAGGCCAGATGTGACAACAGCTGGCCATCCTGTGGTGTTGCTGTTGCCCGTGTCAGGTGTGTGTGTGGGGGGGGATACTGTGCGCTGTACTGAATTGCAGAAAAAAATGCTGAGCGATGGAAGTAAAGAAGCTATATGGAAACTTCAAGAACGTCACAGTTAGGACAGTTAGCTCGATTTTGCCTAATAAGATGTCAGTTAACTCGATAGTTTGTATAAATACCACACAATTGTTTTTTTATAATACTGTCATAATACTACCACTAATAACAACAATAATAATAATAACAGTAATAGTGAAATACTCACAAGTGATACATGATATATAGGTGATTCACAGTGTATAGACACATGTAAAGGTATTTTTATTATTTCAAGGTAAAAAAAGATTATAAATCCAAGATTAGCCTGAAACTGTAGACGGAAACGGTTAAAATCTATGACCCCACTGAATGCGATGTTTTGGCCCCTCGGCTTTTTCCTGTCTGTTAAGAATTGTACCATAATTTACAACAGTACCGCAGAGTGAAGACTATCGTGAATCGCAGCCTGTGTTGTCTATGACCTTCATTCATTCGTTTCAACAATAATAACAAATACATTAAGGATTTAACCGCAAAATAAACTGAATTCATATTCTGCAGTAAGATTGCACAATCAGTTACAGGAATAGAACAGGCAGTAAATCCCCCAGCCGACTTTAGTTTTATTTATCTGTTTATTAATTTCTGAAAAAGAAGAGAATATTTAACGTGACACAGAACTAAAAGCTAAAATGTATTCATCCTATATTTATCTAACTGTTTTCGGTTTTGTCTTCATGTGAAAAAATTAAAAGTTTAAATTTAACTGTGTCTAAAATATACCCGAATATATATGAGAAAACACTGACAAATAATGGAATACACGAATCGACTATCAGATATTAACCATTCAAGAAGTTGTTTGCTAAACTTTAGTGAACCGGATTTTGAAACGGATAAACATTCTCTTCTTAATGCAATAATAATAATAATAATAATAATAATAATAATAATAATAATAATAATAATACAGAACTGGGTAAAAAATTAATGAACGTCACATGAAATACCAAGACACGAAATATAGATTTAATTATGCTGCCCAAGAATCTTCATTATAAACAGTAATGAGAAGGAGGGAACTGGACCGTATTTTCATATATCTTTGGTAATTATTATTATTATTATTATTATTATTATTATTATTATTATTATTATTGTTGTTGTTGTTGTTATGTGAATTGTCAATGTATATCATGTTTTTTTGCAAAATTTTTGTTTACTTGTATTAGAACAGTGTAAGTGATATATCCTTTGCATGTATCTTGTTTTAAATCTTTCGCTCATTACAAAGAGATTCTTTTTCGTGTTGCTTTGTACAGAAGCTTAATTTTTGCGTTTTTTAATCTAGAGGTTTTCATTTCTAATGAATTTTGTTTTAAAACTTTCCTTAAGATTTGTAGGAAGGCCGAATTAAATGAAAGTAAATACTACCGGAAACCTGGTTAATGAAGTCCGATCTCCAGCAGGTTGCCGCGTGACATCCCCTACGGCCCTTCTGTTAAATGATGTTCATCTGATACCTTAAAGCAATTAGCGACTTCATTACTTCTGGGAAAGGGTCACGTGACTCCAGACAAACTAGAAAATTGTAATAGAATATAATATACAATTCCATATAAGAAAATTCTTTTGACTTTTGTTTCTATTTTTATAACGCATATTTGTCCAGCTTGGTGAAAACTTGGAACTGCGTAAAATATTATTATGTTTATGAGTAAATACAAAAATACAGAATAAATGATTTCTGTATTTTGCATGTATAGTATAGTTCACTTCTGTCAAACATTTATTTTGGAAATAGGTTGTGCACATGCAACTTTTCATTGAAAACAAAATTTGCCTCTGAAAAAGCCTTTGATTTGTAGCAATTCTCCACAATCTAACCATAATAACATCTTCAGAAATATAAATTAACAAGCAGCAAAAAACCTTTGGTATTCTACTCGATAATCCAAAGATTTTGAAGCGAGCCATGTTGTCACGAGCGACCGTTTCTCCCAAAGATTCTGCTTCCCCTAATAGTCCGATTTTTTTTTTCATGCGCCGATTAAAGAATTCATTCTATATACATGAAGTAGGCCTATTATTGACAACTAATGTAACCACTGTCTCCTCTAATCAATACCATACATCTAAACGTTTAAAACGAATAACCCGTTTTCAAGATTAACGAATAATAAACGAAATACATTTTTTTGCAATGTCATTATAAACCATTATAACCGTAACAGTCAGTTTAACACTTAAGCCAACTGGTCTGCATATTGAAATATTTCATAGACATCAAAAGACGCAAGATCCGACGCCGGGTGTATTTCAAAACGTTTCAGATCCATCTGTGGGTTTCTCACGCTGAATAACATAAAGCCTAGAATCAGTGAGCCAGTAATATTGCTCATTTTAATAGTAATATGCTATTACTATAGCAGTACAACCCAGCTAGCAAATTACTAAAATAATATTATAAAAAATGAAGCATTAGAACAAGTAATCGCAGATCATTTAGGTACACGCAGCAAGACATGACTATGATAATTGGTATAGAATGAAAGTATGACGAGAAAGTTACTATCCAACTATTCCATCTGTTTGGGGCTGAAGCATTAACGTGATTTATTATAATTATCCTGATTTTATTGTGCTATAAATCAGGCAGCCTGAGGAGCAGCAGAAGGTCTGAGTAACAGTGATGATATTAGTACCAGCAGTGTGAGACACTTAGGCTGTGACAGTGTGTGTGAGGTTAAGGCTCCATAGGCAGGTATCACCCCCCTGGTCTCCCTTCTTCCCTTATGCTCATCCACCCCGTCTTCAGTAATAGAACTTTGTATTGGTGTTGGGATAATCAGTGTCACGGGGTTGAAAACTCTTCGGTGGCCCAAACATGGCCAGGACGGGAGAATAAGGGAGAGAGCGAGGGAGGGCGAAAGAGAGAGTGCCCTTTGTTCGGTCCTTAGCTGGCAGATAACATTCCGAGGGAAATTCCTGGACTCTGACGAAGGACGGGGAATGCGAGAAAAGGGCCAGCAGATACATATTCATGCACCCAGGGATATTTTGCCTAATAAGATGTCAGGATTAAAGGGGTGGAATGTATTCCGTAATGAATTTTCAAGTGAATACTTATCCACTTATACACCAACAAATTATGCAGTGAACGTTTTTTTCCCCCGACATTTTTGGTAAAGCGTAACGTTTTGCTGCTTTTTCACATGGTTTTTGCGAAAATGGCCCCAGGTGTAAAAGTTGAATTTTATTGGTTCTCTTTGACAAATGGCCACAGCTTGCCCATTGGACGACAAGCACTGCAATAAGACCAGATGTCATTCAATCGTAAGGCTGCAATATGCAGGTAGTTTATTCATACGGAAAGCCAAAAGCCAGGGCAGGCTGACTCTGTGATCCTGCTCATACCGTAAAGATGAATGATCTAATCATAATACCACTGAGCAGTTATTTACACAGGGGTTTGCTGTCTGATTTACATGAAAGTGCTTTCAGTAAGCAAGGTGGAAATTAAAATATTATACTGAATAATCAAAGCGGTATGTTGATAAAGTTGTCAATTTAGGATGATGTTTCTTTGCTAAGCGGCTGCATTAATCACCCTGTGGGACGTGCAGCTGAAGTAGAGTTACAGTAATCCTGTAATCCAAGGGACCTCATAGCTTAGAGTGCGCATACAGGCCTTATATTATGGAAACAAACACATAGCTTCACTATCTCCATTGTGTTGTTCATCACGCTTAATAGTTTATCTTGTAATTGAACACTGTATCACAACACAAGCCACAAAATTTGATATATTTATAACAGAGTTCAGTAGCACAATGATATTACGGATTCTCCATGTGTGCTTTATGACGCATCATTATAAATGATTACTATCTCTATGGACCCCGGAAGAGTTAATAAAATTAATTCAGCATGCTGACCTTTTCTCTCTCTTGTCCCTATTTGGAAATAAATTGGTGCAGCTGCACAACGCTTAAATGGGTCGCTTTTCTCTTGAGTGTCTGTGACTAGCAATGAATTCCTTCTTTGTGTTCCTGCCACTGAATTTCCTATTCTTTTATACCCTTTTTTTGTCGCTGGTGAGGATGGTGGTGGAAGGGGTAGGTTGGTTTGAGTGTTGGGGCAAGAAGTTGGACTTGGTTTCAGCGCAGCTGGGGAGGGCAGAGGGAGAAGAGGGAGATTTGATGGGGTGGCCAGGGGGCTGGGGTGGGGGGGCGGCTGGGGCGCTCATAGCATTTCAGGCACCATGAATGCCCTATTGTACGAGTTCGGTCATATCGTCACTGGCCAACCAAAGGGGAAGAATCCAGTTACCTCAATTGTGTGTTGGATACATCTAAGGGAAACTGATAGGAGGGCGGAGCCATCCCAAGAGTTGTGTGCATCTGCGAGGAAGGTGATTAAAACTTGGACAGCTTGTCAAAAAAAATTGGGTACATTTCTGATTTCCGGTTCTGCTTGGCTTTCAGGCAGGCATTCTTGTGAGGGTGGTATATCAAAGCGGGTTCCTCACTCAAGACCAGGAGCTCCACGTTCCTTCGGTCCAGTTCCCACGCTCAGCTCAACCATCTGATAGTACCGGAATGTTCCTCTAACTCAGGAGTCTCAGACTCCAGTCCTGGGGGGCCGCAGCCCTGTGTAGCTTAGTTCTTCCCCCTTCCACCACGAATGATTCAGCTCGAGAGCTGTGTGGTAATTAGCACAAGGGGTTGAGTCAGGTGTGTTAAATGAGGGTGAACCAAAAACTGTCTAAGGCTCCGGCCCCCCAGGACTGGAGTTTGACACCCCTGCTCTAACGCTTTCTGCTGCTGTTGATTTGAATAGAGTGAGGGATGTTTCTTAATGCCCATATGAAGCTATCACCCTTTCTGTTGCACCTCAGTCCTCAATGTACACTTGCTCCCTATGTTCAGATTGATCACTTTCAATCTAGACATACAGTGTGGTCACATGCCACCCCCACCCACCCCACCTCATACTCCGTGCCAGCCAGTCCCCAGTTTAGAGCGCTCTCTGCGGACTCCCCGCACAGTCTTAGACCCCTCCTCCCAGCCCCCTTGGTGTCAGTCTGTGTGCTCTCCGTCTTCCCTGCTCCTACAAAAGCCTGCCTGCTGCAGCTGGCTGAGATGGAGCACCACATAGAGAAAAAGAAGTGAATAAAGTCAATGGGGCCATTTTCCCCTATTTATCATGTGAACTGAAAAATAAATCACCTCCTATTACCCCCCCTCCTTACATTATCTCTTCACAGATGAGAATTGCTTTCCTTCTGCGTGTGAGTAAAAGAAAGAGGGATTCAATACATTTAGTATAAACATGTCTAATGTGTTCATCCAAATTGACTGACAGCATCACCGCTGGACATTTTACCGGAGCATCTCAGGGTAGGTACTGTACTATAAGGTACCACAGTAAGGATCCTAAGTAGAAACCTCAGGTTGATGGACCTAACCACTATAACTCCTATACCTAACTACAATACTCCTTTACCTAACCACTATATTCCTATACCTAACCACTATACTCCTGTGCCTAACCACCATACTCCTGTGCCTAATCACTATACTCCTGTACCTAACCACTATACGCCTATAACTGACTACTATACTCTAAAGTCTAAGAAATTACTATCTATCTATCTATCTATCTATCTATCTATCTATCTATCTATCTATCTATCTATCTATCTATCTATCTATCTATCTAGTCAATACTTCAATAACGAGAGCAATCATATAACAATGAAAGGGTCCTTCGGGCAATGGGAGCGTTGCTTTTAAAGAAGCAGAAGTAGTTAATTTAATGAGGTGTAATACTGTGTGAAACTGTGACTATCTGCACCGATTTTTCCTGGGTAGAGTTAAAGCAGGTGTCATTAATGGAGATGAGTTTGAGATGAAACGAAACAAAATGAAACAAAAGTGAATTTACAGTGAGCCGAGAGTCTGCCAAACAAACCGAAGTACAACACTAACAAAGTCAGACTTAACCTCGTCTTATCACTGCCCCCCCCATCATAAGATAAGGTTGAATTTCTTTTATTTGGCAATTCTTTATTCCTTTTTATTTTGGTGCTGGAAAAGTGTTAAAGAACTTTGGTCACTCACAAGCTTTGAAGTGTGGCTACTCAACCCCCTCCAAGAGCTGAAAGGAGAGAGGTCATCAACCTCCATGCTGATAAAAGACTCCCAACCCCTATCTAGGCTATAGGGCAGCGTGTAGGGGGGGTGACCCTGCCCCCCCCCCCCAAGAACGTGCATCCAACGTGTCCCGAACCACTTTAAAGCTGACTTTGGCACTGACATCTCGCATTGTGACGTCACCTGGTCGCGCTCATGTTCGTGGCCCTTGGGCCATTAACGTCCCTAGGATGGGTCAAGAGCTGACGGCCCCAGAGTGCCAGACAGCGGTGGCGTTTGACTGCGCTCTCCCGCTGCGGGCGTCTTGTGTCCTGCATGTCACTGAGCTCTCCCCAGCCTGCCCAGACACAGTCAAAGATCAGTTTTGATCAGGCATATAGTCACCTAATTCTGACAGAACAAATGAGGAATGAAAGAAGCAGCAGGACTTTGAAAGAGATCAAACGATTTTTCTTAGCTGGTAAGGTGACTATAGACAGGGTATGGGCAAAACAAAGGAAACTAATATTAATTTACTAATATCAAGGACTTAAGGAATGGGGCCGTCCTGATTTCCGAAAAGCTTTAGTCTTTCTATGAATTATGCTATAGAAGTCCTGAGCTTTGTGAAGGGTCTTTGAGGGATGGTGGTGGTAGAAACCTACGTTGCACTCTGTGTTCCAGAACTTTCCATAAAGATTCAATGACGATCGGGGAGGCTGCAGGTGTTCATGAAGCAAGTCTTCAATATGTTTAGCGCTCTGTATGAGGGCATTAGTATGGGACCACCATGAAGAAACAGGGTTTGCACCATAGGGTATACATTGTTCTACAATGGCCTCATATTCCTTAGTCACAATGACCAAGGAGTTCCCTCGTGAGACGTAACAACGCCCATGAGGTGGCTGACCATACTAACAGATATTTTAAGCTGAAAGCATCGTTAGGCTTTTGTAACCCATCCAGATGTAGGACACTGGGTCAAAGCTGAGTCATCAGACCATATTACTCCTTTCCATTGCTCAGGGATTCAGGTTTTGTGCTTTTTACATGAGGTTATGCATCCATGTATACCAGTGACTTCCAAATGGCAGCTGTATGAAGCTCATGGCTTATTATGGATTTTTTGTTTAGACTGGGTCACAGCACTGCACTTTCATGGCATTTAGCTATCATCCTCTTCAAAGCCAATATCTGTTGCTGGAGAGTTTCAAATTATGACCATTATTCATTAGTGACAATACATTTTGCCTGTGTTTGTTTCTGGACGATTTTTGAGAATGTCTCTGGCAAATAACAATTTTGTTTTTTCCCGACGCTGACTTCTTGGGCCTCTTTGTCAGGTCTCTGTGTGACACATCTTTGGCATTCAGCCTAACATGAGTCATCTGCGTAGCTGCTTTTCAAATAGTGATTTTGCTCCTTCAGAGTTTAAGGTTTTTCCACAGGAGGTGTTTCCATTGTTTTGTCTACCTCCTAATTGTATGACATGGGGAGTCAGGAGTTGTGTATTAAAATAGATGTTTCGTGTCATGCTGACAGTATTAATATCTGTTTACCATACAAAGATACTCCTCAAGTAACAAGATACTCCTTCTATTGCACAATTAATACTTTACACATTTACTCAAGCATTTATTAGCATACCTAACTTTTATCTGTTATTAAGAGTTACATTGATAAGGGTGTCTTTCTTCAATAGTAGCATATACCTGCAGTCCTTATATAAACTCATTGTATGATGTGTTTGGCTGTCTCAGCCAACTTGTTAATAGGCTTCATATCACTGATGGGTTTTCTCAGGACCTACCAAACCAGTGTCTTGACATGGGGGGGGGGGGGGCATTTTTACCCAACAAGATTGCCAGATTTTTTTTTTTTTATTTAAGGTATGCCAACTGTTCAGTTCCAGTTATGCACTGGCTTCTGATCTGGGCCTCTGATGGAGTTCAAACAGACCTTGCCATAGCTGTCATGGTCTTGCTCTTGCTGTTTTCTCACTCAGTCATCCAATTAATCCAGTTCAGGCAATTAAGTAATTGAAGGTATGCCTGTCGTCGCAGATTCCGAGATTAACTTATCAGGGCCTCCAGATTGCATTCCAGCATCGTTACCTGGGTATCTTGTGATTCAGGTCAAAAAACTGAGGAGACCTTCATTAACTGGAAGCCTCCCACAGGCCTGTTCGCTTACTTTTCTTCCAGTTTTTTTTGGGGGGGGTCTTCCTAAATACAAATATTCCTTGCTACAGCTATCCCCCTGAATCACATTCACGCTCGTAGCAGATTCCATTCCAGGCAAACAGAAACTATCTTGGGTCAAGAAAAAGGCTGCTTTTCAAACACTGTGCATCTGGTGCAATTTCAGATTGCCCTGTTGTGCCATGTGATATGGAGAACTGTTTTGTTCAGGTTCAGCTGGTTGTTGGGTCAGAGCCTGCGTGAGCACAGTGGCTTATTCTGGTTTTTTTTTTCATAGTCAGGGAGATGGTTGCTTTTTCTGATGCACCATCGTTCAGTTTTCAAGGTGTGAGCTTGTCTGGTCAGATATCACCATGTTCCAAATAGGGTTTTTGGGCTAAATATTTATATATGTTTGCAACCAGTTGGAAATATGATAGCTGAGCGAACCTGAAATATGCCTTCTTTCCCCATTTCACTCAGGACATCACTGTCTGGCCAGAGGTTATTTTGGTTTGAAGAAAGAAAATAGAAATACGATAGATGGATGAGTATGGTGGAGGGGGGTTATGAAAAAGTCACTTTCCAATCATGTGTTTTCCTCAGAACATTTAATTAGGCAGCATGAAAGGAGGGGGGCCTGAGGGCTTTGAGGGCGGCCACGGAGATGCCCGAATGAAAGACTCCGTTGTTGTCGGCTTGGAGCAGAAGATGAAAGGGAAGGGGAGATGAGGGGGTCAACGGCAGCCCTGGCTTCCCCTCTCCCCCGCGGCGCTCCCTCATATCACCCATGTGAGTGAGGATTCATAACCGGGACCCACAGCTGTTTACACAGGTCACAGGGGCAGCCCACCACACTCACAGAGACGCGGTGACACTCACATGCGTGCACATCACTGTGTCCATGTCATTTATTTACTCCTGAGCCCCTTAGTTCCTCTCAGCTTACATATGTCCTTAGCATTTATGCGAAGACACAGCCTTCAAAAGAACTTTCTAAGTGTTTTAGCAAAATTTGGAAGATGATCCCTTTGTTTCCATTTCATCAGGTTCCTTCATGGGGTCCTGTAAATGTAATAAGGTCTCTGCATTGCTGGTTTAACTAATCACTTTGAAAGCTGAAAAGTGTGCAATCCCAATGTATTTAAAACAATTCAATTTAAAATATTAAGAGTTAAACATATTTTGCTTTGCTTTGATGAGGCTACTAGATTTTCTTATAGTCTATAATTTAAGCCATTTTTGCTTATATTTCATTTACACATTTTATTAGCTTTATCTTTGATTTCATCACTAGCAAAGACCGCACTTTCGCAAAAAGAGGCACCGTCACTTAAAACACACCGAAAACGATAAACACTGTTACAGCATCGCTGGACGTTCAGGCCGCAGGTCGGACTGGCTGGTGTCACAGCGACTGTCGGCGTGAGATCTACACGGCCCCTGGACACCTGAAACCTGGCTGTCAGCACCTCTTCTCAGACCGCCCACTAAGGAGCGGCTTGGACGTCGAGACCTGTGGTTCACCTGTGTATCGAACATGAGACCCTACGCTCACATCCACGCTTCTTAAAACTGCTCATCCACCTCGCACCAATGTGTGTGACTATGGATTAATGAGCTTTTGTGAGACTGGAGATTTATAACCATATAAGGTAAATATAATACGATGCGTCTGTGCTCTTTCCTCTGAGGTTCTTCTCCGAGTCGTCACGCAGATTCCGCTCCAGAGCTCACACCGGGCTTAAGATCCGTCACCTCCCTCGAGGACGTCAGCGCCTGCCGTGATGTGTCAAATTAAAATCTCCATCTCCGGAGTTTCTATTTAAAACTCGACTTCCAGTCGCCAGTCGGCGGAGTTGCGGCTCTCTCGCGAGATTCCACACTCCTGCAGCTGACAGGTTTCTTTATTTTGGGGTCTGGCATGTATTTCAAGAGACCAACAAGCCTCCAGAGTAAAGAACAGTCACAATTTTGAGGTCATGGGGGGAAAAAAGTACAAAGGTTGCCATTATTAGATACTTACACTGCCCAGTAAAACCCTGCACTGTGCCAGCATGCATATAACTCATGTATAAGATCTATACTTTACCTGTGGCAGAAGTTTTTATATTTGTCGTTGCTGTGACAACTGTTAGCTCAGGCATACCCCGGGACAGCAGCGGGGTCCTGATTTGCTTGTAGATGATCTGGCTCTTGCCAGCCACCCACCAGACAGAACAGACTTGGCTCGGTCTCCCCTGGCTTGTTGCGGCATGCCGGAGCATACATGAGAATTAAGAGTAATTTGTACCGAGACTTAGTGTCAGACTCCTTGCCATGTGTTACGCGCCTGTTATTTCCCCGTCTCTGACTTCTTTTACTGCCGCTGGCATGTTGTTGTGTTGGATATAACTGCACAGAGATCTTTCTTGAAAAGATACAATAATTACAACCCAGGAAAGAAAATCCTCCATCTCACTAGTAATGCTTATTCTGGACCAGTACTCTTGAGGTGAAGGAAAACAGCTCTTGACTGTTCCTGTATGAACCTACGAGACGTCCCACGTATCTGTCCTATACCCGACTTAGTAAATGGGCTCTTTCGAGAGCCATAGTGATGGGTCAGACTGGATGTGGCAGCGATGGAACAGAATCGGCTCGTAGAATGGTTTGTACAGTAGTGATCCATGACCACTAGCATAGACCGTATCAGCAGTGTGGATCGATGGCGCTCTGAGAGTCAGTAAAGGGAATGTTCTTCTCTTTCTCACCTGAGAACCAATTCCCATCAGCGGCAAATATTTGTGGAATCCGTAACCTCAGCCATTCTATTCCGGGGTCTCTGTACGTGACAGTGAAGCAGGGACTGATCCTATGATTATGCGATGCGGAAATGAGGAAGAGCTGTCAGATAAATAGGCTGATGTTTTTATGGTGTTTCTCAACTAGCTTGACTTTGAGAAGCTATGGTTAATGATACAAACAAAACAAAACTGTGCACAAAGCATACAAAACATAACTGTGCACAAAGCATACGAAACATAACTGTGCACCAAGCATACAAAATATAACTGTGCACAAAGCATACGAATCATAACTGTGCACCAAGCATACAAAATATAACTGTGCACAAAGCATACAAATCATAACTGTGCACCAAGCATACAAAATATAACTGTGCACAAAGCATACGAAACATAACTGTGCACCAAGCATACAAAATATAACTGTGCACAAAGCATACGAATCATAACTGTGCACCAAGCATACAAAATATAACTGTGCACAAAGCATACGAATCATAACTGTCACAAGTTCCTGTGCAACAGCACCCATTGCTGTGCCAACCCCGTGAAACCGACCACACTTGTGGAAATTTCCCTCAGGGATGCCAAGAATGCCATATGGCAGAAGCAGCTGATGGGCTGCTCTCCGAACACCAGGATCAGGTTAAGAAAAATCCAAGAGGATTACAGCACATCCATGTGAGGATCACAAACTGGGTATAATACTCCATGTTGGTGCAGGGTACCATGCGACAGGAATGGATAGTGATGGATTCATAATCTACACACACCTCCACAGTTATGGAACTTGCGTTCGTGCCGCCTTCCACCATGCAGAGGAAGAAATACCACAGGCCAACAGCAGAGGATTCTGGGGAAGAGGTGAAAATGCAGCTTTGTGTGGCGCTGTCGAGTAAAGACGGATAACCCAGTATGTCTCGGGAGTTTCTACAAAGGGGGACTGACTGTTGAATTTATTGGATGGATTTGTAACCGGCTCGTAGATAAAGGATGAGGTGGGAGGACAAGAGGTGAGGATTACTGACGCCTGGGACAACGGCCGTGTGTCTGCGCCACTTCCTCCCAGCACAGTCCCGCTTCCTGGACGGCACTGAAGGAGCCATGCGGGAATATTTACAAGGCTGGGGACACCCTACACGTGGCGACAGGCCATCACAGAGAACACAGATGGACACATTCACACATGCAGGCATGGGATCTGAACCCCCAACCCTGGGTGTAGGATGAGCCAATAGGAGCCGCCTCTCAGATTTCCGCTTACTGGTATGGAATGCGACTTTATCAGTGTAAACGTCGGTTAAAATGGTAATCAGCGGCTAAGGCTTAAAGGACGTTTGTGAACCGCCACTTCAGACAGTTTTAATTGGTCTGGGACAAGTTTTTAGATCACATTAAATCCAGCCCACAGATCCACCTTTTTCCACAGAGATTTCCACAAAATTATCAGCCCAGCTAAAGAGCTGCCCCCCCAGGGTCAGCTCATTGGTTGGCAAGACTTAAGGACCGCTGATTAGGGGGTGTTTGATTACTCGATATTATCCTCTATGGTGATAGTTTCAAATTTAATCCAATATCTTCTTAGATTTCTATAATTTGGTTAATGATTTTAGACATTTGAACTGTTGTGTATTTGTTTAAAAAAAAACTATGTGATTCAATCCGAATCATGCTTTGTCTTTCTCATTTTTTACGTTCTAGTCAATAACTAAGCTCTTTTCCTTTTTTCTGCTCAGTGTGGTTTCAGCCATTTAATTCAACATTCATAGAGCTGCGAGCATAGAGAAACACCGGAAAAAGGGAGAAATGACAGAGGGAATGGGCGATTGGACAGAAGAGGAATCCATCTTTTTTTCAGTAGTGTGGGGAGCCGCTCCGAGCGACACAATCATCCTCTGTTGAAATCCACAGAGGGACAATGCACAATGGGTCATTATGAGCCCCAGACCCCATTAACGGTCGCCGCAACCCACTCCCTGTTTAGCGCCCCATTGGAAGCGCGGAAGTGCCAATAAAACCTTCAGCTCAAGGCTGGAAGTGGCAAGTCAGCCCCTACGTTCTGTTCTGCCAAAATTGCTATAGCACTTGTTTAATAAATGAGGGCATCAGAGGTCTGACGGCTGCCCCACGTTTTTGAGACAGTCAGAATGTGACTGAGTAACAATTCAAAAAGCGGGATGAGGGACTGCAGGGAAGGGGGAATAACTTGTTAGATAAACGACAGGATGGTCGTAATAAAATTAAATGGGGAGATATCAAGCAAATTAAATTATTGGTAACGTAGACAAGGAAGGTGATTAACCGATGGCTGATTAATTCATGTATACACTAAGTGACCCAAGGATTGACATAATGGTCTGATAACCTTGCAAGATTTTAATGCTGCCTTGAACGCGTAGATGTATGTCTGCATACACCCCCACATTGCACAAACAAACGCAGTATGTCATAGCTCTTCGTATTTCTTTTTTAGACTGAATTTAGTGATATCTAAGATTTTTTTGTCCCTAAGCACCTTCATTGTAATGTTAATAATTTTACATGTTTTACATGAAATACGTAACTAAGCTGGCCGAACTTCCATGGACTCACCATGGATTAACTTTACGGACAACGTTTTATCTGCCACTAGGGGGCGTCTGTTTTCTACTTTTCCGGCATTAATATTTTGCCGGCGCTTTGGGAGAGTCTTCGGGGTCATCTAGTGGCTACGAAGGCATAAAGCAATATGAGTAACATCGTGCTCATTTTCTGCCAATCTTCCTCCACCAGAATCTGCGAGACGTGGCTTGTTGGTTCCGGTACCGATCTTCTGTTGGTCAGGACATGCCGTAATGCCAGAGCGGTCTCTATAGCTATAATATGCACGTTTCCCCACTTTACATTTTTTACATGTTCACCCACATGTATGTCTACATATGCAGGATACTGCATTTGGTTGAAAGTTTTGGATACAGACGTACAATTATGAAAATATGAAACAAATGTTGTTTAATTGTGATTCATATATCCAGACCAGGGAATTGCTAGCCTAGAGGTCGAAAGGGGTCAGAGGGAGGCCGTAAGTCTCCTTTAACTTTGATACAAATATAGAGATTATTGATGATTTAATAAATCATAAAACAGTATTGGAGTATTTTTGCTTTCATTCTACAAAACATATTACTTTTATCGTACACCACACGAAGCACCAAACGGGTCGAAGCATTTAAAAACAGCAAAAACTTTGAAAGGATTTCATGGTTCACGTATTACAATAATATATTAAAAAGTGAAACGGAAAAGAAAATAATATTACAAATAACTGCAGGGACGACATTGCATGCAGTATTTTAACGTAAAATAAATAAAATAAATAAAACCATTTATTTTTCTGTTTCATAGCGTGAAAGAGACCGTGGTACTTTTTGTGTGCCCGTGTTTGCATGTAGGAGTCACGAGTCTCATGCTTAAAGAGTCCTTGGTTGAAATAAGCGGTCTGAGTCTCTGGGCTGACGTAAGAAAATATTATGCCGTTTTGGATGAATCATTCATACGTAAGAAACGTAGTGTTACACTCACGCGAACAGGTTAATGGGAAAATTACAAATATACAGATATTATTGAAATCTGAGATCCAAGCATAGCGAATGCACACGCTGCTCATTGTGAAACATTTAATAAATAAGATTTATTATGATTTGTTCTATAGGCCTTTTACCCATTCTTAATGACAATATGTGCTCGACAGCTTGATAAGGTACTCTGCTTAATGGCGAAAAGGTTATTTTCGTGGCTTGTTATTTAAGTTCTGATTTCTCTATCCCCTTTTCTTCGGGGAGGGCAGGGATGGTGTGATGGTCAGTGTAGGACGTGCTTGCAGTGACGTGCCTGTTTCTTACCGGGGACATCATGGTGGGTAGCACCAGTGCTGTGGGTTTGCCTCTCATCCCAGATCCGTCTCTCTGGAGTTTCGCTGCTCTGCCTGCATTCGCCTCAGACTCTTCTGGATGCTTGGGTTTGCTTCAGACTTACGGGGATACTGGAGATAGTGTTATCCAGACTTCTTTGAGCCCATTGCAAGCTGGGATACGCTCCACATAGACCCTGCTAAAATTAATGAATGTTTATCGCTGGAAAAAAAAAAGGCCTGTAAGAAGCTTACAACTCCAAGTTCCTCAAGGGGCCCTTGAGTAAGAAATCTGAATCACCACAGCAAATAACCACGTTTAAAAATGGATATTTGTGTATGGGTGTTTTAAGAACATTATTAAATATGTGACTTCCAGTAAGTCAGCCAGTAAGTAATACGATGTCTTTGTTTAACAGCACTGTGGCCTCCTATCTGCAGAACCGTGGGTTTGATTCATACCATCTGCTCTGTGTGTGTGGAGTTTGACACAGAACATTATACTAAAAACCAAATCTGTACTGCAATTGTTAGCTTCTCAAAAGGTTTATCAGTACTTACTGGGAGTTAGTGTGTTCTGTTCTGCATTGTTTATGTTTTTCTCAGCACTCTGGATTCCTCCCACAATCCAAAAGCATGAGGTTAGGTGAACTAGTGTCTCTAAATTGCCTGCGGGTGTGTTTGTGTGTGTGAGTGTGAGTCCCCTGATGGACAGGCGTCCTGGTTAAGGCTGATCTCCTGCCTTGTACCTTCCACTGCCTGGGAAAGGCTCCAGGCCCCCTGAAACCCTGGACTAGCAGTAGTAAGATGGATGGATGGATGGATGGATGCACTTTGTGCACCTGCCCTATTAAGGTCTGTAATGTCAGTGCCAGGTGCCTTTGATTGTGGTGGGAGAGTAATTTATTAAAATGCCTCTTTAGTTGTGCAGTTACCCTGGCATGTTTTGGAAATGCTGAGCTAATGGGTATTCATGTTTAGTTTCTGAAAACAGTTTAAGTTCTGATTTGTTATTTATTTTGCCTGGATTCGTCAGCTGTTCAAAGAGAACATAGTTTGCACTTCCATCAGCAAATGGAGGCTGCATGTAAGACAAGATAAGGTAAGATGATTAAACTTTATTCATCTTGTCAGAAATTATTGTACCAAGTCATAGCTCACACCGTGAAGATTAAAACAACAAACAACAAAAATATTCAATATAAAAAAGAATACGAGTATGAAGACAAAAGGAAGAAAAGACAAGTATGTAAGAAGGTAACTAAAGCAGTTGTGTGCCTATGCAGAATGGTGTATACAGTGCATGTTCACACACATGCTTGTGTGCTTTTGTTTATGCACCAACTTCATGACTTCACGCATGATCATTTACATGTTCATGCAAGGAGCCAGTGTGATCCTGACAGCAAGACGCACTTCAAAACGAATGTCATTACTCTTTTGCACTTCCAAACGAATATCATTACTCCTTTGCACTTCCAAACGAACATCATTACTCTTCTTTGCACTTCCAAACGAACATCATTACTCTCCTTTGCACTTCCAAATGAACATCATTACTCCTTTGCACTTCCAAATGAACATCATTACTCCTTTGCACTTCTAAACGAACGTCATTACTCCTTTGCAATTCATTACTTGTCACGTTTTCAAGTTTCGAGTTTTATGTTTTATTGTCGTGTGTTTGGAGGAACACCGTGAAATTCATATGCTTCACTTGCAGGGGAAGTGACAGGTGCTTGGTGGGTGGGGCAGGGGACACAGTCTCCATCAAACAAAAACACATCTGTTGTTGTGCCTCCCCCTCCCCCCCCCAGAGGAATCATATTTTTCACCTTTTGTGTTCATTACGTTGCCATTTAAGGTATTCTGCTTCACGGTTGTTTGAGCTGTAGAGGGACGCGTGCTTCATAACCTACATTTTTTTCCAGGTGAGCACAGTTATTAAGATGCTTAACGACAATGATTAATATTACCGGCCCTCAGCGCCTTCATTCCTGTCCTTCCTCTGCTTCCGACCTCATGGCAGGTTTTCACTGGGCTGGAAAGAGTCCTGGTGAGGTAATGGCCTCTCTGCCAATGACTTCACCCGGCCGTGTGCCCGTAGAGGAGGCCTCTCCACTAACCGCCCAGACTGCAAGTGTGCGTGACTGCTTCCGCTCATTGCTTCACTCTCCCCTAGCTGACAATGCTATCTTACCTTATCTTCCCGTCCCGAAGGTTAAAGGTAACAGCGACGAATGAACCCAGTCATCACTCTGCCTGTATTGCAATGTCACTGCGTTTACTTTTCGATTGAGTGCAAATATCGACACAGCGACTCCTGTTGAAGGCGAATAGCGAGATTCAAAACACATTTCAAGCAAATTCGCACCCTTCACAGTTCTTCGGTCTGTTACGCCGTGTTTGGATATTAGCTGACATTTTTGAACGCCCAGCAGTCTCCGTCATAAATATATAAGATTAGTGGCAACCTTTTGCACTAGACTGGTGCTCTCTAGTCTTTTTTGCAGTGACAGCTACTAATACGAAGAAAACAATCAATTGTGATGGTTTATTTTACTAATTGGGGCGGAATCTGAAGCTATCAAGATTGAAGACAAATGTCTTAAACGTCAACCTGTCCATCGTGATCGACTGGTTGGCGACCACTGCAGTAGGACTAACAGTGTTAGTGTGGTATATGTTATGCATTTTCACCACTGCTGTATTAAACGTAAACGTTATGAGTGTTATACATTGATTCTGTGTTCACGTCCAACTTGATCTTTTTTCAGTGAATAATATAGAGGGTCCACAAAGCTGTAATTGTCATTCCTCTCCAGCGGAGGCTCGCTGCTGTACTGCTCAGCTACACCGTCATGAGATGCCCGTAAAATGAAGAGTAAAGTCCCAACTAGAGCAGCACTCAGAGATATTGCATAGCACTGCCTGCTTAGAACAGCGTGTGAAAGAGACAGGTGTGTATGCAGGATTATGGCTTCTCCCACACAGAGCTGGAACACCCCCTAGCTTACCCTCCCACCTCCCAAAATCAGAGCAACGAATAGGAGCAGAGGGTGTCATGTGACCGGTTGTGGACAGGTGGTAACCCACAGATGGACCGTCTGACCTTTTGCTATCCCGGATCACGCAGATAGACCCCCTCTCTCTCTCATTTTACTGCACATACATGAATGTTGATCATACCACTTGGATCATTCTGAATGGTGGTGGACAGATCTAACTGTAGATCCATCATAACATACTGGACAACAATGACACCAGAAACTATTTGTGTAGCAATGGCAACAGTCGGAGCAGTACTTGAGTTTGGCAGAAAAAAATAGGTCAGTGCCAGCAGTCATGTAATTAATACTAGATATATTATTAACAATAGTACTTTTATTGTACAGCATATTATCAGTCCATAATATTCTGTAGCAATTATACAAATAATGAAGAAAGAACAGAACTGGACTTTGAGAAGAAAAGTAATCAATCAAAAAAGCATTCTATAAATATCTATACAATATAAACATTTATTTTCTTGTTTGCTTATTTATTCATTTATTTTTTACAACAGCATGTACAGACAAGAAATAAAGTGCTTATTTCGGGCTTCTGTCTGGCATACGTATCCGGATGACCTCATCATTTTTCCATCGATGTCGCTGTTTCCCCTGTCCGATTCTCATTTTTGCGTCCTACTGAGTTTTGATACGGGTCATAAGGGGGTTTGGGCGCTAAGTTATATTTACAGTAACGTGTACAAATCAGGAAGACTTTACCGCTGAGAAAAGCAAACCAGGCGTGAAAATGGATATTCAGTCCACAATTATAAAAGAATAGAGAAAGCTGCAGCAACGTACAAACTCGTGTATTTGCATTTTACGTCTTTGTAACTCTAAGGGAAACTCGTCGCCACTGGTACATCGGCACAAAGTGTCATTTGGACATTTTATTTAAACTTTAATATTACTGGGTCTGAATTCTAAAAGCAAACACCGAAAGCATTTAATTTCATTACTTAGAAATTACTTTTGTAAATTAACAACAATCGATTTATTTATGTGATAGTGACAATAAACAGTTATTCAGGTGTTAAAGAAAATGTATAAAATCAAATGCTAAAATGGAGGGTGCATTTTTAAGAGCTATATTTATATGATTACATATGGTTGAGATCAGTGTGGGTCAAAGCACAGGTGGCTGTCCTAAGCATGCTTCACCGGCCAGGGGCGGGGCAGCGGGGGCCACTGGCTCGAAGAGTATGTAAAGATTGCTGGGGAGTGGTGCCGGTGGATTGCTAACTCAGCACCCCTCCAGAAGATGGCGCCCTAGGTGGCCACCTGTGCCGCCGGAACTGGTTCAAACATTCGGCACACAAGCTGAATTTCCTATGCGCCCATGCATAGACACGCCGACAGTGACGGCAGACAGGAATAATCGTAAGGAAAACATCACTGGATGCTGACAGATACGCAGATTTAGGGTTGACGAATGTATCTGACAGATTCAGTAGCCTATATGGAGAAACAAAGTTCGATACGCGAAGTGTGAGCGATAGATGAGCTTGATTTTGTTGAAAAAATCGTGAGGAAGATGGCATAAATAAGAACGAAATCTTACTGTCAGACGCACGCAGAAGCACACAAAACACACGCTCCAGATACTACAGATATCAGGTAAAACTGTGCAATTCAATATGATCTGAATAGATGCACAGTAACCAGCTGAAATGTTATGATGTTTAACACACTCCTGCCACGCAGAATTATAACACTACGAAAAACTTTTTAAAACCAAATAAATTTACATTCATTTACAATTCAACTGGAAAATGCAGAAATGCATGTTAAAGAGCTTGTTTGCATACACAGTCATATTTCATGTGGTGGACACAATTTAGTAAAAATGTTAAAGTATTTTTCTTGTTTAGCTTATATGTTTTTTATATGAATGTTTTTTGGCTTGCAGACGGGAAATCGTCCCCGGTAATTTTAGGGAGACACACTTCTGTAAGTTATATCTAAGTCTATGAGCCAGCATTAGGTAAAGATAAAATGAAAGTTTTATAATTGGTTGAACGCAGTTCGATCTCTAAAATAGATGAACTTATATTCACGCTCACAGTGGAGCTCATGAAGGCCTAATCTTCCATGGTGTAAATTGTGTTAACTTTGGCTGAGATCTGGAAGCTGTCGCAGACAATACAGCGGAAAAGCAGTGTCTCAAACCTATTTTTGTCCGAATTATAAAAAATGCATTAAAAGTGATTTTCACTGGGGCTCGGGGACAGTGCATGGGCATTGATCTTAAGCCATTTGACTGAAAATGATAAACATGCTTGCATTCATTTATGGATCCTCTTACAATTTCAAGGCTGCATTGCAAGGGAGATTTCTTCAGAAGTGAAGAAGGGGAATCACCCAGTCTCACATATCATGCTTTGGACTTGTTTCCTTGCTGTTCTCTGTGAGAGAGTGAGGTTTATCCTTGGAATAGAAGCCCGGTGTCTTCTGGAAAATGTCTCAGTTCAAGTTTTTCGTTTTGAGAGTTTTTTCGTTTTGCTTTTCATTTAAGTCTTTCGTCTGTTTTCACTCACAGGAAAGGAGGCTTGTTCAGAGGGGATGGTGAGTGCCAGGAAGTCCACGTGGCTGTGACTGAAAGAGTACTGGTTCAAGGCTCAGCAGAAGAGTCACCTATCCAGGGGCCCTTAAACGAGACCCTTAGCCCCCCAGCTCCAGGGCTGCTGCACACTGGCTGACCCTGTGCTCTGACCCCCATGGAGAGCAAGCTGGGGTAGGTCAAGAGAAGCATTCCAGTGTGCTTGTGCTCATACTTGTGCAAATGGCAAATAAAGGATATAATCTATTTTCATTATTTTAAGGCCATCAATCAAATGGGATAGTTTGACCAGTGAAAGAGCCTGGAAATGTATTAGTTGGAGGACTTGGAAATGTATTACTTGGAGGACTTGTTAGCAGTCTCCTCATAGGTTATGGTGCCACGCTGAACATGATTCAGGTCCATCTGGACCAATTAGCACGCAGCACCCTCTGAGACACCCCCTCCCCTGAGATTAAGATGGAATTCAAGATGAAGGAAGGGGGGCAGGACGTTTATATTTCCTGGGCCTCCCTTTGCGGGAATGGAGACTGAGGGTGGAGACAGAGAACTAATGAAGGGTTAACAGTGAGAGAGGGGAAAACTGAGAGGGGAAATAGGCAATAAAAATGGCTATGAATGAAAAATTGGACTCTAGATATTAGACAAGCGATGAGCACTTAAGCTCCACACAACATCTTGTGTTAGTCTAATAGAGAACTGGGCAGAAGCTTTCATTATCTCCTCTTCTCAGATTTCAGACTCCCTCCTGAAGCTCAGTGGGTCGAGAGGCAGCATCTTAAATCCTATTTGATTCTCCATGTCCATGACACACAACATTTCACTTGGTTGTTCTTGGTACCTCTCCTGGAAATCTACAGGGACTGTCCGCTCCTCTCCTTCTCCTCCATCTCGCTCCCTGAGCCCATCCGCTTCGTCTTCTTCCTCCCCGCAGTGCAAAGCGACCTCGTTCTCGTAACAGAAGGCGCTGGGGGAGTGAGGGGGCATGAGGCGGTGGGAGGTCTTGGGGCTCGCAGGTGACACGGAGCGGGAGGTGGCGGAAGATGACCTGCCGACCATCTCTTTGAGTTTCCTGGCGCTGCAGTTGGGTGTGGAGGGGACCTTGTAGGTCTTGTGGAAGCGAGAATAGTCTACCTGGTAGCGGTCTTGCTTCTCGAACACCACCGGCTCAAACCTGTGGCCCCAGAGGATCTCCCGGGCCAGGTATGAGCTCCGTGCTTGGGTAGTCATAGCTGTGGCCTCCACCATTCCCTCCAGAATCACCACAATCTCAAAGTCCTCTTTCTCCAGGTCAGCTCTGCTCATGTCATATAATGGACTCTGTTCATCAATTTCGTGGACGATGACCAATGGAGCCACCAAGAAGAGTCTATCCAGACCCTCATCATAGCCCACGTTGATGTCTGTTTGCTCCAGAGGGATATATTCCCCTTCTGCTGTGACATAGGGTCTGATGAGTTGGGCCCTGACATGGGCCTCCACGATGTGACTCTTCCTCAGGTTGCCCAAACGCCACATCAGACACAGTTTTCCATCCCTGAGAGCAACGACAGCGTTGTGAGAGAACAGCAGCGTCTGGGCCCTCTTCTTGGGCCGCACCATCTTAGCCATGATGGTGCCGATCATGAACGAGTCGATGATGCAGCCCACGATTGACTGGACCACCACGGTTGCCACGGCAGCAGGACACTCCTCAGTCACGCAGCGGAACCCGTATCCAATGGTGGTCTGTGTCTCGATGGAGAACAGGAAGGCCCCCAGGAAGTTGTTCACGTGAAGTATGCACGGCTTCCATGGTTGTCCTGAACCACCTCCAGACCTGCCGCTACCTCCTCCTGGTGAGAAGGAGCCTGGGTGCGGGTCAAAGTCCCCGTGGGCTAAGGCTACCCCCCAGAAGATCAGACCAAAGAGCAGCCAGGAGATCAGAAAAGTTGCGGTGAAGATCATCAGCATGTACCTCCAACGGATGTCGACACATGTGGTGAAGATGTCTGCCAGGTAGCGGCGGGGTTTGTCCTCCATGTTGTTGAAGACCACGTTACACTGCCCGTTCTTCTTCACAAACCGGCTGCGGAGGCGCCCTGAGCCCATGGTGGGGATCTTGCGTCCGTTGTAGCTGCTGTCGCTCTCTTGCAGCACCAGGGCTCCCGCGGCCCCTCCGAGACGCCCTCCTCGTCCTCCTCCCCCCGTGGGGTCCATGCTCAGCGGGTGCTGCTGTCTGCTCAGGGAGCTGTTGCTGTTGTGCAGCTCGAGGCTGGAAATTTTGAGGCCCTCCTCGTCAGGTGACACAGTGCTGTACCTGCAGGAGCAGCAGCGAACGGGGATCAGATATGGCTGTCATGACAGGTGAATGTCAGCTACTCCTACAGAAAGACTATTCAAAACTCTCTGCAATGAACTGAGGACTAATTAGAACTCTCCATCCATCCATCCATCCATCCATCCATCCATCCATCTCCAAACCTCTTTTCCAGTACATCGCCATGGGGATTTTGAACTATGTAGCAACATATATTTTGATTGTTTTTCTTTTTCAATTTTCCCCAGTTGTGCATATGGGCTTCTTTTGACCGACTTTCTCCGCAGGAAAACAATGCATTACCTGTGGGTGTGTTTATGTGTTACAGACAGTCATTGTCATGTTACAGACTATACTGGACATTAGAGAGTGTCAGGACGTCGCCCCACAAGGAACATAATAATATTAGCATTTTATCACGCATTCAAATTGTTACCTATGGTGACTGCTGCATTGTTTGTCCCTCATTAGCACCCATATGACTGCTGAACTGTCAAATGTGCATTTGTCCTTGTCTGAGTCTAGATATGTGACAAGATGTTGGCTTTCAAAAGACACACTCCCCGGCTGCGGGTATCAGATCCGGAAGCGAGCGGAGCGTCTCCTCACCTGTTTACCCGCACTGTTCCCATGAAGCTCACGGCTTGCAGAGGGTAACTGGGGCAGGGCTGTCCAGTGCTGGGAACGTGATTGGACGTGTTGGGGGATGTTGGGCTGGCCAGCTTGTATGGGGGTGTGGGGGGGGGGGTAGTGGCAGTGATCTACTCAGAAAGATTGAGGACCGGCATGGTGGTCCGTGACATCGAGTCCAGGGAGATGTCTCTTGTCATTTCTACAAATAATAAGGGAAGATAAAGAACTTAGGTCAGTTTCGGTCCTTCCTGATGCATCTGGAAACATGTTAATATTCATTTTTCAGTTGATTGTGTTCAAATAAATATATTTTGGTGTTTATTATTACTGTCAGTTTCCTCCAGTCTCATAATGTCAGAATTCATGGCTAAATTTGATACAGTCGAGTCGTCGATCAGTATAAATTCAACATGGATCTAAACTTCAAGGCAAACAAAAAAAACATACTTTGTACAGCGCTGCTGCTAAAACATCAAGCAAACCAATTATTTTTTAATTCTGTACAGTTATGATTGCTGTGCAGCTGAATATGATAATAAGATGACCTGAATTTGGGGTCCTTAATGTCCCCTCTCCTGTCTGGTAGAATGCCTGTGATTTAATTGTTCTTTCAATGGAATTTATGGCTCCCAAAGTGTCGGATCTGCCTGAAAACATCAGCATATTATAATTCTAAACAACTTTTAATGGCTTTTAAATTGACTAGCGGGCAGTCCACAGTGATACTAACTTAATTATAGAAGTTCTGATGTTGATCAGAATGGCACAAAGGCTGGAATTATTTCCGTTTAATATCGTCTTTCATATTCTCCACACAGCAAAGGTGTATGAAAGAAGGGATTTTTTTTTACTGCCCGTATTTTATAGTTTTGCCTTCATTTTTTGGCTTCTTATTTTTAGGTTTTTAAAACCATTTGAAAAGCATTTTCTTTCAGTTACATTTCAGTTATAGGTTACCGTTTAAATGTAGAATTCTTTGGTTACAGTGACACAGTGTGCTCGAGGAGTGCCTCATTATATTGTTGTGTTGTTTTCCAGATATTTTTTTAATAAAATGGATGAATCTTTAAGACCTTTTATTACCGCTGCTTTTGGTAAATTCACCTGTGGCACAGGGTCCAATGCAGTACAGAAAATTAGCATTGCGGTGCTAATATTTTATTAGCATTGTGTAACTGTGACTTTCGTGTTATGAATTTGCTTTGTGCGCATTACAGGAGAAATCCATCTGCGTGCAACACATTCCCGGATCTCAGGGATTCCTGGTACATTATTGCGTGTGTGAATGTGTACCAGCCTTGTGCGTGTTACATATGATAGACACAAAGCATTTAAAAATCACTGGGATTGTGCTGAATAAAAGCAAATTCTGATTGGTTATCCTGGTCAGGGTTGTGGGAGGGCCTGGAGCCGATCCCAGGCATTACAGGCCTCATGGCTGGGGTCCGCCCGGGATGGGATTCTAGACATTGTTCGGCACATTGTATTATACACTTACCTCTATATTCATTACTGAAAAGAACTATCAAGACGAACCAAGACTGCTTTTTAATTTAACCGCTTCCTTATATAGCCAAATTAATTTTGATAGGATACAATAATTTAATTGCTTTTCAAACACAATATTAAAATATATTTTCTTTTATCCCCATGACCCTGATCAGGATAATTGGCGATAAAAATGGATGAATCAGTGGATTTTTCCTTTATAATGACAAGCTGTACATTATGTACTCATACAGTTCCTAATTAAGAATGCAGGCAGCCCTGCCAGTTAAAGTGCTTTGGCAGCCTGAGGTGAGTGATGGACAAAACAGACGCCAGCTTTCTCAACCGAGCACGGTCGTGTCGCACCGCGAACAAGACCACATCGCGAGAGAAAAAGACAGTCCGCAGTCTGTCCGCGTGCCCAGTGACGATGTGCTGATTACTGAGAGCGATAACGGCTTGGAGATTCACGCGTACATAACACTGTAATGTCGATCAAGGTAAAAGTACCTATTATTAGTAAGAAATCACAGCTGATGTATTACTGATTATAAAATTTCTTCATTCTTCTATGGTCTTCTATGGACAGGAGGGTACGTGCAGGTGGGGCACCCTCACCATCACAGCTATCATAAACTAATTATCAAACAATAAGACACCAAATTTACCATCATTAGGTTTCCTACTTCCAGGAACTACACTTACAATAATTTTAGAAGAAATGTCATCGCAGTACAAGCATTCCTTGGAAAAATCAATTTGGAAATGATTCAGACTTCCGATCTAGTCTAATGTCACAAACCCAGTGCACACAATGTCCCTCAGACACAAGGTTAGCAACCTGTGTTTTAAGGCAAATAAGCTCCATTTTCTGTGCACATATCAAAATAGAAATTATTCCAAATACAGCATTATGCAAAGCATTAGCGATGTTTCACCTTTTCTGTATTTTAAGTTATTTGGGGTAAGCTGATTGTTCTGCGTGTTCCGTAAAAAATCTGATGTTGTTTCAGAATTAGTTTTAATTCATAAATTAATGCAGTGGACTGGAATATGTGTCTCTCAATAAAGCTCCACCGATTGTTTTTTTGTCACCTTTGTGTGCTGTACTGCGACAGAGTTTCCAGGTTCCCATTATGAACTCTGGCGTCTACATTCGCCTGTGTGCAGTCAGCCAGCTGCACGCTTGAGTCGCCAGCCCGCGGTCCATTAGGATGACCTCTGGATGAACGGCTCCCCTCTCTCTCCCGCTTCATTAGCGGCCTCGCTGCTCCGTGGCACCGTCAGCCTGTGCTGGAAAGACAAAAAACGCCGGTGGAAGAGAGCGCTTTCAACTAAAGCGGGAGACAACAAGCCATTAACTTTCTAGATCACTATTTCTGATGTAGTGGTACTTGCTGCGGGGGCTTGGGAGACCAAAGCAGGCCAACGGAGTGATTGCAGGCCTGCGTCAAACTACGGAAATTAATCAAGTTTCAAGATACATTGTCACCTGTGTTCCGAGGAGCACTATGCTTCAGATATGTTGTCAACATATAATACTATAGTTCCTCAGTGATTACTAAAAGACGCTCTCTGTTCAAGCCTATGCACACTAGATAGCATCATTAACCAGGTATTTTTGTTCCGCATTACTAATTATAAATAGTTGCAACCACGTTTTCCACATAATAACAGTTTGCAGTTGTCACATTCTGAAAGAAACTGTCTCTAGCATGTTTATGTAATTTTGCACAAGTTTTACATAAATCCCACGCATGACCATTATATTCTAATTCCTGCGCAGTTTCTTACATTAGCAATCTAAGGATACATTGTGAATTCCTGGCAGAAAACTGGCAAATGCCGGTTTTCGTCTTGTAATGCCCACGGAGGTATAGGAAGGGTTTTTCTGTTATGAAGCGAAACATTTGGTGACCCCACATTACAGTTGAGATTTCTCATCATGCGGGATCACAGCACCAATTGCATCGTTTTCAAAATCTTTATACTATAATTTCTTGGGCTGATTGTGCTTAAACTTTCCCGCGTCACTGCAGCAGCTGGAGCTGGCCGGAGCCCGGGGGTGTCGGGGGCCAGAGGGATGACTCTCCTTTGAGTAATGTTGTGATTCTCACTTCTTGTTGAGCGTGATCGTTAGTGCAACGGTGTCTGTAGTAAGCTACTTTTTTTCATTCGGAGCGTGACTAACAGTGTGTAGCCTATGTCTTGTGTGTGTGCGTCAGACAAACTGAACATAGCTTATTGATTCTTAACCGAACTCCACGCCTTTCCCATCTAACCCCCAAAAAATGAAATTTTGGATATAAAGCAGTTCTTACCAATTCCCTGTGTTACCTGGCTCTTTTCTCGACCCCCTCCAGAGACATTAATATAAGGCCACACTGTTTATCAGTCTAGAAATTTATTTGGTCAGACCTTTCAATTTATTGTAGTCGCTTATTAGGACAGTTTATCGAAGGAGACCTGCAAATTTAATCTTCATCCAAATAAAATGCAGGGTATCACCTAAGCCGGGGGCCACCAGCTCCGGTCCTGCAGGTTCTCTATCCTGCCTGGCTTCTGATGAATATCACCTGCTCTCAGGTAACTTCCATTCTCCTTTCAAATATAGGGCATGCAAAACGTACTCAGGACAAATGATGCTCACCAGCGGTGGGAATAGAGCTACACCCTTAGTCAAGGATAGAGACACACCACTGTAACATACTTTTTATACCACCCCCCCCCCCCCAATCGTATATGAACCCAACCCTCAGCTTGTCTCCCAGCTTCCTGTGTCATTCAAAGGGAGTCAGGACAGGAACAACCAGAATGGCCTGTTAAATTATCTTCCCAGCCAATTACCACGTTTTCTCTGATTACTACCTGCTTGCTCTGCTATGATGCATACCGCCCTGTCTCTGTCACTTCACATATTCGTTTGTCCATTTGCCAGGGTCTTTTCCCCAGTATTTATAACCTATTGTCTAGTCCTGGGGAACAGAGTCGGCCTGATGTCACGGCGGTCACGCTCAGGTGACCCCACTGTCCGCGATCAGGGCATCAAGTCATATCAAGGTGTCATTTCTATGTACAGGGGGTTAGGTTCCCCGAAGGGCCATTGCTACACATAAACCTTTACTGGAGCAGAGGCCCCCCATTACTCAAATTGCATGTACAATGTGCTGTATAATGTGCAATTTCAGCTTCCCTTGCATAGTCCACCATTACTACCGTTGCCATAGTGATGCCCCCCTACAGGAGTCAATAATGTCTGAGTCAAATCAAAATCAAAATAAGATCATGGGGATTATTTAAAAACATTAGTCTTGTTGTGTTATCGTTCCTCAGTCCTGATTCTTGTCTCGCGTGCCGATATACAAATTGCTGGATGCACCCTGTAGAACACCGACTATTACAGACACATTACCGTGCTCGCTATGGAGAGCAGGCCCGGACCACAAACCTGGGATAAACTCCAGGCTCTCCACAACCCTGTCCTAGGTGGCTGCTGAAAGATGGATGGATTAATTCGATGGATGCACAGATGGAAAAAAACCCAACATCATGTAACTGTGGTCATGCAGTGTTAGTCGCTCGATGCTCGACGGCGTTAGGAAATAATATGCCGATAAACAATGTTCTCTAAGTTGTCAAGGTCTGTCCAGGAACAACAACCAAGTGAGCAGGTGTGCTTGACATTGGCTGATAACATTTCCTTAGAGAAAAATGGTCAGAGTCGTGCCCATTGAGTGGATATATGTCAGAGGTGGACTGGATATTGATTTCTAACAGTCCTATGACTCAATCCAAATGGATTTACTCAGTGTATTAGAGAATTAACTGATACTGATTAACTGAAAAGGTGAACAGAAAAAAAGAAAATGTCATTCTCAAACTAACCAGCAATCCATCATCGGAGATAGGACTTTAGGTAGCAACACACAGCTTTTGGTTCAGAGAGATAATCAATGCGATTGTAGAGGAGGTGGGTCCAAGCAACTAAAGGAGGCGGGACCAAGGCATCCGATTGCTTGGACCCAACTCTTCTACAATCGGATTGGTTATCTCTCTGAACCAATCATTTTTCCTTCTGCCCTCAGAACATTTTTGTGTAAGTAAAACTCGT
Organism: Hippopotamyrus pictus; assembly: GCA_026781145.1. NCBI lineage: Eukaryota > Metazoa > Chordata > Actinopteri > Osteoglossiformes > Mormyridae > Hippopotamyrus > Hippopotamyrus pictus. The sequence continues at coordinate 6,727,513 of JAODLC010000100.1, forward strand.
ATGAGCCAACACACACCTTTGGAAACTGATGCTACTACTTGTAAACTGGCCTCATGTGGATGGTGTTTGGCACTGTTATTATGTTCATACTGGCATGCAGAGGTGGAAATTTCAGGTCCAGAAAGTATGAATCCAGACCAGGATTTTGTTTCAACCAACCAGTGGAGTACTCTGTAACTGTCACTCTTTATGCGCAACTGGTTGGTTGAAACTAAATCACGGTCTGGATTTGTACTTTCTGGACCTGAAATTTCCACCTCTGCTGGCATGGTAAATTCACATAACAACTAACTGGCTCATATGCACATTTCTGAAGCTCATGTTGATGATGATCCAGCAGAATGAATGACATGGAATGTGGGAGATATCACCTCCCCCCAGTTTTCTGTTCTGATCAGCACTGTTCATTCACTCTTCATAGTTGTTTGATGATAAATGCTTTATTTGCCACTTGCACAAGTACAGGTACATTGGAGCGCTTCTCTTCACCTACCCCATCTTGCTCTCCATAGCTTGGGGGGGTCAGAGCGCAGGGTCAGCCAATGTGCAGCGCCCCCGGAGCTGGGGGTTAAGGGCCTTCTCAAAGGCCCACAGTCATATGACTGTTCTGCTGAGGGCAGGGCTCAAGCCTGCGATCTTCTGATCACGGGTACAGAGACTCAGCCTGCTGAGCTGCCCCTGTGCATCATGGTCATATCACCAGGGAAGGATCACCTTCTATTGATTCAGTGGAAATGCACGGTAAATTACAAGGTTACCTGGCACTTGATGGTACTTCACTGGCTACATTTCAGCCATATACTGAGTACTTCTCTATAACATTTGTGGCTCCAAGAGGTATAGGTATATGTGCTGAATATGACATGTTTAACATGAGTGCTCTCTGTCCCTAGTATTCTCTGTCCACTCACCGAGGCAGCTCAGGTAGCAATTGCAGTATGAATGATGACCTCTGCATGTCTTTTTATGGGTATTGAACCCAATTTCCGTACAAAGCATTCTATTCTAAGATTCCTTTTGTCTTCAGTGAGCTGAACACGTGCTCCTCATACTGTCAGGCACAACATTAAAGTCAAAGGACAATACTGAGAGTATGAGCTTTTCAAACTTCTGGATGGCAGGATTTAAGTTCCACTAAAAATTGATTATTGGTTGATCCCAAGTGGCTTAAAGCAGTTGGCGATTAATAGCTCATGCTAATCCCACCTTCTGTAGGTTTAAAAATCTCTATTTCTCCCAGTGACTAGGTAATGGAACCAAATCTGAGCTAGCATATCAAAATGCTCCATCAAAAAGCATTGTAACGCATAGCTAGCGAAGCTATCCGTCTGTAATTAAATTATGATAACGGCGTTTAGCCGTTTCCATGGGAACTTTGCTCTTTAACAGAGTGGTTAAATATGTCAAGTTCCAACGATTTAGTGCACTAGAAATAGAGGGATGGAGAGGAGAGGAGAGACACGATGGAGGGGAGTAAGAGCACTAAAGCAAGTGACTCAGAGAGTGCAGGACTGATTCACCATGCTGGCAGAGACGTGCTGAATCACTTTTGAGGCTTTGGGTTTTTCCTCTGATCTTTTCTGGCTGAATTTGTGGGAGATCAAGGCGTCGGAATGTGACTTAGCTCCGATAAACTGCAGCTTTGATCCGATTTTCTATTCCGTATTTTCTGCCTGATTTTTTTGTCTTCAAATCTTGTCAGGCGTTTAGCGTTTATTTATTTTTTAATCCTTCCCTTCATTTTAGCTCCTCCTTCCCACACTGCATTTTCTTTTTGTCACTAACTGTTCCTTTCAACATTTGAAAAGTTGATGATTCAAATTTACAATGCACTGCACGCTGACAGCTACTTCGGTGATGAGACTCATGATTCACGGATTCGCTGCAATCTTGCAGTGAACCATCACTTTGGAAAAATAACACAGGTGTAATAGCTGTCTAAATTTTACAGGAGATGCCACTGTAGAAGATTTGGCTTGACAGAATCAAGGTCAAAGCTTACCTAATGCCTCTGGATCCAACGCTGTGCAGTGATTATAACTCCTGTATGAGGTTTGTGGATTATGGGAAACTCAGATGCCAAATACTGTTGGATTTCCCACCCTGCTGTCACTATTTAGCTTCTCAGTGGAAGGTTTTTATCCAAACCTAAAATTGTACCGTTTCACACAGATGAGTGAGTGCATGCACTCAGGTGTACTGTGGTGCTGAAAACATTATGAACCACTTAGAATTATCTACTGTAAATTTCTGTGTGAATGATTCCTAAAAGTTGATCTGATCTTCATCTAAGTCATAACAAGTCTTCATAAACATCATATATAACATTTCACATTTCCAAAACATTGAACAAAAGTATAAAAACTATGTGAACCTATTGAATACTGCCCTGTAGGAGGGAGAATAATTGGAGTCAGGTATTCCAGTAAATTCCGGTTTGCTTTTGACCTGCCCGGTTATATAAGAAAAACATACAATTTTGGATTATCTGCCCTTTGCAGCAGTGTAATATGGCCCGACCAAAAGAGATTTCACAGGACCTCAGAAGAAATGTTATAGAAGGTCCTATGATTGTAAAGGGCTTTTTAATGACAGCTGCCCTCCACAGTCAGGGGGATTGAAGAAAAACTCAGCGCCATGGTTACTCTCCCTAGGAGTGGGGGTGCCGCATATATCACTGCGAGGGCATGCCGTAGAATCCTCAAAGAAATAACGAAAAACCAGGACCTGCAGGTATGTCTCGAACCTGTGTTCATTGGCCTATCATAAAAAAAAAAAAAACTGAAGAAGAACCTGTTGATCATGGGAGGTTATGACAGAGGAGAAATATAATGGTGGTGCTCTGAAGCTTGATGAAGACCACCGAGATGTTCCACAGCACTGCCAGGACAATGCTTTGTGGACAGATCAGTCAACAGCCAAAGCATGGTGGAGGCAGTGTAATGGTGTGACACCAGATCAACTTCACATTTTATAATGGCCTGACCTCAATCACTGTGAAGTTCTCTGGTGTTGGGTGAAGCAGGCCATTCAAGGAAGACACTTCAAAAACATACTTTAACTAAGCAGACTTACACAGAGGGATAGGCCAGAACACCATCTAACTATATTGCCCAGGGTCTGATAAGCAGCTACAGAAAGGTTTGAGTTTATTGCTGATAACTAAAATTACAATAAATGCAGGGGTTTGCATACTTTTTCCATGCATGTCTTTGAATGTTTAAATGCTGGTTTCTATTGAACCAGTATCAGAATGTATTCACTGGTGAGACTCCTAAGCACTTATGTAAGTCGCTCTGGCTAAGGGCGTCTGCCAAATGCCATAAATGTAAATGAATGTTTAACCCATTTATTCAAGAAAGGCATGACAATGTGGAATGCTGTGTTTATCATTTGTTAAAGAAGACTGTATTTAACAAGCAAATATGTCCGTTTCCTAAGGACACACCAACAGCGTCCCGATCTGTAATCACAGACACGCCAAAAAAGGTGGATCTCAATTAGGGATGGGCATTTCTGACAGAAATACTACTCAAATTTCTAACTGAAATTAAATTAACGGGAAGAGATAGTTCAGTTGCTGTAGCATACAATGTCATTTAATAGCCTGTGCCTTGGGCAGTTAGGGTGAATGGCCATTTCTTTATTTTTAACAAGATAATCCTGGAAAATAGTGAACTTCAGAATGAAAAAACTGCAGACTTTTTAAAATAATGAATAAATCACACATAATTATAATGCTACTAAATAATATATTAAATAGCTTATTTATTATTCAGTTTTCAGACTTTTGCGATTTTGTGCACATTCTTGAGTATTTGATAACGCTGACTCATCTCTGACGTCAGTCACGTCACTGAGCTTAGTGACCCTAAACTGACAGCGTGAAGGACAGGAGAAGATGGGAAACGTTTGCCGCTCCCGTACGTGCCGACGGTTTTCGCCGTTTGGGCGTGCCCGGCAGCCCCGTCGCGTCCCAGCTGGGCCGTGGCGTACGGCTGCCCCATCGCTGCCGCCAACAAAAACAAGAAAGGACCTTGAGGTATTTACAGTAGAGTGTGACATCGCCTTGAGCTGTAGGGGGCGCTGTGTAGCCCAGAGAGTTAGAATGCTTTGTCTGTGATCAGACGTTCACTGGTTGAAATTCCACAGTCAACAGTGTGATTTTGCTGTTGGACCCTTAGGACAAGGTCCTTAATCACCAATTGCTCCAGGGATGGTCTGACCATACAATTGTACTTTCAATCCTATGTTGCTTTGAATAAAAGCAAAATAAAGAAATTTTAGCAAGGGGGATTGTTTTGGGGATGGATAAGCATCAAGTGAGGCTCTGACTGTGTGTAAGCATCAGTCTTTGCATACACAGAGCCAGAAAAACAGTGATTGTGAAGACATTCGGTACGTCCAGCACGTTTTGACTGCGGCCATGGAGCCCTGCAGCTCTAAGAAGGCCCTCAACAGACGAGACTGTCCCTGAAAGGCAACCTGGCAGGGGACAGTGCGAGCTACACTCAACCCACTCCGCATTAATCCCTGCCCCCGCATGCCCGCCCCCTCCACCCACCCGGCCTGGGCAGGTACCGCTTCAATGTCACTGTCCCTACGCAGGGGATGGCCCACAGGGGACCATGGGAGGTTCCCAACACTCAGCCGAAGCACAAGGAAGTGCCCAGAGCAATGGAGACTGCATGTCATTTAAAATAAGAATAATAAGAACTTTTGGCCATTGAGTTGGTCCAGAAATCACATATGGAGGTACAATTGAGGCACGGTTTAAATTTAGTCTGCTGATTGGCAAAAAAACAGTGGAACTGTCCAGTTCACAGTGCTGAAATTCTGCATACGGGCACAGAAACTTTCCAGGAATCTTTCTTTCCTTTAACTTGGTCTTCATTATGTCACTGATCTGTTATTGATCAGTTGCGAGATTTATAACCATGACCTCTGCTGTCAGTATTTAACAAGATTATTATCTATTTTTCTCAGAATCGAAAGATGCCCTCTTTATGGCTACGGGTACAGTTCGTGGAGCTGGTGAATTTCCAGGGAGGGGTGAGGAGTATAATCCGTAAATGGGGAGATGTGACACAGTGACACGGTCCTCCTTCTAATCCTGCTCCTGTCATTATCTCTCTTCATGCGGCCTATGACACCGTTTGCACTGCTGCTTAACGAGGCGCACAGGAAATCCCGTAATTAGCAGCTCATTTTTCGCTCCCGCCTTACACTTGTTACCTAGCTGGCTTAGTGATTCCTCAACCCCAGTTTTGCATGGATCTTTCGGCTCCATTACCCCCCAGAACATGGATCTTGTTTCCGTTCATGACCACCGTAGGTCGCATGCCGCATGCTGCATGCCCTCCACTGCATGTTCGCTTTGGCTTCATGGGGCATTGAAGTTACTCCCGACTGGAGACGCCTCCAGTATTTATCGGAGAAGGGACCGGAAACCGACTCCAATCAGCGGACGACCTCGGCATGCTTCCCTTAAACCTCTGAGCGGTGGCTCCACCATTAGCTCTCCTGCGGTATTTTGGCAGAACCAGTGTGATGAGCAACGTTTCCAATCAAGTTAAAGCACCTGATGACCCCGCCTTCAAGTCTGAACGACAGAAGCAGGAAAATCGACGACTCCCCTGTGACTTAATGGGAACGTTAAGTAAGGCCTAGTCCAGCATAATTAAGGAGACAAACCTCGGTAACGGAAATCTTAGCCCTGCCCCGGTGGCCAACCAAGAGGGATTGTCATCAGTTTAATCTTTTTTTGACTCTTTTACTGCTGTACTTGCAAGCTCACTTATTATTTAAAGAGGTTATTTTGGCCTCTCATTACTTAAAGATTGAATTATAAAAAGACTGACTATAGTCAAAAAATAAAAAACGTAAAGCCTCATAATGTAAAGCCTCATAACGTACAGCCTCGTAACGTAAAGCCTATTTCTTGCCCTTTAGTTCTAGCAACACGGATATATTACAAATTATTATTGTTATCATTTATTGTTAATTTATTATGGAGTCTAATATTTTACATAATTGTCATTGTCCAATAATAAATGTCATATCTGACTCATGGGCATAAATTACTGGGGGATGGGGGATTTATAATCCCCCCAATAATCAAAACTGGCTAATAAAAGCCCCCCCCCCAGTAATCATGTCTCCCCCTAATTGGGTGGACACCTCAACCCCCTCAATGATCTGACCAAAGTTACGCCCTTGATCTCATTAAAATCAAAACAAGGCTATCAGATTACTGTACCTGCACAGCATAAACTATAATTAATAAAAAGACATTCCTCAACCTTCAGATCAAAATGGACAGCAAAGTCCCATAAAGTTACATATAACTTTATCTGTATTCTTTTTCAGTTTAAATTTCCGGTCAAATCTGTCGAAACAAACTGTTCATTTGAATATGTAGCCTACATGCTAAAATTATTACGAATAATGATGTCAGAATGTGACGTCTAAATTCATTCTCCTGTAATGATATAAGGATTCTGTAAAAGTGCTATTTTCCTGTGTCTTATTTGTGTTCTTTACTGTTGTACCTTCTTTTTTACAATTCATATTAGATATATACACAATGTTATATTACGTGCATCACAAAAACTAAAAAAAACAAGACCGTTGCCTAAATAATTGCTTTACTGACGTAATAATGTGTGAGCGGGGTATAGCGCAGCAATGGGACAGTCAGTGAGCGCTTCTTCATTAATTAAGTTCCTCCAAGTATTGATTAGCTTAACACTCCCTAACAATTAATAGGCATTCCAAAGCGTTCGAAGTCCTAAGCGTCACTGCTCTAGATAAAATACGCCTAAAATGCATTTAATGAAAAATGTGCCCGGTTAATTGCTTTTGCAATCATTTTCTATCAACAATGTACTGTCCATCATCTGTTCACCTTCTTAAAATCAGTTTACTTGTGCAAAGTGTAGGCCTATAATCGTTGATGTATCGCAGAGGCGTTGTAGGGATAATGAATCAGTTTCGTTATACAATGAACTGTATCTTTGGCGTTGATATAGGGGATTTATCGTTTTGTCTCAATTGAACCAATTTCATATATTTTTCGTTACCCTTACACTTATTTACGTCATATGGTCTTTTTATGAGCTTCGTTTTAAAATTCGCTAGACATTTCCTGTACGGTACACCAAATGATATTACTTTAGTTCGGAAAATCCGTGTCCTGTCACTCATAAAAGATGGACAAGTGAATGAATGAAAGAAAAATATCATGACTTATCATATATTTGCTGCAGTTGTTCCGTTTAGGCATTTTAAAAACTTTGTCCAACGAACCAAACTATGCATTTTATAATCACCCATTTAAAGAGATAATTTGATAAACTAAAAAAATGGACACACCTAATTAACCTAATTGTAAGGAGGGCGCAAAGGATAAAATGATGTTACTGTATATTACACAAACAAAAAGTATAATAACGATGACAACTTCATCCCTCAATGAGCTCATCAAAGAGACATATCTTAATATACTTTAGATACTGCATCTAAACACGAGTGACTGACTTTATCAATACTCCTGGTGCCGTAAAATTATATAACCATGAAGAGGTTCAGAATAGCTGTTCTGTGTAACGACGTCGACTGGAGTTAGTTATAATATTCTACATGCAGTTATGTACGTTAGTAAATAACGTTTAAAGTTTGAAGCAAGTAAAACAACGCGTTATGGATTTAAATAAGTCCACTTACAGACTAGGAAAGCATGACAACGATGATGAAAGATAGATAAACTTAGACTGACAGAGGACCGGACATGAAGAAGTGAACATCATGAACTCACCTCCACAGTGCCAAATGTTTTGTGGCTGCAGCGCTTGAGAGAGAGAGCTGGTCCTATAACTAAGTACGTCTCAGGATGAGAAACCGGTATCCTGTGCACCCTGAGGGTAAGATCCAGAGCGTCTTCGGATCTGTAGGTGGACATATATTATGCTCCAGTGCTATAACTTAAATGTATTTGTCTATTTGGTTATTTTCCGTTTGTCCGCATCCCAGCCGTTTGTTTGCCTTGCATTGTTACTTAATGACACTGGTATATAAGCCGCGATCTCCCTCTTTTTCCTTTCGCGCTCGTCTCTCTCACAAGCCCCTGTCCATCTCCATCTCTGCAAGTGTGTGGGTGCGGGCTGGGGAGGGAGGGAGGGATGTAATGGGGGGGGGGTGAGGCAGTGAGCGAGAGAGAGCCTGTCAGTTTGATTATGTCTCTGTTTGTGTAGATTTGTGTGGCCGCGTGTGTAGGTGCCTTTCCCATTTGTGCCTGGGCACTTTCCATTGGCACACATCTAGTGGGTTTCTCCACCAGTGTGAAGTCTGTCTTGTTTAATATATTGGTGTGTCGATGCTTATTTGCTCCCTTAGGCAGTACAGCAAGAACACATTCAGACAGCAATGGCTGACACCTGTGCAGCATAAAAAATGCTTAGTGGTTTTTAATTTATAACTATTTGAATTATGTTCAGTGGTCGAATCTGCAATTGTTCTATTTACTGTTGTCTACCTCTGCTTACCTATACAATTTGGCCCTGAAGATACATTTCATTCAGTTATTTATTTCTAGGCTGGAGAACATGCTTTATTTAGAAAAAGACACATGACCTGAAGTCTGTACCCTGGTTTACAATCCATCAGCTATTTTAACCCATGAAATATCTCCGTCTTTTGTTTTGTAGGAAAACCGTAATTGTAAGAACCCGTAAGTGTCCCAAATAAATCAAGATTGCAAACAGACATCAAGTCCTGTGTTTAAAAAGGCCAAAAGAAGTTATTTATTTTTTTTAAGACTCCATATTAAAATTGTACTGGTTGTACAAAAATTCTAAGATGCATTTTACTGTTGTTGTCATTTGTTGTTGCTGTAAATAGTTCAATTTCAGACACCTTTGTGCAGTCATAAATGGTGATATATATATATATATATATATATATATATATATATATATATATGTATAAATGGAGCACTTGCAAAAAATATTAGCATGATTATTATTATTTTTGTTGTTGTTCTTTCCAGCAATGTGATGACCTTGATGTACACAACTGCAGTACTGTGCCCAAAGGACCATCCATCCATCCATCCACATGCAGTACATGGTGAGTTTGGAGCTACTGCAGGAAGCAGCGAGTACATGAACTGGGACAGTCCATTTCTGGGCAGACAGTCACACACAATAGGCAACTTAGAAATGCTACTTAAGCGAACCGCATGGTTTTTGGAATTTGGGAGGAAAGGCGGGTACCTAGCAGAACCCCCCCCAAACTCCACTGGTACGCAGGGACAGCACTGAAATACCCAACCCCACAACTGAGAGGTTACAGTACTACCCGCTGGGTCAGTCCAATTATTTGAAATTACTGTTTAATGTTTTCATTACTATATATGATTGTTTGAGGAAAACAGTTTGCAAATGACTTTTTTGCTACAACGAGCAAAGTTTGTGTTTCTGTGACTGTCGCTTCAGGGTTGCCCGTGTCTTGTGTTAAGTCGCACGCCCCAGTGCGAGAGTTCGCCACACGCCCAATTATTTTTGCACGCTGAGGCCCACGTGAGCCCACAGGGCTTAACGTGCATCGGTGTCCTCGCAAGGGCGACACCATCCCAGCTCCATGCGGCCGGCGGCATCTCCCCCCCCCCCCCC
>JAODLC010000100.1:6739538-6766850 GCA_026781145.1 Hippopotamyrus pictus
ATTACTGTGAGTGACACACCGGGGGGGGGGGGAGAGGGACATAGAAGAGAGGTGTTGGAGTCATGCGAAGGACTTAAGAGCAGGTGTTGTATCAAAATAGAAGGTTTATTTGATTTTCAATGGACAGGGAATGAAAATGCACCGGACTGCGAAATATGAGGACTGGAAATTAGGGAGGGCACAGGCAACAGGAGGTTACAATATCAATGACTGTATTGGGGAACACGGGACTGAGAAACACTGGACTAATGAGGGAGGTAACGAGAGGCAGCTGGGAGTGATTAACATCAGGGATCAGAATGAGAGGCAAGACAAATGAATAACAGGTGGCCTGTTAGGGCCACGATGAGGAGGCAGAAGGCTAAAGTGGATGTGGTGAGCAGGACGTGACACTGCCGTTTATGGCAGATTCATTCTGATAAACTTTAGGTGGTGTGTGTGGGTAGATTAGGTTTATATTATGTCATAAAATTTGCTATTCAGGTCCCCACAAAGATCTGTGATCTTTTGAATCCTATCAAAAAGTTAAAATGCCTCAAGTCTCGTATTTTGTTTGGTTACTTATCAGTAATTTTGTCCCTTTACCTTTGAGCAATTTAACAAGTTTCCTTCTGAGGAAACTGGTTTCCTACTGAGTAAGTCCTACCAGATAAAAGCAAGGGAATAGAGGCATTTACAGGGCATTTGGGAGGTATGAATACAGAGCCTTAGCCTCATTCATTAAAGCACATGATGTGAAAGAATGAGGTAAACTGAGCAGAAAAGCTTCTAAAACAGACACAGAACCTGACAAAGGAGGTCAGTGGTAAGAGAACGTTGCCACTGTACCATTGTGTCAAGTCAGTGATGCGGAGAGTAAAATAACTTTTTATTCCCAATATACAGAGTAAGTTCTATTGAATTCAGATCTCATTTTTGCCCAATGGGTGGCTTGCTACACTCCGTCCAATTGACCTGCTTATTACATATCTATGACTAATGTGTGCATCCCACACAGAGAATTTACCAGACCAATAAGTGCAAAAATGATTGAAATGACTAAAGAATCGTTTCCATAGAACTGCAACTTTTTTTTTCCTGTATGTAGCCAGGACAAGATGGAAAAAGGGTTTAACTGTAGAATATTCCTGACAGTGTACAGAAAATGGGTCATAGTAACCTAAACTGTTTTAATTGAATTTTAATGAACTAAATTGCACTAATTTTTGTAACAGACCTAAATAAATGTGTTTCCACATCAAAACAGCCTAAAGAAAATACTGTGCAAATTAGACATCAGTTAACAGATAACAGAACTGTTGTCCCTGCTTCCAGGAGGCTGTGGATCTCTGTGGCCCTTATTAACGATGCATTAACAATAGATGAATAGATGTTAAATTTGCCTGCATTTACTTGTTTGCACTATGTGTTCTGTCTCTGCTCCTTGTTGGTGCACTACGTTCTCTCTGCTGCATTAACCAGAATTTCCCCCTGGGATCAATAAAGTGCATCTTAATCTTAATAAAATAATTCTTACTCAACAAGAACAAAACCTGTGCTCTACGTATGCATTAGTGGTCTGTACAGTGGTGCTTGTCGGGATTTTGCTGAGCCCAACCATAGTTGACTGAGAGATTGTTCAGGTTGAGTCCAAATGTCCTGGTCGTGGTTTTGGGCGTTATCTCTGTTTTATACTGCATTGCCATACTTCACATTTCAGAGGATTGGAACATACTTCATTGTCTAAATCTGTCGTGCATGACGTGTCTTACGTCCCTTTAACACTTTGTATCCTTTCCCCGCCAAATGGCAGAGACCAGACACAGTTCGTCCTGGGTGTCATGGGAACGAGAGGCTGGCAGTTGCTGTATGGTGGTAAACTGAAAGAGATGGTCTCCGTGTAATTCGGCAGAAACAAGAGCCCCTTGTATGGGTAACACAGGCGGAATGCCTACTCTTTCTCCCTCCTGCAAGTGTCTGAGGGCTAGATTATGATTATGTAATTACCTTCGCATAGTTACAGGCTCGGGGCGGCTGGACTCCTGTAGCTTCTTGGGAGTGTGTTTTAATTATCACCTTACTGAACACTTGGGAAAAGTAATCTTCCGTCCAATTACGAGAGTAAAAGCAAAAAAGAAAGGGATGAGAGAAGGAAGGAAAAGATAAAGGGAAAGAGAACAGCAGTGTCGTGCCACAGTTATTCGGGAGCAGAGCTGGGCACGTCTTGTGCACAGAAATTTGGACATGATACACATTTGCCTGGAAAAAACAAACAGAATCACGGTTGGAAAAGATGAGTACTGCAGAAAAACTGCAAAGGAATAAAACAGAGAGAAAAGACACGTCCTGATCAGACCTGGCGTCCACTGAAAGATAAATGAAAAGAAGGAGCTATATTTGGGGAAGGTCTGACGAGAGTGATACGGGGCATGGGGGGTGAGGGAGGGGGGCACATGCCCCATGATGGCATCATCAGTTTCTGATTCCTCTGCTGCCCAGTGCTGAAGCGATACCCCCCTAGAATTAAACTCAGGGCAAATGCCACCTTACCAGCTAAAACAATCAACCTCCATTGTCCATCCCCAGAGAGACAGCGTTTGTAAGGGCTGCCATGGATTCAGGGACTGCTGCTTCATTTGGAAAGTGATGCTTGCTTAAAAAAAGCAACAAAGGCGATATTTGGACTTTTATTTGTATTTCGTAGGGAGAGGCGGAGATGCATGAGGGACGAATATTGTGGCGGGCGAAAGAAAAAAGCCGTCATCTTATTATTACAGAGACAGGTATGCATGCAGGCTGAGCTGGACGGAGGCTTTCCTGCAACTCTGGACCAAGCTAGGACTTACGCCAGGAATTATAACAGTCAGATGAAGATTTTCCATTCAGGAAGGGAAATAAATGGGAATGGTTGGGGGGGGTTATGATACATAGCAAGACCGAGGGAAGGGATTAAGTCTCTATTTAGCACAGCGATGAGAGTCTCCGAGGGTGGGTGGGGGCGGATGAGAGGGACAGTTGCTGCGGACAGTGCATCTCTAACAGGAATCAGGAAAAAGCCAGACCCCGAGGGGTGGGGGGGCGGGGGCTAGAGAAGAGAGATGAGGTGAATGGAAATTTCACAGAGATGAGGCAGGGGAGAGGGTGATTTTAAAAATGGAACAAGAATGAAAGAATGAAACGAGATTTTATTATGTCATCGCTGGTTTAAAATAAAAGCTAGAATGCGGTAGTATACCTCAAAGGAAATGCGAGTGAAATGTGGTGAATGCAAAGAATTCTAGAGCTGGCCAATGTGTGGGATCTCATGAGCTGTTTCAATGTGCATTGCATTTACTTTGCAGTCTATTCCTCGTCTCTCTGTGTACCGCTTGGGAAATCAGATGAAAAAATGAAATTTTCAACCGAATGTCAAGCGGGCATGGTAATTGATGGGGGGAACGAAGAGGTCTGTTGATGGCAGCTGGGAGACCGGCAGACACCTGTCACCTGACATAGGGAACTCCCACAGAAGGTCACCTGACATAGGGAACTCCCACAGTAGGTTAGATACAGAGGAATATTAGAAATGAGAATCAGTAGGATTAACGTATTTCTGATTTACATTTATAGACATCAAACTAAGTTCTTTGAAGAGGTCAGGAAATAACTTAATGTTGCGGTCAGATCAGATGTCTAATTTCCCTTTGTAATGTTTTGTGAACTGCGGTATAGTAAATAAAATGTTACAAATTGTTTGATTCATTCTGGGTTAAGCAGTGATGAGCACGGACATGGGAGAGCAAGCAGACATGGTTTCTGTGGGCTGCGGGTGTAATCTCTTGAATGTCCCGCGGTGAAGTGGTTAAGTGTTTGCTTCACCTTGCTTCGTGCTGTCCTACGCATTCTCCGATGGAGCAGGTCGCCTGGACACCAGAAGTGGCAACTAAAATGAGGTTGATTAAATATGCCACTGGGAAGAGCAAGCATCTATTGACCGCATGTATGCTCGATCAGTGAGGTAACCGAGTTATTTACAGACATATGAAATGGTGAAAATTGAGGTAAATCAAAGGGAACGGGAAATCTTTGCTGCAAGCGGCTGCATTCACTTTTGAAGCAATCAGTGTGACAGTCAGCACTGTAATATCAGAAATGCCTGTATTTCAGTAGGCAGATGGTTTATTGCTTAAGGAGCAAGACCTTCCTTACATATTCATGAACATTATATTAGCCGATTGGCTTCAGGAAATCTATAGCCAATTGTAAGTGAATACACTGACTAAGCAGATTAATGTCACTATATATCAGCATTAGCTGTGTTACCTTACTTTAATACAGACATTAAAAGAATATTTTTATTTTAACAAAAAAAAAAAAAAAACTTATTGTAAAGTCATGGCAAAGTTTTGAGATCCTATTGCTATGGCTACAAAATCTGCACTTGTCATGGGAACTGTTGGCGTGGCAACAGAGTGTAGCTATGCAACCAGGCTTCTGAGCGACAACAAGCTTGATAAAACTTGGTGAGACCTGTATGGGGGGGAATCATTTAACTTATTACAAAGCATAACCATAGAGATCTGTGTAGTTTCCCTAATAATCTCACACCAAAATTCTCTAATAATCTCACACCAAAAATATTCTGTCTGGCTTCAGGGTGAGAAAAAAATTGAAAAACAGAGGATATGAAATCACTTAAAAGTGCAGACAGTTTACCTAGCCTACAGACTAAATGATATACTTTTGAACCCACACCTGAGATAAAGACAATAAAAAGAAAATAGCATATTAAATTTAGGAAATGCCCTGCAGGTGACACACACCACCTCAGATGACACCAGAGTACAGCCAGCCCCGGAGTCTACTCCGTCTCATTCAGCGGGAGACCCTTCTCTGCTAAACGGCACAGTTTCAGCCAGCGGCACGTCTATAAATACATCGTGGGCAATCTAGGCTGGGACTTCAGGACAGGTGAGAATGAAATCCACCGAGACTCTGCGAATAGCTTGACAAATTAGCCCTCTGCTCTTCACGTTCAGGCTGCATCCCTCCGCCGCTATCCCTCCCACTATCTGTTTTCCCAGCTCTAAAAATGCCCCCGTCTCTCCTCTCACTTCTTTCACCTTTTGTTCCAAAGAACGATGGGAAATTCATTTAAAAAATCTTTGGCAGGACAAATGAAGTATTTAAAGTCAAGTGTTTGGTGGACGGCTGCAGAAGGGATCGGCCTGGAGCTGATGGATTTCTGACGTTTGCTGTTCACTGCTCCTGCTCTTCTGAATGGAGTATGGAAAGTGTCTGTTCTGCATGTTCGATTGCAGAGAACAAACTGAATATTCCAGAAACTCACCAGCTGCGTAATGAACTGCCTCCATATTCACCATTCTAAATTGAAGTAATTTCCGTCTGATTCTCTCCCCTTCATCTTTGTAGCGACAGTATTAACATCGGGTGCTTGACCGTTATTGCAAATGACTAAATACTACTAGTCTTAGATAATTTCTTTTCAAATGATGTGCATTGCAGTACTGCTACTTTCAAATACATTTCTACATTGTTTGGTAGCACACTAGCATTACTTTGCAACATAAATATTCTCTGTTCGCGGTAATATGAAACCAAACTACACTTCTCCTAATTCAGAGGTGGTTGATACGAATAGAGGTTGATGCACAAGTGACACCTAGCGACCATACGTGGCAGTAGCAGTTTAGGGGCATTAAATCACTGGCTTCGAACCTATCGCAAAAGACGCAGCACTTTTTTTTGCTGTGACCAAGAGGTACCAGCCTTCATGGCGTCTTGTCAGGTATCGCGTGACCAATGACCAGCAGCTCTCTCTACCTGCAGCAAAACAATACATTTGAAGAAATTCACATGCGGTTCGCTACCTATAATTATCAGGCTAAATTAAATCGTTTATAGAAATTTTCCTTTAGAATTCCGTCCATTATATCCCGTGATGTTCATACCTTTATGAAGTAATTTCGAGATTAAAAATAAAAAAGAATGCCTATATTTTCATCCTTCCATCAATCTTATTAATCATGCATCATTGTATAGCATTACAATTAATGAAGAAATTAATAAACACCATATAAGTGTAAATTGCATGCCTAATGCTCAATTGTCTAGATACTACAACTGAACATGTAATTTCTGTCAGAGAAATTATGCATTTATTGAGGTGATAAAGAATGTATCGCTCCTCCAAGAAGAATGCAACAGATATCTCATCAAAGTAACCTTCCAGAGTTTAGATGCCCTGAAAACTATTTCCCTAAATATTCAGATAACTGTTGTACTATTTAGAAACCAAACTTCCCAGTAGGATCTACATATTACCTAACCTTGGCTTTACTGCTCTGGAATGGGTGAACTTTTCTGAAGAGACTTTGGTTCTGAAGGGAATTAAATGCATCACATGATTCTTTCTGTCTGGTTGTTGACAGACTAGATTCCTGACTTCCTTACCAGCCAGACTTTGCCCTCACGTTGAGTCACTTCCCTTGCCTCCATCAACTAGCTGCTCCCTGTGGCCAAAAAAACGGTCTAAGGACTAGATTCTGCCCTGTCAATGGTTCATGCTCTTGATGACTGCAGGATAACTCACTAGAAGATGCTAGGATCAGGCCATCTCCAATCTTGGGGTGTTCCTGTACATCTCATCTAATGAGCTCCACTGTATATGACCAGAAGAGACTAAATATTGGATGTAGCTTATATCAGGACCAGAATTTTGGAAATATTTCTTTGTATGTTTCTAAATGTATCTTTAGACTCCCAGGCTAGGGTAGATGTTGTCTAGGAAATGCACATGTTCTCCAACCTCATGACATTAGCGCTTCCATCCATCTGTCATCCACCCATCCATCCATCCATCCATCCATCCATTCAAATATCGATCCAATTTCCATAATCAAGTACCAAACAGTGTCTTACAATGAGCTTAAAGCAAATTACAATAAGCACGGGGTAAATTCAGCTGAAGGCACTCAATCAACTCAAAACACGACCGGCAATTTAGAGACAAATACACTTAACTGCTCATCTTTGGAATAGAGAAAGAAACTGCAATGATTTAAGAAAACCCATGCAAACACAGGCAGAACATACACACTCCACACATGGACCCCGGGCCAGAAATCAGCGTGAGGGACACACTATGGCCTTATAATAAACTCAAAATCATTCCTTCTTAAACATACTATTTGTCCACAATTCACACAAATAAAACAACAGTTCTTATGGACTTTATCTAATAACATAACGGTAGGAAGCTGGATGTTAGGAGATTAACTCCCGCACTGCGGACTTACGGTACGTCTTTTGCCATGAAACATTCTCAGTGATGCTCTGTAGGTAACAGCAGCAGTTTGCCACACATACAGAAAGCATTTTGTCATTTGAACTATGCATTGGAAAAAAGTCAAATATTTTAATTATTTGATATCACATGATATACAGAATATGGAAAGAGCACGCAAACTGCATTCACAAAACGTCGGTCTCCTCCATTTCAATAAATCGATAAGGGGGATCTGCTCAGCTAGTGTGCTGTTGTACAATTAATTACAGTGTAATAGTAGCGGATTTCATAGTATAAATAAGTAAATCTGTTCACTTTTTCCTATGTACATTTACATCCCCGAGTGAAATTATTAATTTGACGACAGCTACAGTCTCATAAAATGAAGACAAAACATTCCATTTCACTTAATTCGTGAGTCTGGGGTCATTATTGGGAGAAAGGACTGGGGCTGAAGAAGCTTCTCTAGGCAGAGCCTAAGGGTCTCCTTCTCTCCGTGGCCACCATTCAGCTGGAAGCCGGCCACTGCGGCCCAGAATCGGTAGCCAGGAGCCCCACAGCGCCACCAGAACAGTGGGCCGATTCTCCGCTATCCCCTTTAAGGGGGTTTAAAGGCGAGCAGCGACTCCGATTTCTTTCGGCCAACCTTTTTTTATATAGCGACGAGTAAGCCAGACTGAACCGCGACCGCCAGCCACGTCACCCACCTACTTCGGATACTTCTGGTTGTTTTTTTTAATATAACTGGGAGGAAAGCAGCAGACTTTCTATTAAGGATGCATGCATGTTTTTCAACAAGGATTTAAGAGAAAATAACAGTTGCCGCATGTTAATGAGAACCACGAAAAATAGTTTAGAAAAACCTGATTAACTTTGGGGGTCATAAATTTAATCAGGCTAAAGATTAAGATAGTTCTACGGAACTGTACAGTGTTTTAAATCGTACTCGTTTTTACCGCGACTTTGGTGGATCATCCTGAAAAGCCGAGGCGTCTTGTTGGTTAGAGTTTTTAGAAGAAACAAATCTCCTGAAAACTACTTTGCTGGCTTTGCACAAAATGAACATTTTTCGTCTTTTGGGGGACGTGTCCCATCTTGTGGCAATCATCATATTGTTTCTTAAAATCTGGAGGTCTAAGTCCTGTGCAGGTATGTAGTTTGTTAGTCTGCCTTTTCTGTTTGATGATACTCCCAAGCAGCCACGTACCGAAAAGTTTTGTTAGCTGAGACACGCTTTGCGAAGTGTATGCTTTGAATCTTTTTGTTGACAGTCTTTGACTGTTGACTTAAATCTTCAAGGTTTTTAGACTCCATTTGTTTTATTTTACTGCAATTTTAACTATGCACTTTGTTGTTACGCTGAATCGAGTTAACATGATTGCATACGTTTCTGTTTAGCACTGATGAGCTGTTAATGCATTTGCACTATTAAAAAAACTCATTAATTCATGTGATGAAATTGGGTCACACTTCTCCTCCCCCAACTTAGAATATCCGTCTGTGCATTGATTAGTTCTTCATTTCCACGTTTGAACTCTAATCAGACGGACAGTAGTGTACTATTAGTTTACTTGCTAATATTTGATAAATATCAAGGTAAAACTAACCTTCTGTATCCATTCATTCATCCCTTTTTTCTTCGGATACTTTCAGTCACAATCCCAGGTCCTTAAACACATTTGTAATAACCAATCAGTTATCTGTGCACAGCAAATTGCACACTGTCAAGCTGACGGTACCAGTTACGAGATTTTCTTGTGTCCGTAGGTATTTCTGGAAAAAGCCAGATGCTGTTCGCTTTGGTCTTCACCACTAGGTACCTGGACCTGTTCACCAGCTTCATCTCAATCTACAACACGGTCATGAAGGTGAGGAACCTAGAATGTGTCAGAACATGCCCACTCAGCAATTATATGGCTGGGTACCTTGTGTTTTTTTTTGCATGTTCTCATGCTATATGATAGTTCTGTTGAAACACTTTGCACCCTGCATTTTGGCTTGTGCAGACCTCACTGCTTAGGTGTACTCCTGCAGAATAAAGACATACAGTTAAGGTGATTGGCGTTTCTTTATCACCTATAGTGTCATTCTGTGTGTGTGTGTGTGTGTGTGTGGATTAGGTTCACATTACATTGTGGGGATCAAATGTCCCCTACAGCGTCATAAAACTTATTTTGACATTGTGGGGAGCTTTTTTCGGGTCCCCACAAAGATCTGCGAATGCAATCGAAAAGGTAAAAATGCCTAATGTCTTGTATTTTGTTTGGTTACTTATGGTTAATGTTAGGCCTGGGTAGGGGTTAAGGTTGTCATGTTGGGATTAGAGTTTTCCCCATAGAAATTAATGGTGAGTCCCCACAAACATAACACAAACATATAATTACAAACCTGTGTGTGTTTGGAATTCTGCTATCTGGGAAGCTCTCCTGCTGATCCTGATGAATCCAGCAGTTCACTAATTCTGTTCAATTTTATCCAGTTGTAATCAGTTAACTGCAAAAATGTAGCGATGACTTTCAGGTATGTCATGCACAGAATGATTATGAAAGCATAGTAAGGAGGCCCTCTTTCACATTTTATAATGGTACAGCAATTACAGGTGCATTATTTTCTGCAATAATAAAACTCAGCTCAAAATCCTTACAATAGTTTTTATTTCCATACAAGCAAATGCATTGGGAACACTACAAATCTATTCCAAATCAAAACATGATGGGAAATTCATCACATTTGTGTTATTCCTTTACAGAAAGTGAAGGAAAGGGAATATTAGGCTGTTCAAAAAAAATAGCAGTGTCCACATTCTTCTTTACAAACTCAAACATTCACTGTATGAACTGAAAAATGATTTAAGATTTTGCTTTCATTTGAATCATTGAGCTAATATTTAATTGTATAACCACTGTTTTTGAGAATTGCTGCACATCTGTGTTGTATGGAATCAACCTACTTGTGGCACCTGTGAACAGGTATTCCAGCCCAGGATGACTGGACTACATTCCACAGTTCTTCTGCATTTCTCGGTTTTGCCTCAGAAACAACATTTTTGATCACCCCACAAGTTTTCTATTGGATTAAGGTCCGGGGATTAGGCTGGCCACTCCATAATATCAATCTTGTTGGTCTGGAACCAAGATGTTGCTTCTTTACTGGTGTGTTTGGGGTCGTTGTCTTGTTGAAGCACCCATTTCAAAGGCATTTCCGCCTCGGCATAAGGCAACATGACCTCTTCAAGTATTCTGACGTATTTAAGCTAATCCATGATCGCTGGTATGTGATAAATAGGCCCGCCACCATAGTATGAGAAACATCCCCATATCACGATGCATGCGCCACCATGTTTCACTGTCTTCATAGTGTACTGTGGCTTGAAATCAGTGTTTGGAGGTCATTTGACAAACTGTCTGCAGCCACTAGACCCAAACAGAACAATCTTGCTTTCATCAGCCCACAAAATGTTGCCCCATTTCTCTTTAGGCCAGTCAATGTGTTCTTTGGCACATTGTAACCTCTTCAGCATGCGTCTTTTTTTCAGCAATGGGATTTTGCGGGGGCTTCTTGCCTAGGCGTCGTCTGATTGTAACAGTACTCACAGGTAACTTTAGACCTTCTTTGATCTTCCTGGAGCTGATCATCGGCACAGAGTCTTTGCCATCTTGGCTATTCTTCGATCCATTCGAATGGTAGTTTTTCATTTTCTTCCACGTCTTTCAGGTTTTGGTTGCCATTTTAAAGCATTGGTGATCATTTTTAGCTGAGCAGCCAATCATTTTCTAATAATCAAGGTACGCCGTTCTTCTGAACAATGTCTGGAACGACCCATTTTTACTATATAGAGAAATGCACTACAACCAGCATGTACAACATTTGCTGCCTTCCTTACTTAAATAAAGGCCATAATTGACACCTGTTTTTTTCACAGAACGAATGACCTCACTAATTGAACTTCACACTGCTATTATTTTGAACACGCCCCTTTCAATTAATGATTCAATTACACAGAATCAGCAGCATGCATATCATGACTGTTAGGTCTGTTGGTTTTCCATTACTCTACTACACCTACTAGTAAATAA
Organism: Hippopotamyrus pictus; assembly: GCA_026781145.1. Taxonomy (NCBI): domain Eukaryota; kingdom Metazoa; phylum Chordata; class Actinopteri; order Osteoglossiformes; family Mormyridae; genus Hippopotamyrus; species Hippopotamyrus pictus. The sequence continues at coordinate 6,750,882 of JAODLC010000100.1, forward strand.
TTTGCCATGTAGAAATATAACTTCTACCAAAGACAGTGATTGATCAGGTTAGTGATGTCGGACTGCTATTATTTTTAACACAACTGTATGTAACTGGTGTAACTAGGTCAGGACCTGCTATTACTTCATAGATATAGAACATGTCTTTAATATTATGTATCGCATGATGCTGCACAATCACTGTCATAGGACAGTAACACAATTCTTTCGTTACCTTCTGATAATGACACAAATATCCCTCCAGCTCTCTCACTGGAAAAATGAAATGATGTTCTTTTTAGTTCAGCTATAGCATGGACCTTGGGGTACAGTGATTTGACTAATGACGTAATGTGTTTATCTGTGTTTTTTATGACAGCTTAATTTGCCCCCTTGTTTGTAGTTCTGCATGTTTGACTGATGAACAGCCGCTATATTCTTTATACACGTCACGCTCAAACCTTAATATTGCTGTTAACCAACACACTAAAGATAAGTGACTTTTTTCCTGTTATTGAAATTAAATGCTCCAATTATGTAAGTTCTTATGGGAAACGTTTTAATACTAAAGGAAGTCATTTAAAAGGAGAACAAAATCAAAGGATTTTGTTAATATCTGGCCCATGGAGCTATATTTACTGGTCCATGCGATCATTAAAACAATGAAATTAAAATGATACTTTTGGGATCATTGACTTGTGCCATCATAAATCACCTAACTCCACCATATTGTCCACAGGTGGTGTTCCTGATTTTGGCTTACGCCACTGTGTACCTTATCTACATGCGCTTCCGGAGCTCCTATGACTCTGAGAACGACTCATTCCGCGTGGAGTTCCTCCTCATTCCCGTGGCTGGCCTGTCATTCCTGGAGAACTATGACTTTGCGCCCTTGGAGGTAGAGGAGTTATTGTCTGTCATCTGTGAAGAGAGAAACGGTCTGCCCTCCCTTTAATAGATCTGATCTGTCCTTCCTGTCTTGGCTGATCTGGGATCTGTGGAAACTGTGTCTTCAGTCTCTCTGGGTGTTTCTCAATACCAAGAACGCAAAAGTCGTACTTGTGGTCTTGGCAAGACCAGTTTTGCTAATTTGCCTCCCAAGAATGAACTTGTAATGCAATGAATCATGGGATTGATCTTGTTCGGCGAGGATACAACTGATGTATCCTTGATATCTGCGGCAAGACAAGGACGACGTCTGGGGATTTTTACTGTCCTCTGTACTTCTGTTCTTGAGTATTGGAACTGTTCTTCGGCAATGGAAGACGAAGTAAAATGGGTAACCGAGAACACAAGTGCGGCCAAGTATGCATATTGAGAAACAGCCCTTCATTCATTTCCATTGCATGTTGCACTTTTCCTCGTCCTTCCAAGCACTTTGTTCCTTGTTGCCCGACACTGCCATATGCATAACACGTGCTTCATGTAATGTTTCTGGTGCGTAGATCCTGTGGACCTTCTCCATCTACCTGGAGTCGGTGGCTATCCTGCCTCAGCTCTTCATGATCACTAAGACGGGAGAGGCGGAGTCCATCACCACGCACTACTTGTTCTTCCTGGGCCTCTATCGCGCCCTCTACCTTGCCAACTGGGTGTGGCGATATAACATGGAGGGCTTCTTCGACCAGATTGCCGTGGTGTCCGGTGTGGTGCAGACCATCTTCTACTGTGACTTCTTCTACCTTTACGTTACTAAGGGTGAGTGTCCAATAGGGGGGCGTGGAGGATGATATGTCAGTTCTGTATTGTTGCAGTTGGTGTGGAGACTGAGGTCTACTTTTTATCCCATGTTTTCTTCTTGTCCCCCCCCCCATCTTTTGCAGTGCTGAGGGGCAATAATAAGATGACTCTTCCCATGCCAGTCTGAGCACCACCTGAAGATACTCCCCCACCTTTTTCCCAGTCCTCAAATTACCTCTGTCTTAATCAAATATCACACACTACCAAGTAGAGGACCTTGTTGTACTCCTCTCCAATACTAAGGCAATTTGAGCAAAAAAGAGGTTTCCTTTAAATGTTTTGATCAATGAGCAAAAGTGAGAGGATCTTTATTATAGGTGCAAAAGAATTCACATCAATACTTTGAACCTGGTATGATGTTAGTTCGGAACATTTGTGCATATTTAAATCTGAGACTTGGTATTCTACACTTTTGTCAGGTAAAATCTGTCATATAAGTTTACTGTAGGTGTTAAATGAAATCCCGTGGGTAACATTGTATTGTTGAATGTTGTCACCCTGTTAACATTTCATGTTGCGTGTCTGAGCAGAATAGATAAGCAGTATACAATGTAATATAAATGAGCCATCATCTTTTGCAATGGTGCTGCAGGCCAAATAATCAGTATGAACCCAAAGTAGCTATACATGTGTAATTAAGTAAACTCAATGAATACAGTCAGTGTTCATGAGCATATGAATCATATATGCCCTGTCTTCTTTAGTGCAATATATATTGTCCAAAGTAACATACAGCTGAGTAGAGAGCAGGATCTGTCAGGGTCGCAGGTGCGATTGGTGAAATAACTGCTGTTATGGGAATAGAACAGAGTCTTTGCCTACAAAGAGCACATGCCTATCTATCTGGTCAAATATTGCTTTGGTCAATTACTCTTTTTGTCTCTTTCTTGTTTAATATTGTTTTGGGCTTATGATGATAGTTTAAAATTGTTTTGATGTAAGGAGATATCATTTTTATGTTTAACATCCTCAGAGTTTTAATATAAAAAATTCTGATGACTTAACAATGTTTACTGACTTACACATGGTAAGCGATATGTAGTAAATGTGTGACACGCGACATTGAAATGCATATGGAAAATGTCCTTGACCATATAACTCCATAAATTCTGATTTAGAGATATCGGTTGGGATCACGCATCGTGTGAGTCTTTACTGATGTGCACACATTTGTCGATTCAATTTTTGAAACGTGACTGGCCGATTTTTGTTTTCGTGAAATTATCAGAAATAAAGGAATACAAGGGAAGGACCAGGTTGTAATGTACCCCTGCTTTCTGATTATTCTCTATAGGACAGGTTCCAATCCCCCCCCAGGCCCCCCACCATACCTGAGTAAACAGTGGGAAGATGAATACATCTTATTTTCTTACAACACCTGAGAATTAGCTACTTTGCTTACTTTATAATGAGCAGGTTTGTAAAATTTTTATATATTTTATGACACAAATTCCAGTCTGGCAAGTAGAAAATCAGTGTCTAGCATAGTCCAGCATATATTAAGAGTATTTTACACTTAAATGCATATGCATCAGGGTGGCCTGCAACTGACACTGTTAGGTTTTATGCCATGTCACATTTGAAATTTGAAATGTATTTTCACCACCCAAAAGCATGATGGTCACTTCATATGAAGTTCAGTTTTACTGGGTACAGTTGGTGTTCATGGCATTCTCTACTGGTGGTCGTAATGCTGCTCTACTTTTGTTTCTCTTGTCACATGACTCAGTCCATTTTATCTCATCTGTCTGAAGTGTGAAACTCGTGAATCATTTTCCCAGTAGTTGTTTCGTTCTGGCTAATTTGGCCATTGTAGTTCTTGATGAGTCCTTTGTGCATCTTCAGCCTTTCAAGAGCAACTCTTCCTTAGATAGGGTACTGTTGTTCAAGTTGTCTGGGCACTATGTGTAAAAACACTATTGAATATCAGGATATATGCAATATATAGTAATGCAATAAAAAGAAAAGATTTTTTTTACTTTTTTCAAAGTTATTGTTGGGTGGCTAAAAAGCACAGCTTTGGTTCCCAAACCTTGAGGTAAAACCCTTTCCCTGAAATACATGCTGTCCACAATCAAAATGCAGTTAAAACCAAATTGAGGTTTTTGGTATAACAGCAGCACGAAGCTGTAACATACTGGACTTATGATTAATCAAACCACTGCTTACAAAAAAATTAAATGGTCATAAAAACTTACTACATTTGTGAGGACTGTGATAACTTTGTGGTACTTCATAATTCTAAACCAGGACATCTCACATTCTGTTAGTTCTGTTCTCAGAAAACACCCACATACATTTTTTGTAAATTACTGCCAATGAAAAGTGCAATAAAGATGGCTTTTTACAAAAAAATCTGCCTTTGAAACCCTCAGTTTCATAGTACAGTCTTGTAGGGAACAAATGTTGCACTTACACTGAAGTGTGAAGACAGAACAATATATTTTTAAATTTGAACAAAAAGTGAACTTCTGAACATAGACCCAAAAGTCATGATCCGTACAGTATGAATTTTGGGAAAACACAAAATGACAAAATATATACATTTTATTCAGCTTGTGTAAAAAATCCTAAGGAAATATCGTTTGTTTGTATACATTTCTATACTAGGAGTTTGTAAATCGAACCTTCCATCCGACCCCTTAGCCAGGGGAAGTGACTACCAATGACCATGCGGTATGACATTTTTTCATAAGGAAATGTCTCCTACCAGTGGCTTAATCGGGACATTGCAGGTGTATAGACAAAATGAAATGAAGATGAAACTCATTTTACCATAAAATGCTAATTGCAACAGTTTTTATTCTGTTAGAGTTTTATTATTTTAATATTTTGTACTGCGAGCTCTTTTATGTTTGGGTACTGTAATCCTTGGTTTTCGTTTATGTAACACTAAACCTCTCTTGAAATCTTTGTGTTAATTGTGTAAAACCGGTACATGAAGCAAAAATGAGGGCTACAGGTGTCCCATATTGTTTGGTAATTGTATATAAATATATTTTATTAACCGTAGATGTAGTGGCTTCCTGTAGCTAAATAGGCGTTTTATCAGTATTTTTGCTAATACTTTAAAGTCTCTCAGAAAAGTTATCGCCCACAATGAGAGCAAAATCGACACACCTATATCAGGCTTAGTAGCAAACGCCTTTAGTGGAATATAAATTTATTTACAATAATTCTCTCCCTCCGGTCAACTGTGGAACGCCAAGAGTAAATTAATGTATTTAATAAATAATACTCCAGTAATTACATGAAATACGAAAATGTTTTTATTACATTAGATTTCTTCATTTTAAATCATATTAGCCTCCAATTTAAGGGGCAGGAACAAAAGAAAAAGTTTTGTAACTAGAGTATACCAGCAAATCCAAGCTAGTCTAGCTGAAAGGTCGTGCGCGCCTACCTCACCTGTAAGATAGTAACTTTCAATCTGCGGATTTATGGTTAATGCAAACATTATAAAGCATGCTATTTAAGTTATTTTAAATACATAACGTCTTGCTTTAGGAGGCAGATTATTCCCACTGCACAAAAGATACATTCCGGCCGGCTACTTTCACGACAAGCAAGTCAGGGTGAGCTAAAAAGTGCGGAAGTGACATCATATTTCCCGGCCGTATTCCGTAAACTGCTCAGTTAACTGGTTAAAAAAGTCCCATGAGCCTCATAAACCTCGATTACAAGTTTACAAGTTTACAAGTTACAACACGACGGTAGCCGGCTACGACTGATGAACATCACCCTTTTTTGGTGAGACCGAAAAACACTCCTGCAAGCTTCTGATCAATGACGTCCAGTCGGACCACGCTACTGGGGGCGCGTCGATTGGCCAGTGGCACCTGGGCTCATGACAACAACTGTCAGGTTCCATCCAATCCCCAGCCTCACTGGTTTCCATACAGTGTTTGTGGATTACGTCATAAGCAGAGAATTAAGATCGTATCTGTCAATGGAACCTACAACACTGTCAGTCGCCACCTTGAGGCAGGTTTGTAACGTCCCTTCATTCCCTGTCTGGTTTCATAGTTGTACAAAACACAAAGAATGTATAGGTACACCCGCCCCACGTAGTGTACTTTCTACCAATTTTGTATTGCTCAACTTTGCATCAGCTCACGACCGAGTGAATTGGACAAAAAGCAGTACTTATCATCAGTGGAGAACATGGACCCTGCGTTATCGGAGCTCGCAGAGGAATTTTCTCTGGGCGATATCGATGGTGAGTGTTATTCGATCGCTGTACAGTTATCGTAAATGACCAAATATATAAGTTACCGGTAGTCTGAATGATGCTACCATTTGTCATAAAAGTTGCATTATACTCAAAAAATAAAATGAATCTTCTGTCTTTATACTTCTAGAAATTTCAGCATTTGTCTTTCATGCACAGTTGTAATAAAGTGGTTCTAATTTGTGTCTGGGCAAATACTAAGATGCACCTTTGCGTTGCGTCTATGCTTTGGAAGTATTTTAGTATTTTATATGTATTTTGACACAAGGATGTTGTTCAGCTTTAAAATAAATGCCAGTTTTGCACAGCGCTATGATTTTCGTTTACCGAGTGCATATGGTATACTTATGGTATACTTATCTCGGTCACACTTTTTAATATCTGAATACTGTGTCCCTAATACTGTTCAGAGAGAACCGGGTGTCACCGGTGGGGAATCTCACTGAGTAGAAATTGCGTGGCGAACAGAAATAACAACTTTAGACCAAATATTGTATTTTTTTTTCTTATTTTTGCGAAGGGTATTCATGGAATGCAATTATAAAGTGTTTGACTTTTCAAGTTTCCAGATTAAGGGGATTTAACCACTGTTACATTTTTAAATAAAGACTTTAAAAGTAGTTGCATTCATTAGTGACTCCAGCCAAATGATTCAGAAAAGACAAAAATTAAGGAGAATCTGATATCCATTCATTTTCTATCCTGCCTGTAAATTTAATCCTGGAATAATAACTTGTATAATAATGGTTCGCAAAACACAAAGAAAACAATATTGTTTTGAGTTTACAATGTAGCATTTTTGTTCGTTTATTTCGGGGATCACAGTCAGAATTATTTTTAACTTGTACTCTGCACTCATTTTCATAACTTTCAGAGATTATTTTATATACGCCCCGTGCTCAACATTTCCGTGTCACAGTTAGAGTGGATCTGGATCTGGCCGCATCGATCTGCCGACATGGTGTGAAGTCTCCATGTTCTCATGATGTTTGTACGGCTTCCTCTGTCCTCTCAGATTTCCTCCCACAATTCTAAGAATTGCAGGTTAATTCAGGTGTTGCCTGTTGCCTGCAAACTGTGTGGGTGGGAATGTCTCTCGATTTCTTACATCTCATTTAGGGTGTATGTCACTTAAATGCAGGGCTTAAGGTTGACTAAAGTGGTGAATACTGGTAAAATACTGTGTCTTTGTGCTGCCTATTCTTCCAAATAGCAGTCAGACTGTGTTGCACAGTGCTAAATGGGAGCATATGTAAATTTTACTGTTGATAAGAACCCTGATAACTCCTGCAGGGTATATCTCATGATATAAAGTTCAGTCATTCAAATAGAAAACCCAAAAAGTCTCTTTAAAAATTAAAAGTTTAAAATTACATAGATACCCTTTAACCTAGTTCTGCAAGTAAATAAAAGTCACATTTATGAGATTCACTGTCGGTACTGAAATCCTATCAGTATTACCTTAGGGTGTAACATCAACCCCTGTATGATATGTGGCTGATGGGTGGTTGATGTCTCAGTTTAATTCTTTATTGTATAAGTAATACGTTTTAGCTGTTTTGGTAGCTGTTTTGGACCTTTCCTACGTTACACTACCTGTAGCTTCCACAATGTCACACACAAACTTCCTCTAGTGTAAACAGTGGGTCATGTTAGTCAAGATAAGACCTTGTTGCATCCCCATCGCCGATGTTTGGTTTTGACCTTGCTCCGGTACCCTCTACGCACTGATTACCCGACTTCTATCAATGGGACTTGGTGGCGTTAAGGAGAAAACACATGAGATCGTAGCATTAGCAAAACATCTCTCCTTTATATCCCCACGTGCTACCTTGAGTAGAGAGGGAGGACGGAAAATCGATAAGCAGAAGAATATCTGCAGGGTTGTAATATGACAGGAATTTGCAGCTGCTGGAGTCAGAATCACCACTCATGGGAGTTGCCCGGTACGCCTGTATTTATGTTTTGTAAATGGGGATTTTAAGGCACTCCTATAATTCCACCCCCCCCCCCCTCCACACCCACACTATGCAGGAAACCCTTTCCAAAGCTAAACTTCAGAATCAACCAACTCAAACCTCACAAGATATAATCTGCATGAAGACGAGAAACACAACCTCTGCATAAGGACTCCTCTGAGGCCCAACAGACTAATGGCCGAGGTTATATAAGAGTAATGGTGCCATCTGGGACATGCAAGGTAGCCTATTAACAGGGGGAGATCACCAAGATTGCCGTCTTTTACATCATCATCAATAAGGAACCCTGAGGAAAGTTCCTGGACCCACCTGTATATTGCATTTTTACTGTATAATGCTGAAAATCAGGCTTTGGAACTGTAAACTCACCTTCTGTGTTTTTTTTTTTGTTTATAATTATTTTGGCTAAGAACTGACTCAATCAAAAACGATGCTAAAATTGATCAAATATTACCCACGTGTTTGATTTGGAGCCTGCAGTAGGAAGTAGGTCAATGTGAAACTCCTGTGTAACTTTTTCCTCCTCCTTCTCCCTTACTTTTGCAGTTGTATCGGTGTAACAGAATTCTGCGGAGGTTGTATAAAGACCTGTCTTTCCTCATTTCTTTGCAGTGACCTCGCCAGGGTTATAAACCCTGTCTTTTCTCACTGGTGGCCATTGTCTTTTCTCAGTGATAGTCTATGATAATTTCCCAGACTTGGCACTGAGTTCATCATTTCAAGGCTACTGCACCTTTCATTAGGTTAATGGATACTCCGGTATGCCAAGATCTACAGGAAGGTAACTTAATTATCAGTGGAATGATACATTGGGTGTTCACACAATGTGATCTGTACACGTTGTTTTTCTCTCAACTTTAATAACAGGAATCACAGAAAACAGACAAATAAAACTGCTACCAAAAATTAGTCCTGACTGAAAAGTTTTCAGAGTAAAATAAATTGGACAGAATAATATACTGTAATGAAAATATTGGGATTAATCTGATCTTTGTGTTTAGAAGCTTCCAGAAGGCACAGTTGCAATATTTTATTTATTGTCAGAATCACACACTTATATTTTTTAATTCAATGAAGAGAATATTATTACACTGAGAAAAACATAAAATAATATTTTAGTGAACCTTTAGCCTGTGATGGGTTGGCGCCTCATCCTGGGATATTCCGTTGTGGGATAGGCTAAGAACACCCACAATCATGCATAGGACAAGCGGGTATAGAAAATGGTTGGATGGATAAATGGATGCATGAAGAGATGGATGAGTGAATGTTTAGCATCCAGCAAAGGTCTGAATTGCCACATTGTGTCAGAATGGATTCTTTTCTTGCTGTCAAGTTGCCCAGTTTACGTTTTGTCCCCTGCTTCTGGCTCCCATAATAATATGGTATTTGTACAATGAAGGTGACGCCACAAAGACACACATTACTCTGCAAAATTTTGCCGACCACAGCGGGATACACTGGGACCGAATTAGTCTTGTGTTGTTTCTTTAACAAGGCCCCCGGGAGGTGCAGTGTCTGTGTACACAAATTGTCTCCTTGTTTCCAGCTATACTTAAGTGCTGCGTAAAAAACTTCTGGGTTTTTTGTTGCCTTCCTCAGTGCCTTCTATCATCCACAGTACGGAACCATGCTGAGGAAGGATGCTGTGTTAAAATAATATTGCTTAGGATTTTGTTTGTAACTTGGACGAATATGAAAATGTCAAACAGTCTGGAGTACACATTAAGTACTTTCTATACAGTTAGGTACAGGACAGGAATGATAATTAAAGATCAGATAGTTTTTGGGGAAAAAAGTCTGAAGTGCCCTCTTCTGGTTTACTGACTGGCAGAGTTTATTTTACAGAGATGCTCCAGTTTGTCAGCAACCAAGTAGGAGACTTCCCCGACATCTTTGAAGATCAGTATCTCAGAGGCTCTGCTAAGAATGGGGGAGCAGAAGCTCCACAGCCAGCCACCCCTGCTCCTCCTCCTCCAGCCGCTCTCCTGCCCAGCCTCACCGCGACCACCGTCCAGTGCCTCACCCCTCCCCAAACCCCCGTCCAGGTCGTGGCCCCCAAGCTGCCGCCGGTGCGTCCCTCTCCTGTCCTCCACCCGCGGCCTCAGTCCATCCTGCACCTGCAGCCTCAGCAGATCCACAAGGTGGCGCTCCAGACACAGGCCGTCCCGGCTCACAGCCCAGGGTTTGCCGTGCAGACCCAGCCCGTGCCGCTTCAGAGCCACACTCAGGCTCAGACGGTGATGTTTGCCCCCAGCCTGACCACGGCCTCCCAGCCCCAGTTCATCCAGAGCTCTGTTGTCTACCACCAGAGTCCCACCCCTGGTTTCCAAGGTGGGCAGATATTTGTGCTTAATCAAATGAGACGTGTATGAATGGGGGATTCTGGTGCTTCAACATCATGCTTATATATATTGCCATCCATCTGTTTGCCCTAGGCAGGGTTACGCGGGGCATACCCTGGACAGGATGCCAGCCCAAATATATAAATATAAAATATATAAATATTGGACCACTAGCTCATATTTTGACTACCAATGGTTAGAAGATCATCACGTCTAGGGTGTGCTTCAGGGTCAGGTTGGGCTACAGCGCCCCTCTCCCACAACCCTGACCTGGAATAGTGATTGGAAGATGGATAGACAGATGGATGGATGGATGGATGGATGGATGGAAGAAGAAATTTTGGTCTGAGAGAGATGGTTGGGTCACACCTTAGCTTGTAGGCAAGAGTTACTTTAATTAAGACTGCTCAACTTTCAAGTGTTTGTTTACCATGGAGAAGGGTTTGGGTGAGATGCATTTTCCCAGCACTATTTAGATCCACTCATGCCCTTAGAGGAGAAGATGAATGACAAAAAATATACAGCCATTCTAAAGCACCATCATACTGCCACTGAGAAGCACTTCTTTCCTAATGATTGAAATGTTCCCATAAATGTTTCAGTTGTGGCCCCAGCCTCAATTCAAGAATGACCATGGTTTGATGAGCATAAATGACATAACCCATGTGCCATGACCACCCCAGCGGTCAGATGTCAACTAAAATGATCGTTTGTGGAGATTTTGGGTTGGATATCACCAACATATCATTGAATTCTAGAATTTCTGATTGAACAATCTACTGCATCGTCTCAAAACAGTCAATGACGGTTTTTTTTAGGCTTTTCTGGTAGCTTTTCTGTAGTTTATTTTGCTACTTGTTGAAATGTCCTCTATATTTTTGTTAAACATATATTCATGTATATCATCATTTTATAATCTTCAACTTATTTTAAAAATTGTCACACTCATTTTTCTCTTTTCATTTTCGCTGAAGTTCTACAGCCGCAGGTGCAGAACATCGTTGCATCACCACAGGTGCAGCCAATGACATTCCAGCATCAGGGAGTCCTGACACCGGCCAATCAGACCATCCAGACTGTGGCCACGGCTCAGCCGGTGGTACACGCGGTGCCACAACACATACAGCAGCTCCCGGTCAGTCTGAAACGATCTTCTCTGAAGCTCAGCTTTGGTTTCAAGTGTCAAAATTGTGGATGTTGATGTTACTATTGTCTTGTTGATCTATAAAATGTTTTATAGCAAATTCCACATGCCTGAGTCCAATTGCCAGAGCCTATAAAACAAAAAATGGAGTGTTTATATAAACTCCTTTGATCTGTTTTCTTCAGGTCCTGGTGCACCAACCCCAAATAATAAAGACAGACTCTCTTGTCCTCACAACTCTGAAATCTGACGCGACACAGGTTTTGCCCACCATGCATAACCCACCCGGTATCACTGCACTGACTACCCCCATCCAGACCACCTCCTTGCAAGTTCCGGTGAGTCATTTAAACGTGGCGATTTAGAATCAAAGGAAGATGAGGCTTCGAAGTGAGCTGTCAGTCATTTTCTGGTTTAATGCCACGGGAACCAGTAAATCCAGTAAGAACTGAATCAAACGGTCTGTGATTTGCAGAAAGCAGTAATTCCACCCCTTACAGATTTTGACACCTTTCTCCACCCAGGACTAGTAAGACCTGTGCATTACATTCTGTGTAAGAGCTGCAGCCTTGTCAGATTAATCACTTAGTCTACTCACTTTATCCATATTTTTTCCTGTTTTCTCTTTGGTGACCTTTTCAAGCATTCCAGGATACAAAAGTTTAATTGTCATTTGTACAATGAGAAATAATTGCTTGCTTGCTTCCCTGCAGACTTAAACAACATATAATAATAAAGTACAACAAATGACAGAATAGTGAACAATTACATACAAGATGCATACAATATACATACAACATACAATATATGTGTGAATGGGGGGTGTGTCCTGTGACACCAATCCTGGGTTATTCCTCCTTGTGTCTGTAGCTTCTCTGTATAGGATAAGTGGATATAGAAAATGGATGGATGGATGAATGGATGCAAAAACACACGAGTAGGACAATGTGCCGAGGTTTAAAGTGACAGTGATTAATAAGTAATGTTGGTGATTAGATAATACGCTGGGGGGGGGGGTGGGCTAGGGGCTCTGGATGGTGGGGGTCTTTCATTATACATCTAATCTAGTCTTGATCCTTTTCGCCGGATCGAAATTTCATTGCTTTCTTAAATTTCTATTTCTATATAAGCATCGTGTCAGGTGGCACGGTGGTGCAGTGGGTAACACTGTCACCTGAGACCCGGGTTCAAGCCGCCGCTAGGGTTCCATGTGTGTGGAGTTTGCGTGTTCTCCCCGTGTCATCGTGGGGTTTCCTCCGGTTTCCCCCCCTTGTCAAAAACATGCTGAGGGTGACAGGGGTTACCAGATTGCCCGTAGGTGTGCATGTGTGAGTGAATGATGTGTGAGATGCAATGGGTTGGTGCCTCACCCAAGGGGGTTCCTTGCCTTGTGCCCATAGCATCTGGGATAGGCTCCGGACCCCCCACGACCCGGACTAGGCTAAGCGGTTGCAGAAGATGGATGGATGGATGGATTTAACCATCTTCTTCTCCTGTCATTCCGCTTGTTCATTTAGACCCTAATGAGCAGCAATATCCTCACCGCTCTGCCTGTGGTGGTGGGCGGAGACAAACAGGCGTCACCGGTGATGTGCCAGGGGGGGAGTATTGCCATGGCGACGCAAGACCAAGGAGCTGGTCTGGGGGTGAGCCTAGGGTCAGGGGTCGTGATGGAGGGCGAGAGGAAGACCACGCACAACATCATCGAGAAGAGGTACCGCTCCTCAATTAACGACAAGATCATCGAGCTGAGAGACCTGGTTATGGGGAACGACGCCAAGGTGAGCAGGAGGAGGAATGCAAGGAGGGTGGGGCTTATTGAGCAGGAGCTGTGAGCGTCGCTAAACAGACGGAGATAGAGTGGGGTCATAGCTTGAGATTGGGTGCAGCGTGACCCATGACTGTACATCGTTATTCGCATCACAGTCCTGTTCCTCTCGCTGTCTAGATGCACAAGTCGGGGGTGTTGCGCAAGTCCATCGATTACATTAAGTACCTTCAGCAAGTCAACCGTAAATTACGGCAGGAAAATATGACCCTCAAGATGGCCAAGCAGAAGAGCAGTGAGTTTTTTTCTGCTTTTAACACTTAAATACAGCCAGGGGACTTATGGTCTGGAGGTTGTAGCAGGATAATACTTTAATAACTGTTTAATGACTGTTGGTGTTATTCTGGGTATCCGGATGCTCCCACCCTCACTCTGGGCCATGTGAACCTGAGCACTGTGTAGTGACTCCCCCCCCCCCCTCTACTCCAGAGTCAATACGCCGGGTTGAGAATGTGCTGATGAAGCCAGAAAGGATAACGATGTCCCCACCTTTCTCTGACTCGGACTCAAACTCCTCATGCCAGTCGTCCCCGTACTGCGTCGACTCGGAGTCAGGGACTCCTCTGTCGGAGCACGAGCTGGTGAGCATCCCCCCCCACCCCGATCCTGACGCACGACACCTAAAATGTAACCGGAGTGACCTTGTGTTTCGCCCCCAAGGTGAAGAGTGAGCCAGATTCGCCGGCCTCCCTGGCAGTGATGGACCGCTCTCGTCTTCTCCTCTGCTGCCTCACCTTCCTCTGCCTGTCCCTCAATCCCCTCCCCTCACTCCTCAGGTTTGGGGAGCAGGGCGGGGTGGGCTGGTCCTCATTAGAAGATGGGCGTGGATCCTCTAGGGTGGTACTGAGTCATCCCGATCAAAGCCAGACCTTCCGTAAGCCCTCACTAAGCTTCAGCGTCGGCCGTTTGAGTGCACATTAGCATTGCTCATCCGCCTTCATATTCTTGGCCAAAATGCACAATTGGTCCACTTTGATCCTCTTTCACTGTGCAGTGGAATTCCTGCTGTGAAACGCAGTGCGTGTGAGTTGTATCAATGAACTGCCTCAGTAAATCTATCTAACCCAAATAAGCAAAACAGGACTTCACACACTTTCCTATTACTTTGTAGAACTGGCTGAGCAAGCAAATTCCATCAATTCATCCATTCACTCATCCATCCATCCATCCATCCATCCATCCATCCACCCATCCATATACTGCTCACCGAGTCCAGCATCGTAGGGCCATATAGATGCCACATCCAGCCCAGTGTTCTCACATCTCCCCTTCTGTCTGCGTCTGTTACCACGCTGAAGGGAAATGGCTTTTCTGTACTGTAAAGTTTGGAAAGCCCGTTCTGATGTGACGCGCCAGCTTCCCGGTGCCTCTCTCTGCCTGTCCCTCGCAGCTGGCTGGCTCTGGAGACTCCTGCCCTGGGTGTGCATGTGGCTGCTGAGCGGCGCGGGTGCCGTCTGGGGCTGCGTCAGGGTGCTGTACCTCTGGGAGCCGGTCACCCCCCTGCACTCGCCCGAATCCTTCTGCTTCTGGAGGCACCGCAAGCAGGCCGACCTGCACTTGTACAGGGTAGGTGCACGTCTCCACATTTGCCTTATTTTATTTCCCTGCATTTAGCATGTAGGGCAGCAGGGGGAGCAGTGGCTAAGGAGTTTTTGGCCAACAGGCTGCAGGTTCAACTTCTTTAAAAGGAAGCCATCTCGTTTCAGAAGTGAAATGATTTAGTAATTCATTCATCCATATAATTTATAAATATGTTTAATGAAGATCAATGGAGTTGGAGGTGTTTGGATAAAAGCACATACCCAAAAATGTGTAATATGATGCGTCTTTGTAAACATGGAGGATTTAATTGTGTAACACCTCAATCTTCCTGACCTACCGGTCTCATCCTCCAGACATGTAGTAAACTCAGAGTAATGTGGTTTTGTCTTTCCTCTCCCAGGGCAACTTCTCCGCCGCAGAAGCCAGCTTACAGACCTGCCTGTCTCTCCTGTCCAGGACCCTTCCAACCAACCATCTTGACTTGACCTGTTCACTCTGCTGGAATGTGATTCGCTACTGCCTCTTCTGGCTGCACCCCTTGCGTCAGCTGGTTCACTGGATTGGAGGGGACCGTGAGTGGGAGGAGTCTCAGACCAGCTCCAGGGACGCAGCTATGGTGTATCACAGTCTCAGCCAGCTTCAGCTCACAGGTATGATATTTGAATAGTCCAGTTTGTTATGATTGAGAGTTTTGAAATGACATTTATATATTATATATTTAGACTTTTAACCACTTTTCAGCTTGAGGTGCAATATGTGTGTGCAGGGATGTCAGCTCTCATACATCTGGTATGACACTCACACTCAGACTCCCATGCAAGAAATCTTGCGGCAAATATATATTATTCCATTATAAACCTAGCATTAGCTACATAAAGAGCACTGGGGTAGTTTGCAAACCATACAAACTATTTACAAGGTAATAAAAGAATAAATATAAATAAAACCAATTAAAAACCTCACACCAGCCAGCTGCCCACAGTTGGCAATCCTAGACAAAAGAAATTCCCCCTTTTAGGCTTGAACCATTGTTGTGTAAAAATCATGAATAAGATGGCTTCTCAATACCCCTTAAGAGTAGTAAATCAGACACATAAACACATACTCTCTTTCTGTGAGTGTCTTTCTCCCTCTTTCTGTAGGGAATCCCCTCGCCCCACCCCCCCAGGTGATCTCTGTCT
>JAODLC010000100.1:6766950-6807076 GCA_026781145.1 Hippopotamyrus pictus
AGCGGTTATTATTTGAAAAGAACGAACCTGCAAATGTCTCAACTGACCAATCAGAATCAAGCATTCCAGAGAGCCATGTAATAAATACAAGTAATCGATCCCTAGTTGTTGAGGTCAATGGATATATGTGGAACCAGAGCGGGGAGCCTTACTGTTCAATGCTGGGATCTAAGTTAGGTGACTGCATAGATTTGTTTAATTGTCCTTCCACCAAACCTTTGTTTCCCTCTGTTTTCTTCAACATTAAGCCCTATTCCAAGGGAAGTGTTCCAAATGCCTGTACCGTGAGCCGTGTAGTTAGGGTGACCACCTAATCCACGTCAGGAGGGACGCTATGAGCTACTTCAGCTTTTACCAATTACTTTAAAGTCGAAAGGGTTCTGTGCTCGGCTAAAATGCTCGGTTAGTTCCTAGATTGAAAGACTCATCCAGCTGTTTCACATTAACATTACTGACACATATGCATGATTATAGGAGACTGACCAATCAGCACACAGCAAGAACCCAGTGCTTAAGTGAAATCCTGGTCCTTTTAATTGAAATGGATGAAAGGGTAGTTTACAAATCCTGTTGTAGCTCATAGCGTCCCTCCTGACATGGATTAGGTGGTCACCCTACGTGTAGTACAGTTTTTCCCATTCCATTTATCCCATTCCAGGCGAACCGGTCGGGCTTCTTCTTCGGATGTCTCATCACTTGCAGATGTATCAACCATTACTTGAGATGCAGTGATTGAAGACCCCACTGGTGCTGCTGCACTGGAATGAGTCACTGATGTAGTACTCATAGTCACCACAGGGGGAGCACTCATCTTTTTGCTTCTTTTTTCCATTGTGGCCTTTAATTCTTCTGCCAGCGTGAGGCGCTGTTCTTTCCGAACCTTCTGACCTTCAGCGGGATGCAGCCGCCCTGCTGGCATAGGCGCTTGTGGAGGAGGGGGTGCAGGAGGGACAGGTGGGAGAGCAGTCAGAGGCAGGGCTGGTGTTGGAGGAGGAGGAGGAATAGGTGGAGTCACCCATGTGGTTGCTCCACCCCCCAGGGGTCGCTCAGCGTTTCCTGCATTCGAAGCCATTTGCAGCTGATTTGTTAACAAAGCAATATGATTTTTATTCATTTCGGCTCTGCAGTTCACTAACTCCCTCAATAAAGCATCTCTCTCCTCTTCTGCCCTCACACGCGCAGCATCGTAACTCACATGCAGCATCGGCACTCACACGCGCAGCATCGGCAGTCACATGTGCAGCTTGCTCTTCTGCCATCTCTCTTTCTCTGTCAGACAGCTGTTTGTTCTTTTCACGGACAACATCAGTTAAAGCAGCAACTTGCTCATGCAAGCTTTTCTGTTCTCGGCCAGCGTTAGTTTTTGCACTCACATCTTTCTGGCGACGAATCTGACCCAACACAACAAGTGTCCACTGCAACCGTTTTTTTTCCATCTCCGATGCGCTGTGCTTTTCCCCATGCTCTTCGCATGTCATCCAAAGACCAAATGCCACCTGAATCTGTATTGATATCATACTTCTCACGGTTGTCAGCAGCGGTTGATTTCAAACACCAAGCTGTGTCAAGTTATTCACTGAGATTTTTCATCATATACTCCACATCGACATCGGGAGGCTCCATTCCTCCCTTCTCAGTAGTCGGCCTTGCAGAAACATTAATTCTACTGCCAAATTTCCTAGATAAGGCCATGTTTGATGGAACAGCCACAGATTATGAGCTGTAAACTCTGTTTTTTTCTTGAACAGTAAAACAGAAAAACTCTTGCAAGAAAATTTATTTCTATCCCGTTACAACAACAGAAAAACTTCTTTATAGTTGACTTATCTTTTTTGAGCTATCAAGAAATATTAAAAGATATCTTACAAATAGTTCTGTTTCAAACAACTCTCTGATCGGGTGTTTGAGCAGGAGAGAGGCTATTTTCAACCTTCAGCCAAAGACAGGAGGAAGATCTTACCTCCGTTGATTTGCGCGTTTAATTGTTGTCTTCAGTCCTCCAGTCCTCACTGATCCTGTTTGTGACGCCAACTGATAGATTTCTTCCATGAAACCTCAGGTTCTTTTAGCTGAATGATGAGGCAGGTTCCTTAAGCTTAAGCAGTTTATTAAGACAAAATAAAGATGTTACAGGAAGATATTTCACATGGTTTCAGTGTCTCTCTGTGTCTGTCTCTGCTCCCACTGAGGGAAGCAGGCCCTTTATCTATGGTCTTTGTACAGACTCCTGGAGCCAGGGGGTCAGATGGCCTTGGTGAGAGTAAGTTGTATGAGAGGCAAAGAACATCATGTACGAGTAGCAAGGACAGAAAGAAATATAAAAATAAGAAATATGAAAGCTATAAATTAATGAACTAAATTAACATAATTAAATAACTGCAAATTAACTAGGGAAATCCCTCAGCAAACACTTATTCAGAGCGCTGGACAATCAAGAAAGTGGGGTCAGTCAGTCCCCGGAGCAATTGGGGTTACAGGCCCAATGGTGACATCACTCTGCTGGCCAGGGGATTTGAACCAGCAACCTTCTGATCATGAATTCTACACTGCAGAGCTGCACACCACCAAATCTGCAATTCCTCTGCAGTTTTGAGATGTCCATTATTATGTTTGCTTTGCATTGCACCATATACATGTTAAAGTTCAAACCTTTACAAAGGTACATTTACTAAACACATTACTGTTTTTGTAGTATATAAGACGATATTCTGTCCCTTCTTTGACAGCTTTCTACAAAAAATACTCACTGCCCATATCCTTATTTTTTTACTTCCTCCTTATCTGTTATCCCTTATTTCCCCAAACTGCTTCTTGCCATCCCTCAGTGTCCCTGACGAACAAACCCAGTGTCAGTGGGCAGGGAGATGCGCGTGGGTGACTTCAACAGAGCAGCCATAGATCAGAAAAATGGAGGGAATGCACTGGGAACCCACTACTTCCTGATATTCACTGTCCTTTTACTCACTTGCTTCTCCATTTAATAGGAACAGCAGACAGACACGGATTCCCAGGTTAGTCGTATGTTTTTTTATCATCTACAGAGCCCATTTTCAAAGGTGACATTTTCTAAATGTGTGGGGAACCCGAGGTGTGGTTGTAGTAGAGAAAAGGGGCCAACAGGCATCACTAATCCATCCAGGCATCTTCCAACTGCATATTCCGGTCAGGCTTGCAGGGTCTCCTATCCCAAGCATCACTGCAAACAAGGCTGGGATAGCCCCTGGATGGATTAATAATATATCTTGCAATCACATGTGAAGTACAATGTATATTTTGTCTTCTGACACTTAACTTCTTCCATTACACTTTTTATTCCTCCACTCAGATGATGTGGTATGTGTTTTTACAATCAGCTTAAATACATTTGTGTTACCTAATACGTGATTTATGTAACGGTGGTGCAATGTGTCCTACTGTCCTGCTTACTAACTTCTCCTCCAGTGCACATGTCTCAAAAGAAAATCCATTTCTCTTTGGCTTTCAGTCTGTTTTATTATGTCTCATCCATTCATTTTTAATGTCATGCTTTGTTTATTGTTCCGTATCCGTTTCTCATTGCTCGTTTTCATGTTGAAGTCGCCCTACAATGAACAGTGACGATCTAGAACACACAGGGAGCCCTTCATCCCAAGTTCCTGCCCTCTCCAGTCCTCCTGGGACACCTCCGTGTTTGCCTCAGCTTCTTCCGCTGTCCTCTCCTGTCATCAAAAAGAGGCCCATTCAGATCACTTCCTTTGACAGCAAGGGTCTCCCATTGCAGACGTCAGTCATCGCGAGGTATGTGCCCCACCACAATACCAGATCATTATCGGCACACATATATTCATATATTTTATTTATTTGAGTTTTGCTTGTGTTTTTTTTTCCTTATTGTATTTTCTCCCCCCTAGCAAAAAGTCCGCTCCATCCATTTCCATTGCATCTGAGTCCTTATCATTTATCTTCCATCCGTCGATTTCAAAGCCGAACACAAAGCTTTCGAAACCTGCTTGGCCGATGACTAGATCAAGGCAGACAAACAAATCTCCTGACTTGCCTGGTCCAGCTTCCACTCTGGATCGTGACGTTGGAAGGAAAAAGATTAATGCACCTGTCACATGTAAACCCAAAGCAAACTCCGCCACGGTGATAAGTCAGAAAAGGCCGCCCTCAACGGACAGGAGCCAAGAGTCGATATTAAGTCTGCTTCCATTTCATATGAATCAGGGCCCTACAAGTCTTACTCACAGCGAAAGGGGCAGAGGGGGACAGAGGTCCAGGCAGCTTTACAAATCTCCTGGCCAAAGGACAGTGAAGAACCAAACTGCTACGGCAAACTTTACCAAGCCACGGCCTAAAGAGAGTATGCAGGGTTCTAATTCTAATCAAAACAAGAGCATACCTAAATATTTATATCCTAATCAAAAATATACAAGGGAAATTAATGCGTTGCAAAACAGACTTCAGGATTCTGGGTTATATCAAGCGGAGTTGGTATTAAAGAAAAGTGCTTCCAAATCCAGCTTCGGCATCTCACCTGCCCAAAGGGAATGTTCGAAAGAGCCAGACCCTGGCAGAATTTCTGGGTTGAAAAACAAGGACCAACACTCATTTTTGAGGTTTCAAGGGCTCAGAACTTCAGGCAGTAAAGGACATGATTTAAGTCTGGCCTATTCTCCGTTTAATGAGCAGAAAATTGCACTCGAGTGCCCTGTTACCAGCGAAATCCCAAAGAACGCACCACAGGAAAAGAATATTCCAAAGAGACCTTTGCCGCCACCCCCTCATCACTTCAAAGTCTACCTCAATCCTCCTGAGCCTGAATCCTTACAAGGAAATCATGGAAAACAGGCATCTGATCTAACTGGTCATTACTGCCAGCATCGACATGTCAACAATGCAGGCAATTCGGGAAACCTCGAACTGCTCGATCAAAGAGCCAAAGGCAACACACCAACTCGCACTGATAACACAGAATTCTGCATAGAAAGGCAACAATATGGCCGAACTCCTTGCCTTCCTCCATCCAATCTGGGATCTCTTCCCACCTCCAGCAAAATGCTTTTGCTGTCAAGAAAAAAGCAGGAATCGTTTAAGAACCAACTGTGTCAGTTTTCTAGCCAGAGTAACAATCCTCAGCGTGGATTTTGGTCCCCAGGTACTGTAAAAGATGATGAGAGTGAAAATAATGTCTCCAGAACAGGTAATATAAATATACGTAACTACAGTGAGAATCGGCTAAAACAAGCATATCCAATCAGCATGTACCCCCCTGCCAGCACTGTGGTTTATCAACATGATCTCTGTGACGTTTTACACACAGTCGCTGCTTCTGAGGTGCCGCGGAGACAGACATGCACTGAGCTGAATCCAAGACCTTCGAAATGTTTGACAGACCTGAGTAAAGACTCTAACCTACATTTAAGATCAATTCATGCTGCCATTAAAAACGGCACGCAGGTATCCAAATCCAGAGCTGGACCACAGGACTCGGGAGGGAAGAGCTCAGTAATTGATATGTTGTCCCCCAACAAGTTGCCAAATCCATCAAATAATGAGGAGACTGATTTGTGCAGCTGCCTTGAGAATGAACCAATAAACATCGCAAAACTGGGCCTGCTGCCTCGAGTCAGCCAAGAGTCTCCTGTTATACCATATGCTCAGAAAGTAGGCCCCCAGAAGAAAGAAGAACGAGGTAATGATCGTAACACCTTTCTAAAGCGTGGATTGGCCTTACCTTCATCAGTGCTTTTAGGTACCCCTGAAGAAACCAAGCAGTCTGCTGATTGTACCGTAACAGGTTAGTGCAGGAAACTGTGATGCAAATAGCTAAAATTTTTTGAAAATATATTTATTGGTTAACGCTATATGAGCCAGAGGCCAGGGAATGGAGGACTGGATGCAGACGCGAAGAATGTCGAAGGCAGTCACATTCACACATTTAAGCACGTGACTGTAGATGAGCTAGGACCAGGCTGCACGTGTCTTATCACCCTGGCTCCAGGCAGACAGAAACAGGGAGAGATAAAAGAGAGATGAGGGACAGGAAGTGAAGGAGGGAGGAGCAAAACAGAGATACTCAAAGGGAACTACAGACTAGACACTCGAATGTCGATGTAGGTCGCACTCAGCAAACGGTACACTACCTGCGAACGACAACCTTGTAAGTACTAAACAATTTCTCTTTTAATGTCACTGTACTGTACTTAGCAATATCTACAGAGAAAATGCTTTGAGCAAAATGCCCTGATTGCTGTTCTAATTTGAAATTAATTTTAAACTAAATTAATTAAATTAAACACGTGCGTACAGACACACGTGCACACGCGCGCACACACACACACACACACACACAACCCGAACCATAATAACAGAAACCAATAATATTACTTTTGATCAGGGCATAGGAACCAGGGGTGGCCTGGGGGGACGTGTACCCCCCAACATTTAATTTCATCCACCCAATAAAAATACCTTCTTATTAAATTCTAAAGTTGTTCAGCGCCCCCCCGCTCCCAGTATCAAACTCTGTACTACGCCGTTGTCAGTAGAGCGCAAATTTAAACGGACCTTAGGCTCATTAACGACAAATAAGCCTGATGTGTTTAGCGGAGAGCTGCCATTGTTTTGAACATGCGCGCTGCATCCGTCGGTCCTCTCTCCTCCCGTTGCTTTGACAACCAAAAAAAGGGGGCGGGGGGTTAGTGGGTGGAGGCTTGTCGACTGATCAGAGAAAGAGAAAAGAGAAAGGTGGCTGGTCACATGACCCTCATCGTAAACCGTACATCCTCTGTCCATCTGTATTAGACATCATCCGTATATTTGTTATTTTTGGGCAACAGGAAACACACATCCCTTTTTTGTAACAGTTTTGGGTTAAGCGCTCGTAACGAACAATTGGTAAGTCGCTAAGCAGTGAAAAACATTGTTAGCAATGTAGCCGACAGATTAATACTCTGAAGTGTATTGTTTTATTTCAGTTATCAGACAATAGATAGCAAAGAAATACAATTTGGGAGGGTTTACAGGGGACGCGGTGCATAATGCATGAATGCATGAATGTGGACTGGTATGATCTAAATAAGTGCCCGTTGTGCACATGCAGTGTGGAATTTGCCAACATGTGATGTGTTGTATTATTAACGGGGAGTCATTGTCAAAAGAAACCTTTACTGTCGAAAATCAATCAAGAGTTATTAGGAGTAAAGGGTCAAAATACCAGAAAGGTGCAGACAGCATAACGCGAGGAAGGCAGTCGTTAAAACGCTGCATATGCAATACGGGCTAGAATGAGATGTGAACGATACCTGAAGGACATTTCTCTGCGATAACATAAATCAGAAATGTCACTGAACTATAAACTGGCGTCGCGTTGTACAGATTAACGATGCTAACGAGGTGGTACGTAAAATAACGGGATTGCTGCTTGGTTGCTGAAAATGACCGAAACATTCAATCACCACAGCATTTGGCGTGAAGTGCATTTTTAAGTGTAATATGAATCCCTTAGATTTTATATGTATCTGTAGGACCTACATGCATTTGCGTTTATGTAATCCCGTTTTAATGTGACGAGCGGCCACATTTACGTCAGGAGACATTGATAAACCGTAAATCAAAACACTGTATCCAGCAAGAACTTTCTCTTCAGTTAATCATATTGCTTTGTGTCCAGCTAATGCCCGATTCCAGTTTCTGATCACCCGCTCCACCCATTTTACCTGCAGACATGTCTGAAATTGTGCCTCCAGAAGTCAGACCCAAACCCGCAGTCCCTGCTAAACCTACCGGGATCTCGTCAGTCCATGGCACTCAGGGCTCAGGTGTCGGGGGTCAGGGGGCAGGTGGAGGGTCCTCGCTCTTGGGATATATTGGGATTGATACCATCATTGAACAAATGAGGAAGAAAACCATGAAGGCTGGCTTTGACTTTAACATCATGGTAGTGGGTGAGAAAGATTTATTGCGAAAATTCTATGACACTCTGGAGTTAATGTTTAAGTGTTTTTTTTTAAGCCAGTAAGTGTATATTGTGTTTGTAGGTATTTTAGATTAGGCATTTAGACATTGTATGAATTTGGAATATCCTAAGTGCTATAATTCAGTATTTTATGTTCGTCATTCTAGCCAGGATTAAGCATTATAACAGCATTAAATCTATAGATGATGGGTTTTTTTTGTGGTTTGTATAATAAATTTTTGAAATCGTAATAAAACTGCCTGGTCAATAGCAGTGAAAGTAAATCATAATTATGCTCATTTGGCTTGATCTTAAATAAACAACATACCTCCAGCATAATAAGGGGTGCACTTGTTAAGGATTTGGGGGTCATAACGGACCCCACTGCTGCATTTTACCTGAATTACACCCTCTGTGACACCCAGCTGTACAAACTGAAAGGCATTCAGGAGCAGCAGCTGATGTCTTAATCCTTTCTACTTGCCTCTAGGCACCAGTGGCCTGGGGAAGTCCACCTTGGTAAATACGCTGTTCAAATCTCAGGTCAGCAGAAGGAGCACAGGGTGGAGTCGTGACGAGAAGATCCCCAGGACTGTGGAGATCAAAGCCGTCTCCCATGGTAAGGAAAGGGTTCAGACATTGGTGTCAGAGAAAATCCTGTGGGAGCAGTTCCTGCAAAGATAAAGAAAGTGCAGAGGTTTGGGGCCTTGACTTACATTCAGTAGGTTGCATGTTCAAGTCCCAAAATGTGCTTGTGGCCTGAAGGTGTTTTCCCTGACCCATTTTAATAATAGCATCAACATCTTATATAGTTATGAACACAACACGGAGGCTGCCGCAGCAGTAGAGATCTTTGACTCTCCGTTGTCAATAATTTATGGCTCTGCAGGTTAGGACATTGTGCCCATGACTGGAAGGTTACTGGTTTAAATCTCGCTGTTGGCTGAGTGATGTCACCGTTAGGCCCCCAAACAAGCCCCATAACCCCCAGTCACTCCAGTCTGCCACTGCCTCCTCAATCATATGTTGCTCTGGATAAAGGCGTTTGCTAAATAAATGTAATTTTATACTGCCTTAATTTACATATTTTATATGATAAATTTCTAAGTAAATTTTCTATTCCCAAATTTGTAGAGCCATAAGAATTCTTAATCAATGGGCTTGGGATTCAATACCCTTGAAATTGGGAATTTTGGATTCGAGACCCTTGAATTTGTGAATTTGGGATTCAAGAGCCTTGAATTTGTGAATTTGGGATTCAAGACCCTTGAATTTGGGATTCAAAACCCTTGAATTTGGGAATTTGGGATTCAGGACCCTTGAATTTGTGAATTTGGGATTCAGGACCCTTGAATTTGTGAATTTGGGATTCAGGACCCTTGAATTTGGGAATTTGGGATTCAGGACCCTTGAGTTTCCTCTCTGAGTTGTCTTAGCACAGTATGCCTTCTCACACATGTACTGTATCGCACATGTTCAGTGTGCTTAATCTGTGTTGACTCCCTTGTATAAGCATTTCTATAAAATGTAAATTGGATTGCTTTGTTTAAGTTTGAAAGTTAGATTCTACCAGGTTTATATTTAGTGTTGTAAAAGCGCTTCAGAAGACTGTCTATAACATATTTGTTAAGTTTCATAGTATGACCTGAGTTGTGGACTTGTCTGTAAATATGTACGGTACAATGCTGTATATTTATTTGGGGTTTTTAAGATTTCCTGCAGCTTCTGTTTTGAAAATCAGTTTCAGGTACTTTACCTTCCGGAATTCAACAGTCCTGACTGAAGCATGTGGATGCTGCAGCAGGGTCTTCTGAATATCAGGCTTCATAACAGGCCTGGTGATTTCAGCATAGTCCGCCTCTACAATGCCCTTACCATGGTATAGTCTTGGCCACAGCTCTTCTTCAGCCCTCCGCAATATGGCACTGAGATTCTGCTGCCTGGGCACCACAGGCCCCTGTCACATGGCCAAGTGTGATTCCTGTGGCTCACGGTTACTTTAGGCCCTGAAACCCTAGAGGACACCTTGTTAGCCATTTTAAAAGTCCAGTATTTAGCACCCTCTCCTATTCTGTATGGGAGGCCCAAGTGTGGGGATGTCAAACAGACAACTCTGGCCACATGGTTTGACAGTAGCCTCAGAGTCTGGCTAAATGCTAAAGGCTACATCAAAAGAACCAGGCTGTCAGTGCTAATCAGGACTTTTACCATTTACCCTGGGCATCCGTAAGAGCTAACTGTGAGTCTGTGTAGTTGCCCGCAGTAATTCTATCCTCTACTGTTGTGCCATTCTGGGACTGCAAAGCAAAACTGAACTTTAGTGTTTTTTTGTTTTCTGGCAGCTGTAAAGTGAGAAGTTCAGAAAACACTCTGAGAAGCTTGTATGTCACCCACTCAAATGCATGGCTGACATCAGTGGTTATGTCTCTGTTCTCGGCTGCCTGAGCTGGCTTGCAAAATGGTTTTAAGCAGCTCTTTCCAGGAGCTAATCTGCACTTTTTCGATGTCATGCAGTGATTCTGCTCAAAAACACTGTGTCCTTTCACGTCTCCATCAGTGTTTCTGAGACTGGTCCCCTAGACAGTCCACATTTTTGCTCCCTTCCAAGCTGTCTGGCAGGGAGCTGGGAGGGAGCAAAAACCTGGACCATCTGAGGGTCCTTGAGGACTGGGTTGAGAAACACCGATTGACATCATTCTATAGACCATACTGGTATCTCTTTTCCCTCAAAGAGGCCTTTTCATCCTAACTGAGATCTTACAGATACAGTGTGCTGCCTAAATGGGACTTGATGTGGTCTTGGAGTAGAGTAGAATGATGATGCACTTATCAGTTACCTCAGGTTTATTTACCTCACAGCTCAATTGTCCATTTGACAAATAAAAAGACTGTTTGGAGGAATTCCAAGAATTGTTCTTCTGTGTTTGTTCCTCCTCGAGTCTGTGAGTGTGGCGCCTTGAAGGTTTTCTTCAGGTTTAGCCAAACCACCAAGTTTTCATACATGTCCTAATTATTTTATATCATCTGTACCCCTGGGATTTCAGGTATTATAACTTTTCTCTTTTTTCATACCAATATCCATTCCAAATGTAGTATAGAACTGAAAAGTCTAGCAAAAGGAGGTTATCTGTCTTATAAACATGTAAAGTGAATTCCTGTTCATATTTACAAGGTCCAGTCTGTAGGACTAAACACCCCTAATGCTTATTACTTTGACTTGTCTGGGCTGTTGACCTTTGACCTTTGCTAGATCTGGCTCCAGCCCATTTTCTTCCAAAACGTTTACTCAGGTCGAGCCTATATTGATGTCCTTCTGTCAGCTGCTACCTTGCTGTCTACCCTTCATTCAACTTGCTCGAATAACTATGCAAGTGGCAGTGATCAGTGTAAACGTGCTATTCCTCTTCAGGATAAGTGACTCTTAAGCAGGGTTTTGATTGATATTTCGGAGCCTACTCAATTTGAGTTGCCTCCAGCACACATAGAAATAAGGGAGTCTCTTCAATAGGTGTTCTGCTTGTATGTAGGGTGTCCTCTTATAATTTCTGCTTCTATTCTGGGGTCAGTTGATCTATATCATTCTCAAGGAGTAAGTATCCCCACAAAAGGCTCTCATGGGGTTTAAACTGGATAACTGAGGAATGTTTATGGACAATTATTAAATATTTCTATGTCATATACTACGAATAATTACATATATCATTAGACTTATAATAATTATAATATATTATAATAATTATAATAAAATTTTAATCTTCCAGTGATCGAAGAGGGTGGAGTGAAGATGAAGTTGACAGTAATTGACACTCCTGGATTTGGAGACCAGATCAACAATGAAAACTGGTAAGGGTGCATTTTTTTAAGAGTGAGAATAAAAGGAGAACGAGTGACCAGCAGACCTGGCAGACCATTAGCATTCTGCATATGGTCACACAAACTGGATTATGGGTGAAATAAGGTAAACATTAATCCATGAGTTTCCCTGTGGGATGTTTTACTGAATCTGTAGCTCGGTATATAATGAATCATTGAGCGCTGAATGTATTAATGCAGAGTGTGTGACTAGATTTATCAGTTTATTTTTAACTGCAATTCTCTCACTGTTCCTTCACCTCGCAGCTGGGATCCCATTGCAAAGTACATCAATGAGCAATATGAAAAATTTCTGAAGGAGGAGGTGAATATTGCTCGCAAGAAGCGCATACCAGACACCAGAGTGCACTGCTGCCTGTACTTCATCTCTCCTACTGGACATTCGTAAGTGTAAACTAAATGCATCCTCTAATGCAACCTCTTAAATTTTATTCACAAGCTCCAGTAGGAGCCCATGCGTTTATGACATCACTGTGAGCTCACATTTAGATGATGACATCACAGGATATGTCTATTCACCCTACACCTGGGGGAAAGTCATTATGTGGGAAATGCATACAAAATATATTAGAGCATGGTTGGTTGACATATACAGACATACAGGAGGCAGGAAAAACTTCCCTCTCCTCACACTTTTGTAGAAAACTCTTTGTGACATTATAAGAGCAGCAGCCATTTGAACAGGACTACCCCCAAATATATCTAGTAGAATGAAATAACTTAACAGTTGTTTTGAAGGTTAGCAGTTATACATCTAGATTGCATTCCTCCAGAACACCCCGTATCCTATCTGGGTATACAGCCTTCCTAATGGCGTTTTCATTGCTGTGATGATTGAGTCCATGCACCTTGTGGTTTGGTTGTCCTCTCCCTCTGTTACCTTAAAGTTTGCCTTAATACATTATGGTCTTTTCTAATGTGTTTTCTCATAATATGCCCAAAATAGGATAATCTAGTCGTTGTGTTTCAAGTGAAACTTCAGGCTTGATTTAATCAAGAATACACCTGTTTACCTTGCATTGCACAGTAGTCTTAAGAGTCTGTGATAGCACTAGAGTTTAAAGTCATTAAAGGTACCTTTTTCTTCACAGTCCTGCTTTCACATATATTCAGAAGGGCACTTGACTTAAATTGTTTGCTAAAATATACAGTTATATAAATTAGTCAAATTTTGATATGGATATTTTCACAATAGCCACAATTGCTACAATATGTGCATCTTCAGGTTTGGCTTGCACCTCAGATTGCCTGATTGTACAGGCTTCAGCATTATTATTGTTGTGGAACTGTGACACACGGGCTCCTTCTGTTGAGCTGTGTGTAATGTCCAGATCAGTGGCTGCTGATTTTTGCCATCATCCTGTCATCTTCCGACATGTCACTGATTGGTTCTCGTTCATTCTCATTTACCTCTAGTCTGCGGCAGCTGGACACAGAGTTCATGAAGAATTTGAGTCGCATGGTGAACATCATCCCGGTCATTGCCAAATCCGACACGCTGACAGTGGAGGAGAAGATTGAATTCAAACAGAGGGTTAGGCAGCCAATGAGAAGTCAGAAATACTAATATATCAATTCATTGTTAAATATATCTGACATGTTCATGGCTCATAACATAACATAACTGATAATACAACAAATGTCTTCTTTACATAGGTAAGAAAGGAACTGGAAATATCTGGCATAGAGTTTTATCCCCAGAAAGAGTTTGATGAAGACATGGAGGACAAGAGCGACAATGATAAGATCAGGGTAATAAAAAAAATCTTTTCTTTGAGTGAATTTATTAATTTTCTTTAGTTCTCTGCTCTTAATTTAGCATCTTCTCT
The DNA here is from genome assembly GCA_026781145.1 of Hippopotamyrus pictus. Lineage (NCBI taxonomy): Eukaryota > Metazoa > Chordata > Actinopteri > Osteoglossiformes > Mormyridae > Hippopotamyrus > Hippopotamyrus pictus. Next base: position 6,780,592 of record JAODLC010000100.1, read on the forward strand.
GTAAAATTTCCCCAGTGTCACATAATTTCTTCCCATGCTATTCTGTTGTAGCATACTCCTGCGTTACGTTACCTTCCCATGCTTTTCCTTTGTAGCTTACTCCTGCGTTACTTTACCTTCCCATGCTTTTCCTTTGTAGTGTACTCCTGCGTTACTTTACCTTCCCATGCTATTCTGCAGTAGCGTACTCCTGCGTTACTTTACCTTCACCTGCTTTTCCTTTGTAGCATACTCCTGCGTTACTTTACCTTCCCATGCTATTCTGTAGTAGCGTGCTCCTGCGTTACTTTACCTTCCCATGTTATTCTGTAGTAGCGTACTCCTGCGTTACTTTACCTTCCCAGATGTATGACTAGCTTTTTGTTGACCTGGCAGGAGGCCATGCCCTTCGCAGTGGTGGGCAGTGATAAGGAATACCAGGTTAATGGTAAACGGGTCCTGGGCAGGAAGACCCCCTGGGGAGTGGTTGAAGGTCAGTTCTTAACAAGGTTTTTTTTTTCTCTAACTCATCTGCACAAATTCTATAATGTTTGGTTCTGAGAAGAGCATTTGTGACATCTGAATGACAGAATTAGAATGCCTTTGTACTTTATTCCCACTCAGGAATAAGTACCAGTTGTGTAAGATAAATTAAAAAAATCTTTCATGTGAAAATATAGAAATGCACTATATTTTTCTGGGTAGGGCTGAATTCTTGCTGGTAATGTGTTATTTATCAATTTGGATTGTGATTTTACTGTAATACACATGACTATTTAACACTAAAGTTGCTTTTTTTTTGCACAAAATATCCTCAAGTTCTAGGTGTGTATTACTGATGATTTTGTGATCACTTTCACTTTTCAGCTGATTCAGTGTGTTGCATGCAGTAGACGACATTTTCCTGTTTCCTTTCATTATTAGTGGTTATTTACTTAAGCAATACCCACACTGTGCAGTTATTCTCTTGGTGCTCAGATGAAAATAACCACGAAAAGAAGTCCAGTTAGCCAACAAGTTGGATACCAAACAATTTCAACATTGCATTAAGGTCACAGAGAATTTAATGTTACTAAAAAAATAATATAAATGCTTATAATAATTATTATATTATACTGTCTCAAAAGACTGTTTGTTGTATTGAGGTTCCATTATCCTGGTACCTAAATAGCTTCTGAACAGGGAATAAATATTGTTAAATGTTGACAGGAGAGTAAATTTCCTTCTTGGTTATGCTTGTAGTCTTGTGTAAAAGTTGTATACACTACAAAGCTGTCTCCTTAGCGACTTCCTACTGTCATGACAGTCATTACAAGGAACTGGTAATGAGACAGATTGCACATATGAAGAATGCCTTTCTCAGAAAGCACTTCTTTAATATATCATTTCATCAATGACAAAGAAACTCCTGAGCAAAATCTAAGCTTAAAGAGACCTTCCTTTGTCGTGACTCAGGTTAAGTCTAGTCATTTCAAGACTTCATAACTTCATTTTGAGTTGAGATGACTGCTTAATTAACGAAAAGCTGTATCTGCGTGCGTGCTTGTGTCTATGTGTGTATGTCTTAAAATGGAGGGAGCACAAAATGTACAGATGGAAAATGAAGCTACATTTCATTTCAAACATCAGCTCATCAATAAGTAATCACTCCATTCGGTGGCGCCGTGGTTAGCGCTGCTGCCTCACGCAAGAGGGTCCTGGGTTCGGTCCTGGGTCCTTTCTGTGTGGAGTTTGCATGCTCTCCCCATTTTTACCGGGGGCTCCGCTATTCTCCCACGCTCCAAAAGCGTGCAGGATAGGTTGGTTGGTGAGTCTAAATTGGCCTTGTAGTTGTGTGTGTGTGTGTGTGTGTGTGTGTGTGTGTGTGTGCCCTGCGGTGTGCTGGCGACTGCCCAGGGTTGGTTCCTGCCTGTTCCAGTTGTTCCCAGGATGGGCTCCGATCCTCCCTGTGACCCCAGTTGGGATTAAGTGGTTTCAGAAAATGGATGGATAGGTTTGCGTCATCATAGAATTCCTTGTTAAAGTGTTTATCTTTATTCATGTGGAAATCAAATGATCATCACATTGATCACGCAGCTTCCCTCTGTTTATTATCTGTAACCTTTTTAACCTTTACTTCTGAACTCTTACAGTACTTTTGCTGTGTATTTATACTAGTAACTCATTATCGCTTTCTTTTGTTTTGCAGTTGAAAATCCAATTCACTGTGAATTTGCCCAATTGCGAGATTTCTTAATCAGGTGAGATAATCAAAAAAGAAATATTTACAAAAATGTTTCCAAATTCTCATTCAGATTAAACATTTATCTGATGTACAAAGGTCTGATGGGGAACCAAACCATGTGAGATGGCAGTGGAACATTGAATAATAAGATTTCATTTAGGCTTCTGCATTGAAGGACCAATAAATTATAACGGGGTGAAGATAGGTGATTTAAGCGTTTTACTGATGTCTTTTGTGTTGCAGGTCTCACCTGCAAGACCTCAAAGAAGTGACTCACAATATCCACTATGAAACATATCGTGCCAAGAGGCTCAATGATAATGGAGGCCTTCACCCCATCTCTACTGCCCCCTCTGGTGACACACAGGAGAGCAACTTGTGAGTGAGGATGGCAGAGAGCGTGTAGTGCCAAGATACAGAAACGGTGATAGAAGTTTGTATTGTGATGCCATCACTGCATGCTCGGAGGGTTTCATTCCACTTAAATGTTCTGTACCTATATTTTTATTACAATACACAATCTCTCCTCTCACAACCTTGCCAAATGCACATGAACCGACCTCTTAACAAACGGAGACAGATTGTAAATCTGTAAAAAGGAACTACTTGGTCACATATTTATATTAACCAAATGTAATTTTCTTAGTCAATTGAAATTTGACCTAACTCTCTTTAGTAAGCCATGGAAAAATTAAAAATATATAGATTTTTAAGTCTTCCATTACTTACTGTAAGCTTCTGCAGTATAGTATAATTATTCCAATAAATCTGTGAAGTATATTACTAATTTGTTAGTTAACTGAATGCACAAAAGAAATCTCAGAGCTTGTGTTACACTGCACACAACAAAAGTTAATTCAGCAGTAACAGTGTTGAAATAATAAAAAAAAAATGCTTATTTGTGTACAGATCGCCATAGTAAGTACTGGAATTTAAATATTCTGATCTCTGTATATTTACAGGAAATTTTGTTTAAGGTCAGCTCTGAAAGAATTCTTTCACAAAATAAGGATTTCTCCTAAGAATTTGTACAATCAAGTTATATGTATATATGAGAGTGAGTGTAAATCTTGTCTTTTGTGTCTGAGAAGTACTTTGTCATGTAACAGGTAGTTGTATAATTTATTTTGTGAAAAGTGTAATAGTAGGTTTTTTGGACAATGGTACAAGATGGTATTGATGGTAATACAAGTTTGGGGAAATTGTACTTTATAGCTAGATTGTCTGTATGTGTGCATGCAAGAATGTCAATGATTTTTTTCATTTTTACTATTATTATTTTGTACATATATATTACCACCAACAGATTTTTATGAATCAATTTAATGATTTGTAAACTATCATTCTTATCAATACATAGTTGGTTTATATGAACATTTTAATATTTTCATTGCCTCTGTATCACACCATCTATATATTATATATTAATATAATATCAATATCTTGAGGTAGATGTAACATAATAATTTCATGTTTTTTTTAGCTACCTTTTGTTTGTTACGTCATACCAGATAGATACTGTTGTAATTTACTGCATTGTGATTTCAGTATTATATTTTCTTTATATATTGAAACATAATTTTATTTTAAAACGTTTGCCAATTTTCCCATTCATTTTCTTGCTCTTTTTTCCAACCCAATTGTCCTGTACTTGCCAAATACCACGTGCTAAATGAAAACCAAGAATTACAAGGATTAAAAAGTATGTTTTGTGTGTGAATGGTATTGCTATTGTTGCCATTAATGTTGGTATGATTATGATTTTTGTAAATTAAAAATAAATCTTGCACCTCTTTAATGACCTTTACTGTTTGAGAAGCTGTTTAATTGTGCTATTAAAGTAGGCATAGGGCAACTTCTATGATTCCACCCTTTAACAATTAATGCGAAGTGTCTTATATAAATATAAGATCTGACATCAGTTATATTGATGTCTTTTAATATGATTGCAATAATAATAATAATAATAATAATAAAAAAAAAAAAAAAAAAACTTGCTGCGCCGGAGCTTCAGCAACATGAACTGTTGAGCAACGTGATGACGTAGCGGATTGCACAGAGAAGAGGCTTCAGGAAGGAGTGCGGTGCAGTTTTAGCGATAGGTTTTTACCACATTAATCCAGAACATGACGCTGAATAGAAATCACTCTCCAAATGGTGGTATTTTAATTAATAACGGCGAAAGGTAGGTTATAGCAGTAATTCATACCGTTTTTTTTTTTTTTTTTTTAAATATCGTATGTGTAACTACTTTGGTATTTATAGTTAGCCAAAAGCCTAATAAGTCGCATAAATAATAATAGATTGACTAAAAGAAGTAATTTGGTTTAAATCTTCCCCTTGCCCGGTTTGGTTAACACGGAATTACAGTTTGCTGGCTATTTTGGGTGTAAACAAGCAATAAGGATTCTCATACGAATAAGTTTACATCAGCTAGTTTTCGCATTTATTGCATTTATTTAGAGCAGTATTTGCACATTAACTTTCTCTTCCAAATATATTAAACAGTTTTGTTTGTTGTCTTAAATCTGATGGAATTGCTTTGTGTTGTAATTGGCCTAAATAAGACCTTACTTTCAACAAATACCTTACTGGTGGTTTAACGACTTGTTTTTGTTCATGCCTTCCGTCTATTGGTTCTTTGAATTCTGTCAATCTGATATTATTTGTTAGCCTATTGGCTGTTCTAGTTTACGTCTCTCTAATCGTATTTGTATTGGTTCAAATTATTCCCGGCCTTGGCTGAACATGCGGAAACGCCTAGTCACTGACTTAAGGTTAGTTTTGAGTTAACAATTTAGGTCATAAATTAAGGACCGTGGTGGAGAAAACTGATCTGACATCAGTTTTGACGTATGGAAAGTAACCGGATTATCTGATTAATAAATAAACTCCTCAATGAGTAATGTCATGAGACAGAGCTAGCCCAGACATTATTGTATTGTTTTATTTATTTTTAATTCAGACTTTGTCCTTAGTTTGAGAGTTGTTTGGTGTTAGTTAGAATTCGGCAGTACGATCGAAACTGATATTTCATATACGCAAGCAGATGTGTGTGTTTTTATATAATATTTTCCATACTTAAACCTTTAGTGGACCAACTGCTATCTTCCTTAGGAATACTGCCCGGTTGTGTAGCCTCAGCTGGCATGCATAGGGGCTTTTTTTCCGCTATCGTACTAAAGGAGCGTTGTCAACTCACGCATCTGGCGTGAATCTCACGCTAACGCAAGACGTCTTACGGCAAACCTATATTATTCCATTATAAGCCTAAAATTAGCTACATCAAACGCATTGGGACAGTTTGCAAACCCTGCAGACTATGTACAACGTAATAAAATTCTTACATACATGTAAATGTGTGTGCAGAGTCTCGAAATGAATATCTCACTCCAGCCAGATGACCCAACTTGGCCACCCTGACTAAGGTTGATCTACAAAAGGGAGCCCGTACTGGGGATTTGGCTCCAAATCGGTATTAGTTTAATTGTGTAATAATTACGTAAATTAGGTAATGAATATGTATTTCATATTGCATGATTTGATTCGTATTTTATCTTGTATGTATTGTAAATAATACCGTTCAATTTGAAAACAAGTCAGACACCAGCATACTGTGAAGATCCTTTGAGAGTATTGGATACGAACTGGATCCAGAGCTTATACGGGGTCCAGTTTTTAATGATGTAATGATGTACTTAAGGTGTCATGACCTTGTTTTTGATGTGTTAAGGTGCCATCTCGCCTGTATGCTGTAACACCAGCTGATGACAGTTTTAAGTTCCTCTGGAATGTGGGTTACTGTGGCTGTTAGTGACGGCTCACAGTCTTCTGATTCTAAAGATGCTGTCATCAAGTCCAAAGTCCACAGTGACCCCTATCATATGTCTCCTTGACTTATCTTTTCTCTCATATGGACTAAATATTTAAGGACAACCCACAATAAATCTCCGTTGGCAGTATCAGTTACTTTTTGCAGGCCCACAAATGCAAAAACAAGTCCCTGTTGCATCCAGTGGTTTTCTTGGACCCGTCGATGTACTAATGTTGTCACACTGCACATTGTGAATCTCGAATAAAAAAGCTTGGATACTGAAGAAACTAAACTCCTGAGCAGGACTGGCTAGCAACCATTGTCAGTTCGCAATCCCTGCCATCAAGGGCATCACTGCGTTTTCAGTATTGCGGGGGACAGGGTCAGATCCATTAAGTAACCGAGTCAAATCCGTCCTCTCGCATAACCCTGCATGACGTCATGTATTGTACCTATGTACAGTACAGGCTGCCCGCTCGTTTCAGTATTGACTGTATATAGTCTTTGTTTTTAAGTATATTCATTCTTTGAAATAGTCGGCTCAAAATTTTTTTTCCCCTCAGTCATCTGAACTCTCCCAACAAATTAATATGTTTTTAAAAGCAAAGTCTGGGAAAATATTGGGTGGGACAAACGCTGTTGTTTTGAATATTACGTGAGCTGTGTCCCACCCGGGTCCCCGTGAGTGACGCCTGTGCCTGGTGATAAAGCAGAGGTCGCGAGTTCAAATCCCATGACTGGCAGAGTACTAGATTGGTTGTTATTGACCACTGATGGTTGAAAATCCTTTTTACTTCTTTGAGGTTGAGTCAAATTAGTAAGCTGATGCAAGATGCTTTTAAAAATGAATGTTTACAGCCTTTCGCATTTGACTGAGCAGTGATGTCTGACACCATTCACCAGCGTAACCATCAAAGACGCTAAAAACATGATTTAATGCAGCGCATATGCGTTGAGTTTTAAAAAATGCATTTTTGGCGCATATTCAGTATTTTGATATTTTTCCAGTTAAATGATGGAAAAAGAAAAGTCAGTAGTGCCTGTAACACCATGGGATTAGCAGTGGTTTAGTGTGATTAGTAAGGCTCTGCTTGGAGGAGTTAAATACAATTTTTTAAAAGTCTGCTCATAGGATTGCTGTGAAGACTATGAAGTCGACCTACCAAAGTTCATGTTCATGGCTGATCGATGAGATTTTCTGTCACACAAAGGACGTGTCACTTGCGAAGGCCACTGCTGTGATTTCCCTTGTTTTTGGCCCACTGGAGACTAGCTGAGAGAGGCTTCCTGAAAGTCTGACTCATTTTGCCGCCGCCTTATCAGCTGCAGCTCGGGAGACGGTAACACGCTGCTCCGGGAACAGCTGTGGCCGTCGTGCAGGTTTTCCCATAAGGATAACCCTACTGTAGCTCTGGTGTGGTTACTGCTGATGACCGTGCAACAGCAATGCTGGATTTCCGGAAGTGTTTATGACGGCAAAATAGCAGAGATGAAACTAGCGGAGATGAAAGTCTTTGGGTTTCAAACCACCTGTTCAGAGTCCTAAGTCTCTCTGTTGCCATGACGTCTTAGTTCTGTTTGTGTACGTGTGTTTCTCAGCGTGCTGAGGGAGTGTAAGAATGTGGAGCTGTCCTTCAGTGACGTGACCGGCAGGGGGGACTTGTTGAGGGGCACCAGGAAGGGCACTGCCTACTTGACGCCATACAGGGTAACTGAGTTCTCACCTCCCTGTCGTTTTTGCATTGCTGTGCCGAGGGTCTATTCGTGTTACCCATCATGCCTCTCTTCCTCACTTAGATGGTGTTCGTTTCCCACAATGCCAAAGACAGCTTGGTCTCTGTGATGTTCCCCTATTATCTGATGAAGGGCTGCAGCATCGAACAGCCTGTCTTTGGTGCAAACTTCATCAAAGGCACCATTTCGGCTGAGCCTGGGGGTATGCTTTTCTTCCTCCGTTGCTGGCTGCCTGCATTTCTGAAGTGCATTCCCTGTAGTGCTGATACTGTTTTACATCAGCCCATACAAGATTGTTATATAATACTTGTGCTGCATGCCAGTTAAGTCGGAGGTCGGAATTTCTAAGGTGGGAAAAAAAAAACGAGTTTATAGCTGGAGCTGTTCCACAAGTTAGACGCCAGATGTAAACAGTCAGCATGGCTAACTGCCATAATATCATTTTACAATATAATAAATCTATGTACAACATAATACTAATAATTATCTTGTAAGTTTATGAATTATAAATCAAGAATAGTGTACAATAGTGTAAGCATAACACTGAAAGGTTGACTAATTAAAAATTGGCAGCCTTTAATTTCTGTATAGGCTAGAACTAGCTGTACACTGCTACCATATAGCTAAACAGCAATATTTGCAATTGGTTTTGACATCGATCTACATACATAATTGGTTTTGTCTAGTGTTTTTATTGTAAGGTAAGACAGGGAAAGTCACTCTATAAGGCCCTTGCTTTGATTGCCCCTGCGGAGGCTACCATGTTGTCTGACATCACAACACCCGCTTCTTGGTGAATTCGGGGTACGTGATGTTGGTCCGAGTTTCCCAGTCGGAGCTCCGGCTTCACCATTCCATAGTACTTTTTCAGGTAGGAGGTAGGGGGCGCTGTCAAGTTCAGAGTTCCAATTCGTCTGGAGTGCAACGTTAGTCAACGGTATAAAAATAAGTCGTGAAGTCGCTTTCCATCTTCATTCACACTTCATTCTTATGTTACGACCTGTGCAGATTTAATACTTTGCCCTTGCCCCTTATAGAGTGACCCTTTCTTTTCTCCCGTCTCTGTCTGAAGGTGGCTGGGAGGGACATGCTGCTTTTAAGCTGACCTTCCCCAGTGGAGGCGCCATAGAATTTGGCCAGCAGCTCTTCAAGCTGGCCTCCAGCGGTAAGGGTGCAGATGGGCCCATCTGCTGCAGGTCATATCGCGGTGGCTCTCTAGGTGTTTCTCAATATACGATCTTGACCGTACTTGTATTCTCGGTTACCCGTTTTACGTCGTCTCCCATTGCCCAAGACCAGTTCCAATACTCAAGAACAGAAGTACGGAGGCCGGTACAAATCCCCAGATGTCGTTCTTGCCCCGCCCTCAAATATCTAGGATACATAGGTTGCATCCTCGCCGAATGAGATCAATACCATGATTCTTTGCACCCTAAGTTCATTCTTGGTTGGCGAGTTAGCAAGACCGGTCTTACCAAGCCCACAAGTAGGGTCTTTGCATTCTTGGTATTGAGAAACACCCTCTGTACCGCATGAGTCTCTGCTGGCGGGACCTTCCTTTGTATTTAATAAGCTGTAGCTTTTGTGTTTGGTGTAATTCTGCCATCTTTTCTGTATTTTGTTTCTCTCAGCCTCACGTGCGCCGCCGGTGCCCAGTGGAGGTGCTTCATTTGGCTACCCTTCTCCTGGAGGCATGAATAATTATGTGCCTGCTGTTCCTGTTCCTGCACCTGCTCCTGCTCCACCCCCAGCCCCATACAATTATCCCCAGAATTACCCCTATGTGCAGCCACCCCCGAGCAATGGTTACTACCCAGGGGCACCTCAGCCTCCTGCTGCAATGGGGTATCCGTGCCCGCCAGCATCTGCAGGTCAGGATCTGCTTCCAGGAACAGCTAGGAATGGATAGGAGTCTCACCTTTGTCAAATGTTACTTAGTGTATTAAGCATTTAATTTTTGATGTTAATCTAGAACTATTAGATGGATGTTCCATTTACACTCGAGTCCAGTCTCTTAGTTACACCTGCTTGTTAACACAGTCTGCTCCGACAAGCAGCCAATCACGTGGCTGCAGCTGAATACATATGGAACACAGAACGGGTCAAGAGGTTCAGTTACTACTCACTTTAACATTAGAATAATAAAGTGGTAGATGCTTGATCTAAGTGATTTTGTGTGATTGTTGGTGCCAGACGTGGTTCCAGAATCTCAGAAACTGCCACTTTCCTGGGGGTTTTATACAGCAGCTACAATTTACATAGAATGGCTTGATGGACGGAAAAACAGTCCCGCTAATGGCATTTCTGTGGCTGAAAACACCGTGTTAATGAGAGAGGTCCGAAGAGAATGGGTTAGGGTCATTAAAGCTAATTGGAAGACTACAATAATAAAAATATCAGCTCAGTATAACAATAGTGTGTAAAAAGACCCGCTCTGAATGCAGGTAAAAGCGGTTCCTACCTGGTGCTACCAGGTAGTATACTGTAGTACCTGATGTAGTATATAGTATAGTATCTGAGCATATATTTGCAGATGATTTAATTGTCATAATAATCACGACTTCTCTTGTTGTTCTTTTGGTTGCAGGGGTATACCCAAGTGCCCCAGCGGTCCCCAGTGCCCCCCCTACCCCCAATGCCCCTCCCTACATGCCTCCTCCTCCACCGTACCCTGGGCCTCCCCAGGGCTGGCCAGCTCCCTACCAAGGTAAGGGGCCACAGCCCGGATCTCTATGTCTGTCACATTACATAACGATTATTCTGAGAGGGAGTGTCGGCTGAAGGGAAACGGGGGAGATGGAAATGGAGCCGTTAGGGGGGGGGGAGCTAAAGAAAAGCAGGAATTCATGCTAATTAAGGCTTTTCATTTCAATTGCGGTTCTAAGAGTCTTTGTTTTTAAACATAGTCATGCTTGGAAAATCCTCAGTCATTATAATGTTATTTTTTTTTTATTTTCAAAATAATGGGGGGAGGTGTGTCGCTCAGCAGGTGAAGACTTTGTGCCTGTGATTGGATGGTCACGGGTTTGAATCTGGGGCTGGCAGACTTATGCCGACGTTGGGCCCGTAAGCAAGGTCCTCAACCCCCAGCCCCATGGGTGCTGCATGCTGGCTAACACTGCACTGTGACCCACCCCCCCCAGCTTGCTGTCATCTGCATATGTGTCTGTGTGTTGCAAGATGGAATAGGTGAAAAGACAGTTTCCATGGGGATGAATAAAGTATTGCTTATTCTATTCTATTCTAGTTCTACCCTAGTTTGTTCTATTCTAATGTTTCAAACAAGTTTCTCAATTTGTAAGCCAATAATTTTGGTTATTTTGACTCTTTAAACATAAAACACAGATATGGTAGTAGTAGATATGGTTAATGTGTCACAGTACAAAAAATTTAGTCTTTTTAATGGTTTGTTTAGGTTACATCACACATTTTTAAACACCATTTATTGTTGGTATAATGGAAAATATGTTACAGCTGGACCTACACAGAGGTGTGGAGAAGACAGTGTGCTCTCTTTCTCTCTCTCTGTCTTTCTCTCTCTCTCTCTCTCTCTCTCTCTCTCTCTCTCAAATTCACACGCGCGCGCACACACACACACACACACACACACACACACGCGCGCACACACATTCCCTTGCTCTGGTTCTGTTAAATATAAGCAGCTAAATTTAGCATCACCTGACTAGTTATCATTGGTCAGCACTCTGAAGTGAAGGCAGTGCAGAATGGATGTCTAGATAAGTGGCTTTGCCTAAAGGTGCGCTCTGGCTCTGTGACACACCAGTAGCAACTGATTCAATGGCCAATCAACGTGATCATTTAATGATTGAGGAGATAGAGATATATATATATAAAAAATAGAAAATTGGTATTAGCCATTTGAACAAGTTATACAGTTGTACAGCTGCTCCTTATATGAAAAATATTCCATATTAAAATCTGCATAATCTATGCACATTAGCTCAGTATATTCTTTTGTTTGAGGTGTACATGTTTATACCTTTTTACAGATAACCTGATTTTCATTCCTTGAAATTCCTCCCTTTTCCAAAGATTTTGTTGTAGTTGGTTATAAAGTCACTGTGAGGTGGTGTCAGTTATCTGGTCACCGAAGGTTTATGGGTAGTTCAGATGTCAGTAGAGATGCATCATATATTGGTTAGTATATCGGTGTCAGGCGATATTTGTTAAGAATCATGATATCGGTATCGATCCAATGTGTTATTCTTGACTAATATTGCTGGCTGAGATTTATCATTATTCAAAGTTAGCAGCATCAAAGCTAAATACACAACTACCAAAGGAGTGGAGATGATTGTATTGGATGATCAGCCATATTCCATAGAAGCGGATGAAGGATTTCACTTACCACTTACACGTTTGTAATTCACAATTAAATTGGTAAATTTTACCATATTGGTGCACCGTTAGTTATCAGTTTTGTTTGGCATGTACGAAAACTATTACATCACTTAATTTCCTATCCCTCAGACTTCCTGTTCTTGCTTCGTTAAAATGCATTTCCCATTTATATGTTACGGCTCCTAAATTACTGTTTGTTGTAATATTGATTTTGATATTGTGGATATTACAAACGATATTATTGCTATTCTTTGCTCGCATCATTCAGCAAAATACAAAAAAAAAATACAGACATTCAGTGCCACATTTCCACTGTCTGTGGCGTTTTCAGGTCCTGCGCCAGCGGATGCAGCAGGCAATGCCTTCTATATCCCCAATAACCCTCACAATGCGTACATGCCCATGGTAAGTGACCCCTCCCTTTTGCCCACAGCATTTTGTTTTGATTTGCCTGGCCCCCGAAGTAGGACATGCTGACCCTCCATTTCCGTCCCCAGGAACAGCCTCCCCCCTATGCTCCGTACGGCCAATATCAGGACAAGAAGAACAACTGAGACCTTTGAAAAGAAGCAATGCTCCGTAAGGTGTCTCTGCAACCCCCCCCCCCCCTCGGTCCCCAGCTGGTAGCACTCATGTAAATGATGTGCGTTAATCCAAGTGCTGCGTTCTGTACTATCACACATATCAGAATACAGTCACCATTTAATGTACCAAAAACCCAAATCATGGATTTTGGATGAGACCAAAACCATGTGACATTTGATGAAAATGAACCTCCAGCTGTTTCCTGTTGTGTAATAAAAAAGTAATCGATTGGCCCTTTTTAGATGACTACTTTTTCGTGCAATCCTATGAATTTTCTGCTGGGATTTTCGGTTTAGCCATTAAGAACGAGGAAATGATCAAACCGAAAAAAGTCTTTTATGGGTATTAATTGCAGAATTGAAGTACTCCATTAAAATACTTTTTTACGGAGTATGTATGACTAAAACACCTTATTGGTCATTAGTTAGAGATAATGTTATTTTGAAGTGAGATTACTAATTATATGCACATGGTATATAAACGCTATCAGTAACCATTCTCAGAATAGTTTGTTGGTTTGCTGCCATTTTCATTTATTTGTTCATTTTCATTATTAGTGTGGTAAATGTTAATGACCAAACCCCCTCAGTTGTGTTAATGCTTCTTATGAATTGTTACTCTTCTACAGACATTTTTACTGTCATAGCCTAGAGACTTCGAACAAGTTGCAAGGAATCCTCAATGTTATGTCAGTCATGAGTGGTTAACGTGACCATATTTTTTTCCTTTTACTTGATGTGACATTAAGTTATGTTTTTTTGGTTACATTCATATGGTGTTTAGCACCATTCGATTTGTCTAAGTTACTAACTGCATTCATTTTTGTTTTTTTGTTTGCATGTTTGTGTCATGTGGGTTTCTTATTATTAGTACAATAGTCAAACTATTGATAGGTTGAGTAGAATACAATAGTGATATTTAATTAATCCCATAGGGAAATCCTCTTTTCACCATTACCCCATCTTGCTCTCCTGAAACATGCAGACACGTGTGGGGGTGAGCGCAAAGCTTGGGGGTCACATTGCAGGGGCAGGCAGTGTACAGTACCCCTGGAGCTTGGGGTTAAGTGCCTTGTCCAGCAACCCAACAGCAGCATCAGTCTGCCAGCACTGGGATTTAAACCGACAACCTACCGTTCATGGGCACAGAGTCCTAACCTGCTGAGGCACACATCACCCCTAAGGGTATACCTAAGGATAAACCAACTCCACATTCTTTGTAATAGCATTTAAAGGTGTTTTGTGTTTGGCTGTAGACCAGCATAAATTGAGTTAACATTTCTGTCCAAATTCTAAGGGTGTTGTTGAATATGCATTCATTTATATTCCAAAAGAAGTTCATCCTTGTTGGAATATTTCAAAATTAGTTATATTCTACTAAAGCATTTTAAGATATTTGAGGTGTGCTCAAAGATACATTTAGCTCTGGTTGCTACGTACATTTCCGTTGTCTTTGTTGGCATGCACTGTTCACCTGGATACTGATTGAAAGGGGAGTTGGACAGAAGACTGCTTAACCAATCAGATAAGTGAGAGAGAAATAGCTAAACCGCAACAACGAAGTGATTGTGAGACATGAATAAATTGGAATCTGAAGCCATTTTGTTTACCTGAGACCACAAGGTATTCAAATAACTCTGGATTTCCTACCATAATACATTTAAAATATTCTGTAGTGATAACAAGGAACCCATTTTAGAAAGGTGCACATACGGTCAATCATATGAACTATGCTATACGTCTGCCAATTCATTTTTTATGAATATGGAACAGTTTTCCATGCATACAGATAGCAGTTTGTGTGCACACGGTCGTTTGGTGCTGTTCCATGTCTCGCGATGCTCTTGCCAGTTTCCAAGGCTTTCAGCATCTTAAATCAGTACCACGGGATGATTTAATCATTTTTACTGTGGTTCCTTGTCCCCTTTTCCTTTGATTACAACACAATTGCTATTCTTTCATCACAGGTTAAAGTCCATGTGAAAACATTAACTATGTGACAATACCAGGACAGACCATGTTTATGCTGCACATTGGGTAACTGCACTCTGCTCACTATCCAAATTTATCATAATTTTAAAGAAACATATTCTCTCTTTTGGCTTGGTTCATTCGGACTAGGAAGATGTCTTGAAACCCTGGACAGGCAAGTCATTAACCAGTAATGAGTCAGAGTAGCATGGATTGTAATACCATGGCAGTAATTAACAGCTATTAATGCACTCCTGCTTTAAGCTTATTTAAGGTTTTAAGTGGTCGTGGAATGTTTTTGCACAGGGGAAATGTTTGTATTAGGATGGACAAGCGTAAGTATCCGTTTCAATATTGTTCCTAACTTGTATCTATGTTAAAAATATTGTAAATAAATACCACTGAACCATTAAGTGTTTTTTTTTCTTTCAAAAACAGCCCCATATAGACCGCATCCTTTGATCTGTGTTGTTATGGCAACTTATCAAGCTCTCAAATGATGCATTCAGGTTTTATGCCAACTGCTTTCTGTTTCCCGAGGTACATGGGAAGATCCTATATCAGGGGTCTCCAACTCCGGTTCTGGAGAGCTACTATCCAGTAGGTTTTCTATCCTACTTGGCTTCTGATGAGCCACACCTGGTCCTGGTATTTACCCAAGAACAGGTGTGGCTCATCAGAAGCCGGGTAGGATTGAAAACCGACTGGATAGTAGCTCTCCAGGACCGGAGTTGGAGACCCCTACCCTATATACTGAAATCTGGATCATGCACTATGGAGACGTCATATTTCAATGTCAACACGATATGTCATTGCATTAGAAGTGTTTTAATATGGAAGAGTAATAAAGTACATTCTGCAATCAACTTAATACAAATATTTAACCTTACATTATTTTCCCTAAAATATTGGTATGATAATCATGGCTTCACATTTCAGATTCCTTTCATTCCATTTATATTATCACTCCAAATCTGTCAAAGAGGGCGACTTATTCCATTGTAATTTAAGCAATACCCCAGTCGAGGGTGAACTACACCGATGAGGATTGTTTAATTATTGGCAGTAATAAGAGGTTATTAGTTCCAGCAGAACAAGTGCACATAAGTCACAACAATTTACATATTGATCTTAAAATGATGTCCATTTATACAGGCAGATTATTTAGTAGAACTATGACTTACAGTAGGGGTGTAATCAAGAACCTTTTCCAGTCTAATAAATCTTATTTATAGTGGCCCAATGCCGCCACCTCAGTGCTCCTCCTTTATGAACCACACCTCGTTACGTCTGCCGTAGGGTTTCACCGGGGGGTCGTAACCGCAGCAGAAGTACTTCTCCTTCTGGTAGGTGGTGCCTTCGCCGAGCATTTGGGTCAAGCGGGCGGCCTCTGTGCAGTACTCCTTCTCATGAGCGTACCCTCCGAACCTCCTGGTCATTAGGAAAAACACAATGGAGACAGCTGACCACTAACGTAGATGCTGGCAGACATCAGCAGAAACTTTGGAGGGGGGGGGCGATATAAACGCAGATGCACTCACGCCACATATACAGTCAAGGCCGCCCGATCTTCGAACTGGATGCTACTGTCAGTTGGGGTGGGAGGATTCTCCTGGTAACGTTCCGGAAGGCGTAGCCCAACGACAACGCGATCCTGCAACGTGCCATCGTCTTTGGGAAAGACCGTTATGCAAACAGGTGCAGTCATCCCCATTCCTTCTTCTGCAGCAAAGGGAGGTAAGTTGAAGATGACATCGTTCCAAAAATCAAACAATTAGAAGGCAATTATCTTTCTTTTTAATGACAGCGAAGGATGAGACACACTTCTGTCATTACAGTGTTACACAGAGGCTACGCCCAATCTCACTCTCACCTTTGTCATTGTTACCCCCAACATACAGAAGCATCTTCTTCATACACTCCCCTGTGGACTGGTCGAAGGGCTTGCCCTCGCTGGTCAAGGTGGCGTAACGAGCGGCTTTGTACTTCCGGATCTCATAGGTGCCCTCTTCCTGGTGAAGAAAGAGCATCCCCACTGCTTTTAATGCAAGCCAGAATTTTTCACCGAAGAGTCAAATTAGCATGACTATGAATATAGTGGATGTTGCTTATTACAGTGGCCATGGAGAGTTATTAGGCAGGCAATAAGCCTTTTGTATATTATTATTATTATTATTATTATTGTAAAAATAAATATTGGCATTGTTTAGAAACATTCCAGCTGCATTAACCCATCCTTATAATCCATGTCAGTGTAAGCTATGTAACGACAGGTTAATTGTTTTTGTACAACCTTACAACCAGGCAAATTATAATATTGCACAAAAGCTCTGTAAACAGAAAATGCAAACGTAAGCTGGGACAAACTTTGCTTTAAATGAATTTGCGACAATCATATTTGCAAAATAGTCTGAACATAAAAGCATATGCTAACAGACCAATAAATTAGTCTGTATATTTAGTATTGTGGTGATAATGGACGGAGGACAATGTACCTCTAATGTCCCTGACCACAATTCATGAACTCTAGTGATTCGGTTAAACTTGATAAAAAGAGGATGTGGAATTCTCTTGACTTTCGTTGTGCATGAAATCTGTAAAATTCACACGATTCTCACATCTAATTCGTTGTTCTCTGCTTATGTGACTACGGAGCAGAGGTGGATATCACTGATACCAAGCTGGAAATGTTTTTATTTATTTATATATGCACACAAAATAAATACAATCAATTGCAAATTTTTATCTTTGTTTTGCTTGTGCTGTGTGTTCCCTGTCATTTGGCTTTTACATTTATCATTAAATCATAAAGGCCCTGTTCAGTGTGATCTCTTAATTGGAAATCACAAATATATAAAGGTTTACAGTGTATTATCGATAAATAAATGAAGGTTTTTATGTTTTTAGTGAAGTTCAATTCCAAGACTTGCAAAACAAAACCTGGAGTCGGCTTATAAACCTGTGGATTACAGTAACAAACCTGTTCCACCGATACTGGAAATGAAGTCTAAAATAACACATTGCATGCTAGTAAGGTAGTTAGCGTTAAAATGAATATCTAAACAGATACGTTTTAATAGATGGTACTGATTAATTTTGATCAAACTAGTGCCCGACCCCTTTTTCTTTTTGGTATGCCGAGGGAACCTTCCCCCAGTCGAGCACCTGCCCGTAAAACAGTCTCTGCGCAGCCCTGTTAAATTGTATTTGATCCCGTGAAAAAGTACGCTTGCTACCCAGACAAACACACACAGATCACTATATTATACTACGTTTAAGAGGAAACCTATACGGATGTAGACAGAAGTCTCAAATTAAACTGCGAGACAGGTGACAGTGAATGCTAACTGAGGTCATGTGGTCTGAGCATGATCATATGATAGTCATTCGGTAGTCACATAATTTGCAAAAAGTGATGAAACAACGCTATATGTTCATCCAAACTAATTGTATGCAGATTTTGAAAGACAATGTATGTGAAAATACAAATATACCGGTGACTTATTTCATGGTTCAATCGGAACTCATCACATAACCAAAACACACGAAAGCGGTCGGGATTAAACAATGGGCTACAGCAGCGTTGCCGAAAACATATTTTTCGGTTGACTCCCAAGTTTCATATATGGCTTAAACTGGTTTCTATTTTCTATTTAAAGGGATATCACGCATGAAACAAGATTTGCAAATTTAATCAAATTAGCAGTTTTCGAAGTGATTTTATGATTGTTGATTTTTGTGTGCGAGAGTACTATTAGGTTGACGGTATATATAATCAGTGGTGGTGAAAAACTTAAAATAAATGATCAATTACACATAGAACAAGTGCCGACAAAATTATATATTTATTCATATGTGTGTTTTACGCGAAGCTGTGTACTTCTCAAAAAATAAATAAAACAATAAAAACAGCAATATCGGCGTTTCATACCTTGGTCTCGTTACTGAGAACATCGTATTTGGTTTCCTCGGTTCCTCCGAAAATGGAGTTTTTGATTATTCCGAACATCTTGCCTCCACTTAATCGCGCCGCTGGCTGTCACGGATGGTGCTGCGGTCGTGCTCGACACTGGACAAAAACTCCAAATATCTCACGCAGACTAACGTTGCTCGAAACTTAATTTCGCAATTCGCCTCGCTCCGTTTGTTTAGTCTTTCCCCTGCACTGTTTTTCTGCCTTGCCTCTTTCCACTGCACTTATCTTTGCAGAACAGCAAAAAACGCCTTTCTCGCCGCACCCCTTTTTCCTTGTCAATTGTGTCATTTTGCTTTTCCTGTCCAATTGTTTCTTCGTTAAAACCTCGAGGTCAACCCGTATTTCATCAAAAGTTAACTATATACTGGAATTTTCAGTTTTTTTTTTTTTGTTGTAGATTGCGACTATTATTTGTGATCCCTGCAACCCTAAAAAGTCACCGTTTATGTCAATTATATGTCTATTCAGATGTCAACGTGAGAGACACCATAGATAAGGTAAAGAACTGGCAACTCAGCGTAACTGTTAGGTTGAATTATGTCATACCATGTATGCTGTTCCACATGATGCTACAGGTGATTATAGTATCGTCTCTTCATACCTCAAAGACAGGGTTTCTATCTGTGACTACGGAGTTTGCAGTCTCCTATGTTGTATATGTGTACTCTGGGAGGTCCGTTTCCCCCTTTACTCCAAAGTTGTACAGATAATTGGATCGATAAATTGCCCGTTGTGTAAGTAGGAACATGTTGATCATTATAAGCAGCTAGAAGATGAGTTGATGTTTGAGCAGCTGCATAAACAGCCAGATCAAGCATGGGCTTTTGTGTGTAGTAGAGAGAGAAATGAAGCCGATATTTTTATGCTGAATGGGTGGTCAATTAGTAACATCTTAATTGTGATAAGACGCAGCTTTATATTTTGCATGGATTAATTATTTAGATACTGCAACCCTGTACAGATTAAGTAATTAGCAATGTAAGAAGGATGGACATGTAGTTAGCTGGAAGAGTTTTTGTGCTGATAAAGGATATTTCTAAAATAGACGTGTCTTCCTCATTGTCCATTAATTCTTTTTTTATTTCAGCTGTATTTCTCTACTTCAATTTATGAGTTGATAATTATCTTGTATGAAAATATCTGTGTGGTATATGCTGAGTAATAGTATCATTTGATGCACTGGAAATCACTATATTAAAGGAGTCTGAGATGTGAGGACTTGGGTTAGTGGTTAAGGGCCTGTATTCTAGATTCTGTATTGCAGATAGTGAAGATATAAAACCGCACAACAGTAACACTGAATGTGAATCAGGCCGCTTATTAATAGGGAACTACTCAACTATGCAAATTAATCATTTAAAAAAATAGTCGTCATTGCCCAATAGTTGTTTTTAACTACTGTTCTTTACCTTTCCCTCACAAGAATGACTAAAAAACCAATAGGAGTCTATGGGAGAAAGAAAAAAAACCAACATTTTGGTTATAATGTACAGCCACGCTTACAGATATATATATATACAATATATGTGTATATAATTTACAAAATCCATTCAGGTGCTGTTTCCAACTAATCAACTTGTGCAAACTATTCTTTAAATCCCATGCACAGTACTAACATTTGCTCAGTATGAGATTTACCGTATAAGATGTAGTAATTGCTCAAGCCTCACACAATGGCAAAGTGGTTAGCAGTGGGGCCTGACATCTGCAGCATTGGGAGATGGAATTCTGCTCGTATGTGTGGAGTCTCCCCTTTGCTCCCTTGTCGTGAGGGTTTCTCCTGGGTCCTCTAATTTTCTCCGTCGGTACATAGACACCACAGACAGGCATTCAAGTGAATCAGTGGTCATAAATTGCCTGTAACGTGATTCTGCAAGTGTATGCATATGCATTGGAGTGTCCTGACTGGTAACTCATCCAGGGTGGCCTGTGTTTTGTGTGATATACTTCAGGCCACCGGTTAACATCTACTGGGTAAATGGGCACAAGCTATGGAAAAAACATTTTACATTTAATTTACATAGCACATACTTTTGTCCAAAGTGACTAGCACATTACAAACATATATTGTCAAAGTCAAGATGTATCAATATAAGAACCATTTTTAAGCAAGTTATTGAAATTGGGTGTCTTGCTTTGGGCTACAAAGTGAGGACTTTGGCCTTTTTTATGGCAAGTCCATCAGTATAAAAACACACTGAAGATTTAAAGAGTCTTAGCAGACCATTTTCAAATTGATGTTTTGTGGATGTGTTACCAAAAGCGGAGATGTGGAATAAAATACTTTGCTCCCAGAAAAGGACTTGTTCAAATCGGCTGCAATGGAAAGCATTAACCACCAGGTGGAGATTTAACATTACATTTGTAGCTCTTTTCAAATGTAACCGCATGACGGTGCTCTAATCTTCTACTATTCTCGGCATTAAGCTATGGATTAAAATAGTTTTGTGCGCTGTTGAAGCCTGTATGTTTCTACGTTGTTTATTCAGATATCAAGACATTTATGATGTATTATTTTAGTAGAACACAAAATGTGAGTGTTTATAATAGCATGATAGTCATACTCGACATAATTATACTTTTAGGATTCAGATTTATGTTTTACCCATTTCAAGGTCATAATCTTTATGTAAATATTTCAGTTTTAAAGGAGAATCATGTAATCAGTGTAAAATGGAAAATGGTTAAACATAAAACATATAAGCTTTATTTATACTTGTAAATTTTTGGATTTTCAAAAATAGCCATCTGATATTTTAAGGGGGTTATTAAATGTCACGTGCTTTGGGCCTCACTTTCAAGATTATAAATAGTATTGTCGATGTCTATATCATTCTGGTAAAAAAAAAAAAAGAAAGAAACATCACTGAGATGAATTCTAAAATGGGTCATGTCTCCAAGAACATTAGAGCATTTGAGGTCTAGCAATTTTTCGAAGCCCATGTTGCGCCCTAGGCGAGCTTCACCGCCGGCGATCTCCATCACGCCACCTCCCCTCGCCAACCGCTGCCGCCGAAGCCAGAATAAACGCGCAAACAATTGGAGTAAAGTTATAAATGTAGTTCATTGTTTAATATTATACAATAACGCTCTAAATAAATACCGTTATTAATAAATAAATAATTAGGGCTGCGAATCAATAGAAAAAATTAACTAATTAATCGCACACTTTTCTGTGATTAATCGCACCTAACATTAAAACTCATAAATATTTATACAATAAATCCCAAAATTAATGTAATGTAAACGGAAAGTATATGGGTCATACCACACAAACTCATTACCGTAACATGCCGGTTTTCTCTCAAATTATACAACTTCTTTGTTTAAATTGTTTGATTTCAAATCTTAGATAGTGAATAAATTTTCTTATATTGCAATTTATTTCTGTAATAAATAGAAGTATTTAACCAAATCCAGGGCGAGAGTTATGGAGATTAATAAATGACAACACTAACCAAAAAATCTTATCATATAACTTGATTGTTTATTGTGGGTTACATGCAATAAAATTGAAATGTTTAAAGACATTTTAATGCTTCTGAAAAGAAGGCTTAAAATAACTTATTGAGGTGGTGACCAAACATATATTTTAACAAAATAATAACTGCAGTGTTGTACAGCATGCTACACACAACAAGAATGGCACAGCAGTGTTCAGGGGGAAATGTTAGAGCTCCCAAGGACTTGTGCAGGCACCAGAATCGCATCTCCCACATGCCCAAAGCACCCTCTATAGCAGTGTATGTTCTTTAGTGTGTGGTGTTATACCCCTCCTCAGCCACAGTTTGGGGATTCAATACTGGAATCGGCAGTTATTGGCCAGTAACCAGCCACCAGCAAACGCACCATCCTTTGCCATCTGACTCACTCCAAAGCTGGACCAGATATAAGCATCATGTGTACCCCAGGCCACTTGGTGACAATGTCTGTAAAATTTCCTTAGTTGCATATCATCTGGACATTTAGGCCTAGTGGCAAGAACCCTTCTCGACAGGCTCAGGTGGGATTCAAGAAGCAGCGAGGTTAAATAGGGTTCAGTGTTCCATCCACTGCAACTACAATAACAGGTATGCCAATTTTAGTGTCATGCATGGCATCCCCTCCTGCTGGAAACTGTATGTAGTTCTGCGTGTGGAGCAATAGAAAAAGGATGTATAGATGCAGGATACAGCAGCCTTGTTGAGGCCATGTGCATCTGTAGGTCTGCAGGAGTCCACCAGTGGCGTAGAAGCAGAGAGCTGTCAGACGCTGCACGGTGCACTGAGGGCAAAAGTCCAGTGTGTTCCTCTTTTCAATTTATCCTGCACCAGACCAAGAGGCTCATTATTTCACCTCAGGCCAGCCTGAATTTCTCTATGAATTGTTCATTAATGAGATGATCCGAGGGGTTCATGGCCACCCGCAAAACAGCAGCTCGGCTTCCTGGATGACTATCTCAAACATTTTCTTGGCTAACTTACAGCATATACCTACCTTTTAGCAAGCATGTCCACTCCTTTCTGTGTTCAGTAAAGTTAGTTTGCCCAGGGGGGTGTTGGGCGGCCAGTTGACCTTGGATCCTCAGAGGTTTTTTTTCTCCCTACTTGGGAGTTTTTGGTTCCTCTCCTCTGTTGTCTTCTGGCTTTCTTCTTTCTTTATTCAATCTCTTTCCTTATTTCTTTCCCTTTCTGTATCTCCCTCTACTTATGTTGTATGTATCACAACACAACTTTGTTGTGAAAGGCTCTTTATAAAAATAAATTGAATGGAATTGAATTGAACAATTCTCCGCCTTCGCTGGTCATGATGGGTGATTCACCTTCCCAAGTCAAAGGATGTGACTGAACACATTGCAAGTTTTATTGGTTTGCTCATTACGCAGCCTAACAGGGTTGTTCAGAATTTATGAATTGTGCCCTATTCTATTAATGAATTGGAATTTGAATTGAATTGTCCACATCTTGTAAGTTGAATTGAAATGACAGTAAGAAGAATTTAATTAATTTCAATTCAATGCATTTCAATGCAATCACACAGCACAAGAATGTCATTTAATATAGCAAAACATAAATAATAACATAATAGATTTACTTTCAAGATGGTAAATGTATTTATTGACTTTATATAAACTTTGTATAAAACTTTTGGTTGATTATTTCTTTGTTGTGACAAGACTTTTTGGCCACAAATCTTATACCGAAAGCCTGTTTATTTCCCTTTTAAATGGTGCCACATTTGTAACGAAAATGCAGTTGTAGGCTTGTCATCATTGGAGGTAATCTCAATGCAGAGAGATATCGAGATGAGGTTCTGCAGCCAGTGGCAGTCCTATATTTCCAGTCTAGGACTAATCTATGTCCTCCAAGATGACAACGCTCGCCCCCACTGAGCGGGGTTTATCGGAAACTACCTGTAGAATTTGGGAGTGGAGAGGATGGAATGCAATTAATGCATTAATCCAACCCCATTGTGCAAAATGTGTCAGGGTCAGCACCTGTTTGTCCCAGTCTTTCATGTCTTCTCCCCGTTTGGCCAACAGGTGTCGCTGGCCATCCTGTCCTCCCCGTTGTCAGCTTTTAGTGGCTCAATGAGTTGAGTGTGTGGCTACCTATAAACCCCTCAGTTGTGTGTTTAAATCTTGCTGCTTCTGTTTTTGTATTTTGTAGATTTTGTTCCCTAGTGTATCAGTTTTTCTAGTTCCCGAGTTTTGTGACTTTTATTTGGTTTTGGTTTTCTACTTTGTGCCCATGGTTGTGTTTTACCTGTATTTGTTATTCCCCTAGTGATAGATTCTGTTTCTTAGTTTCTCTGTTAGTTTCTAAATTACTTGATTTAATTAGTTGTTTCACCTCTTGCCTATTTTACCAGCCCTTGTTAATTGTTCTCACCTGTCCCGCATTATTGTTGTTAGCTCTATTATTTAAATTCCTGATTATTTAAGATCCTGATCCTGTTCTGTTCCTGGTGGAGTCATTGTTGTTGTTGTTGTTGTCGTCGTCGTCGTCGTCGTCGTCGTCGTCGTTGTCGTTGTTGTTGTTGATGTTGATGTTGATGTTGATGTTGATGATGTTGATGATGTTCTAGATGATGGTGTTCTTGTTGACTGTGTTTCTGCTATTTTTGATTCCCTGCCTGTTCCCTGTGTAGCTAGTTTCCCTTTGTATATTAATTTGTTCTGTTAGTTACTTTGTACCCCTTTTGAGTTTTGACTTCTTGTGGTCTGTTTTTTTAGTGTTTTCTAGTGTTTTCTGTTTCTGCTAATAAACCCCTGTTGTGTTCCTGGAGCCGCCAGTGACTCATCCACCTTCTTTCATGGCCGCACCGTGCCTCGCCCCATGTCAGAAACCCGGAAGACCATGACAAAATGTCTGACAGACTTTTATCCATTTTAGTTTTTTACAAATGCAATGCATCCTAAATGCTTGAGAGAAAATCATAGTACATTATTTTACAGTTACATTGATATAATATGTTTATCCATGTATATGACTTGTATTAAACTGGTATTAAATTAGTAAAAAAGGATTATATGGAGACTTGTTTAGGACTTGTAGCTTCGGGTTTGAGACTTGACTTGAGACATTGGTTTGTTGACGAGAAGTGCAATGTTAACCACAGTCAGAGGACAGAAAGAGGCATCAGGCTAGTAGAGGAATTCTTGGAACAGATGGGCTGTGAGGCATTTCTTGAAGGTGGACAAGGAATCTGATAACTGAATGTGGTTTGGAAGCTCATTCCAGCATTAGGAACTCTCATAAGAAACCTTTGGAGTGACACTTGTCACGTGGTGGAGGAAGAATCTCCAAGCGACATTGGCTTGCTGACCTTGAAGGAGACAGGTGCATGCTCATTAATGGATCTGAAGACTAGCACCAAGGAGTTAAACTTGATGCAAACACCCATAGGGAACCAATTGAGACAAGGAGGGGTGCAATCAGCATTTAGGCTGATTGAATGCCAGACGTGGTGCCACATTTTGAGTCACCTGCAGTGATCTGACAGCACAAGCTGGTAAACCTGCAATTGGAGTTGCTGTAATCTAGTTATGAGAGAACTAGTGCCTGGACTAGTAATTGAGCAACATATTCAGACAAGATCGGGAGAATGCTATTACGTGCTCCATAAAGAATAGGTGGTGGTCTGTCATTGCCCCAAGGTTCCTAGAGGACCTACTGTAGAAGGCAACGTCAATGATCAAGCTGATCAGTGAAGTAATGACGGATGGTATGTCAGGCAGGGAAGAGTTAAGCTCCCGTAATTTCACTGCTGTCATAAATTTCACATGAGATGGGGAACAGCTAGCTATTTCCTTTGATCATTCGCCAGTTTCCACTTAAGCTCTTATTGAATACTCAGTTAGCTAATCTCTGTGTGGGTGAAATTGTGCACTCTCACTTTCAACTTTCTCTATGTTCTAATGTACCTTGCCTTTTTTTCCCTCTTTGAGTTATTTATTGACCTTTTCTATCAAATTTCACAACCATGTTTCTGAAAAAGTCAATATTCTGTACTACATGTTTATGGTTGTTTGCATAGGATCACATTACAGTACGAGTAACATTTTAGGCTACTAATCTCTTCTTTTGACTTTCCTGTCAGCTAAAGCAAAAATGAAAAAGACCCATTAGTCCTTGATAATAATTGTCTACATAGGACACACAAGGTGAACTTCTTGCAAGAAGGAGTTGGTTTATTAGAACAAGTTTTACTTCAGCCAACAACCAGTACCATAGTAACATGGAGGGCAATAGCAAGACCTGTAATCAAAGTTAGTGCTAATCACTGTGCTATCCAGCCACCCCCCTTGTTGTTCCCTGTAGGTAACTGATGTAGTTGCTTTCTTTAGGCTCCAGCTCACA
>JAODLC010000100.1:6807804-6854941 GCA_026781145.1 Hippopotamyrus pictus
TGTAACGACTAACGGCATAAATTGTAGAAATGTAGTGGAGTAGAAAGTACAGATAATTGCCATAAAATGTAATGGAGTAAAATAAAAAGTATGCATTATTATTTTTACTTAAGTAAAGTACAGATACGTTAAAATGTACAAATACAGTAACGAGTACAGTAACGAAGTACAGTAACGAAGTACAAATACTTTGTTACATTCCACCACTGCCAACAAGTACATGCTGGTCTTCAGTGGCTGTCAGTTTTTGACTCCAATTTAATTAAAGATCTTTTATGGCATTTTAGTCATGACATTTCTGTTATTCAGATTACACCTGGGCTGTGCTTTCTATTACTTAACTCCCATTAATCCCGGACGGTGGAGTACACTGGATTCACCTCGACCGATAGGGCAATCCACGGATCAGCTATGTAGGACTCGGTTCAGAAGGTGGGAAATCCTTACAACGTAACACAATGTCAGCCTAGACAACCGTTCGGACCCGGCAACCTATAACTCCTCAGAGGCTCAGCTGACACTTGTGAGTGCCTCAGAGGTAAACTGGTGTTTGCCGTAACTCAACGTGTGCGTGCCTCAGAGGCGGAGCTGGTCTTTGCCGTAATTCAACGTGTGTGCGCCTCAGAGGCTGAGCCGGTCTTTTACCGTAACTCAGTGTGTGCGCCTCAGAGGTTGAGCCGGTCTTTTACCGTAACTCAGTGTGTGCGTGCCTCAGAGGCTGAGCCGGTCTTTTACCGTAACTCAGTGTGTGCGCCTCAGAGGTTGAGCCGGTCTTTTACCGTAACTCAGTGTGTGCGTGCCTCAGAGGCTGAGTCACCGTAACTCAACTTGGGCAGTCGCATCGGGTCTCAGAGAAACGGGGTCGAGTCAGAGGCTGCAAGAGAGTGTTAGAAATATACCTAGTCTATGGGAAACGTAGAGGTTAGCAAACTCAGACAGCCAAGAAGCAATCAAAACACAGTTTATTCACAATTAATACAAGACACATCAATTTAACCAAGTATAACATCAATGTAAGTTTAACATGTGGCCACAAGTCCTAAACTATACCATGCAATCAAAAACAATACAACAATTCCATACCTCAGCTGAGTGGACACAGAGTAACTGCAGAAAATATCTGATTACAGATGTAGATTCATGCAGCACTATGTGGGAGCTCTGATTACAGAGTGTTTCCCTTTGCTACTCTGGAGCTCTTCCTTAAGTATTCCAAACCAAGTGACAGAATGTACCAAATATGTGTCCTGGAGAACTTCTGATCTTATCAATTCTCAGACCCTCAGCCAATCAAATTGCTTTAGGAGGAATGTGACAATTCCATTGTTCTACCAGGTGATAAGATCCTCCAATTTGGTGGATTTATTCTTACATTCTATATTTCTCTTATGTGAGAACATACCGCATTAAGGTTGAGAGTATTGTGCCTGTCATAATGTGACCATTCAAACGAGACCAAACATGGGTGTATATGTCCCTAATGTTAGTCTGGGGTAATACCTCCTGTGTTAGTGTGAGTTAGCGAGTGTAGGATGCATCTGTGTCTTGAGGCAGCCAGGCCTTGTCGCTGGAATTTGGCTGCAGGGTTCTGGCTGCCCAGTGGGGGTGAGGTGTCCCTTTTGATGTGGTGATCAGGTGATTTGGGTCCAGTCTTGCCGGAGCCAGCAGACCTTTGCCTTAGGATACTGGGTGGAAAACTGCAGGCTTGCCAGAGCTCAGACCGACAGGATAATGGTGTGGAGCTGTTTTTCAGAGAATTGGCTTGACCCCTTAGTTCCTGTGAAAAGAACTCTTAATGCTGCAGCATTTGAAGCCATTTTGGACAATTTCATGCTCCCAACTTTGTGAAAACAATTTGGGGATGGCCCCTTCCTGTTCCAACATGACTGCGCACCAGTGCACAAAGGAAGGTCCATAAGGACATGCATGAGCGAGTCTGGTGTGGAGGAACTTGACTGGCCTGCACAGAGCCTTGACCTCAACCCGATAGAACACCTTTGGGATGAATTAGAGCAGAGATTGAGAGCCAGGTCTTCTTGTCCAACATCAGTGCCTGACCTCACAAATTCTCTCCTGGAAGAATTGTCAAAAATTCTCATAAACACACTCCTAAACCTTGTGGACAGCCTTCCCAGAAGAGTTGAAGCTGTTATAGCTGCAAAGGGTGAGTCAACTCCATATTAAATCCTATGTATTAAGAATGGGATGTCATTAAAGTTCATGTGTGTGTAAAGGCAGGTATCCCGATACTTTTATCAATATAGTGGACCAGTACAATTACTAGGAACAAGCACAGGTGAGAGAAATCAACAGATAAAGAATAAATCACCAAAGGAGACTAGGTAAGTCTAACTGAACAATACTACAACCAGAGAACAGAGAACAACAAGAAGGAACAATAACAGAAACACACAACTACATAACTTACCAAAAAACTCAAAACATAAATGTTGAATTATAACTAGTTAAACAACAGTTATAACTAGTTGAACAATAGAAGGGGAAGCCTGGATGATAGCGCCACCTGCTCAGCTCATTAAGCCTTGTAGCAGCACTAAGAAAAAAGAAAGGTAGGGAGTTAACACCAAACAGGATGGCCAGCGATGCCTGCCAACCAAACGGGGAACTTGTGTAGGCAAGAACAGGACTGGACAGGGACTGATCCTGACATAATTGGCACAATGCAGTCAGGCAGGTAACATTCTCCTGGCATCCGTCAAACCCAGACTTGTCCATCAGACAGCCAGAAGTGGGATTCGTCACTCCACAGAACATGCTTTCACTGCTCCAGTGGTGGCTTGCTCTGTCCGACGCTTGGTGATGTGAGGCTTGCATGCAGCTGGTCGGCTGTGGAAGCCCATTCCATGAAGCTCCTGGTGCACGGTTTTTGTGCTGGGTTTAACGCTAGATGAAGTCTGGAACTCTGTAGTTATTGAGTTTAGCAGAGAGTCGGTGATTTTTACACACTATGTACTTCAGCACTCAGCGACCTCGCTCTCTTACTTTATGTGGTCTGTCACTTCGTGGCTTCAGTTTTGTTGTTGCTAAAGACTTCCACTTTGCAATAATATCACCTACAGTTGACTGTGGAATATCTAGCAGGGAAGAAATTTCACAAACTGACTGGAATCCTATAACAGTACCTAACTTGAATTCACTGAGCTCTTCAGAATGACCCATTCTTTCACACGTTTGTAAATCTGACTGCATGGCTAGGTGCTTGATTTTATACATTTCTGGCAATGGGTCTGAATGAAACACCTGAATTCAATGATTAAGAGGTGTGTCCCGATACTTTCATCCATATAGTATATATCCATTTAATGACATTTTACTCTAAACTTAGGAATTAGCATTTTTCAGCTTGAACAAACAGTTTATTTTCAAGCAGTCTTTTCCAAACTTCACAAACATAATGTCAATGTAACTGAAGGTCCTTGGAGTTGATCAGAATGTCATCCAGGTAGATGAAGACAAAACGGTTTAACCAGGTCACGAAGATTATACTGTGGAAAGCAGCTGGTGCGTTTGTTAGCCCAAAAGGCATGACCAGGCAAGTACTCATAGTGCCCACTAGATGTGTTGAAGGCTGTTTCCCATTTACCCCCCCAGGGATGTGAATCAGATGGTAGGCGTTTCTAAGATCCAACTTGGTAAAACCCTATGCCCCCTGTAACAGCTGAAATGCAGATGACAACGGTACCAACAGTTAACAGCTCTTGAGAGTTATGTCATTCAATCTTAGTAATCAATACATGGTTGAAGAGACCCATTCTTCTTAACAACAAACAAGAATCCTACCCCCACCGATGAAGAGGAAGGTAAGATAAGTCCCAAAGCCAGACACTCTTTGTTGCATTTCTCCATGGCCTCCTGCTCATGTTCCATCAGGGAATACGACCTTCCCTTTGGGGGAGATGTTCCCAGGAACAATTCAATGGTACAAACATAGGGGCAGTAACGAGGCAGTGAGGTGCTGAAAACTTCCCTCAGTTCATGGTACTCCTCCGGGACCGAAGACAGATCAGGTATCTCCTCCATCACCATTCCACCAGCTAGTTCTAAGAAACAAAACTTAGCAAGCATTTCAATTTTAACGATTGTTCCTTTTTATGATTATGTAGTATGTTTTTAAAATCACTTAAAAATTACCACTGCTCCTTGTGCATGACTGCTGCACGTGCGTCTCAATAATCTTAATCCTTGCAGTTTAAATCACTTACATATGTGTTTGTGATAAATTTGTTTTTGAAGTCCTTTTTTGCTTTATAAATATCCTAATGTTTCTTGCAACATTTGAATTTTTCTAGTATTATGCACCTATAGTATGTTATACTAAATTCTTTTTTATTTCTTGTCATGCCACCCAAATTGTCTTCTGGTTCTTCCAACCAGATTGCAGCTTGTGTCTCTTCATTTGTCCATGCATTCATTATTATTACTTTTTAACGTGCTATTTGCATAACCAATCAGCAGTGAACAAATTTGCAAGTCCCACCCTCAAGTGCTGAAGTACCAAAAAGGTACAAAAATGGAAATTACCAAAAGTACAATGTCTGGTGGAGTGGAAAAGCGCCTAAAATCTGCCAGGGCTGTTGTATCCAGAGTGGAATGATGGACCAGGAAAGCCATACAAAATCACAGAGCTGTTTTGACAGATTGGAAGGTTTTGAGCATGGCAACCTGGCAACTTAAATGAATACGCAGACGCTTTGACATCATACATCAGTTTTCTTGAAGACAGCTTTATTTCCATAGGGTTCCAGGTTATTTACAACAAGAACAAGTTGAGAAGAATTCATGCAGCTTCATAAGGCACATGAGTAAGGCTATAGGAGAAGGGATCTTAAACACTTCAAGACTTCAAGTAAAAACAGGAGGATGGAATCAGAGCAGCGCCAAACAGAATCTACTGTAGATTTTACTGGTCTAAAACTAACCCAGAACGTTCTGTCCCTATTACTTAAAAACCAAGTAACAGGTCCAAATTCTGTCTTTCCTGCCTTGCTGAAACACTGTGAATATCAACTGGCACCAGTGTTCAGAAATATTGTCAATAAAACTTGATATTGCCCCCATCTGCTTCAAAGACACCGTTTCTGTCCCAGTACCCAAAAAGCCAAGAACACATACAATTTCTTCTGTCCTCTACAGTCATGAAGACCTTTGAAAAATTTGTGATTAACTACCTCAAAATAATTGGAAACTCTTTGCTGGACCCCCTTGAATTTGAATAGATATTCATGACCCACACCACGTAACATTTGATCGACCATTTATTTTACTTACATCTGTGCTTTTGCAACTCTCCTCTTGCTGGTTTTAAAAACATCCGGTATTGTTTTCCTGGAAGAAAAACATAAATTAATCTGACACAAAAACCATAAACTGAAAGAATTGACAGAAAATAATCACATAGGTCTTAAGGACAATGGATCTTAATATATTCAGACTAAGAATAAATTAATTTCAACTGTAAGGATGCAAACAATGACAAGACAAATAAAAAATAATGCT
The DNA here is from genome assembly GCA_026781145.1 of Hippopotamyrus pictus. Classification (NCBI taxonomy): domain Eukaryota; kingdom Metazoa; phylum Chordata; class Actinopteri; order Osteoglossiformes; family Mormyridae; genus Hippopotamyrus; species Hippopotamyrus pictus. The sequence continues at coordinate 6,813,322 of JAODLC010000100.1, forward strand.
AACAAAAAGCCCTTAATAACTCTGCTTATGAAGTATAAGGCCACCATTACTAAACACATACATTTAATAATATACTTTTATTTTACCAGGCAAATTACAATAAAAAGAATTTACTGAACATGACCTATGGATTAGCTGGCAGCTGGGTAGTGGAATAGAAAGCTCATGTGCAGTGAAAATAGTTACTGAAAGTAGTCTAGCTATAAGAAAATATAAGCCAAAGTAACAACTGCTTGCCTTTAGAGAATCTAAATTATCTGTGAATATGTACCATCCATCCATCCAATTTCCTTAAGCCAGTAGAACTGTTGTCTCACACTTGCATGGCTGAGGGCTCACGTTCCACCGGACTGTTTGTGTGTGCAGTTTGCATGTTCTCCCTATGCTACAATGAATTCCCCACCCCGAGTACTCCACTTTCCTCCCCAGCACCAAGTATAGTTGAGTGAACTGGCATCTCTGAATCACTAAAATGTGTTTGTGCATGTGCTTGCCCTACGATGGGCTGGCGTCGTTTCCAAGGTGATTCCCAGCCTTCTGACCTTTGGCGAAAATAGATGGATGGACAAATCTCCGAATGATAAATCTCTAATAGCCCATTTGATTACTTTCAAAAACTGAGCTGCTGTATTTCTTATGTTGCTCCTTGCTGCACAGTTTGACTTTACTCAGACACACATAGCTTGCTTACAGAAGTCCAGAATATGAAATATGATTACTTCCAGGACTGTTTTAAGGGATAAAAAAGAGAACCAGAAAATGCATTTTAAGCTAGCTGTTTTGTATAATGACTGGTATAAACCAACAAGTTAGTAACCCTCTTGTTGCTTCTGCTGGATGTTGTCATTCACATCTTAGGACCCTCTCTCCTCACTAGCGCCCCCTGTGGGCAACACTGCCAACGAGAAATCGAGAAACGTGGGGGGTGGGGATAAATGCGCAGGCGCATTGGCGCCTCTCTGAACTGTTACCACGTGATCAACTTGAGACTGGCGGGAACATGTTATCTGGCTATCCGGAGTTAAAGAACAAGGAGACATAAGAGAAACTACCGTTAGAACGTTCTCAGATAAAAATATTTTTTTAAAAATTGGTGAGGAGCGTTAGTTGGTGTAACGACCTTGTAGCAGATTTTGAAAGTTGCAAGAAACTGTTTGCGTTTTAGACCCTGTTAAATGAAGTTTTAAATCGCATTTATTTTAAAAAATATTATCGACATTGTATGTCATAGCTATAATTTAAAGAGTAGAAACAAAAAGCAGGACGACTGTATCAAGCAAAATTGCAAATTTTCTTCCAAATTCGCGTTGGAGGAGTGTTGGCTTCAAGTGGGCGTGTAAGGTGAGATACTGGTGCTTTGTTCATGCTGGTTCCTCTCTCCCCATTCCCTGGCTTTTAGTCGTGAGGTTTTAAATTATAACCGACGACTTCAACTTCGTGGTTCTGGGGCAAAAAGTTACATGCAGTCTCTATGGCGGATACCGACCGTAGCTTATTCCTGTTAGAGGATGATTATTAGCATTGTTTATTTGATAATTTAGAAACGGTAAAATACGTGATTTATTTTGATATCCCTTTAAACGCTCCGTTAATGAATCACATCTATTTGAAATTTAAATTATAATTGGAGCAACGACCTGCAACCAAAAATGTAAAACTACTTAAGGAAAAAAAAAAACTATTATTGTGAATCTGATACAGTCAAGAAAGGTATATAAGAAAACAAATCTTGGTTGTGCCATATTTAGTTAAACCTGTCAAGTCACTCATGGCTGTAGTGTGAAATGAATGAGTCCTCTGGACAATGGGTGCCTCAGGTGTAATTCCGATCTCAACTTTATTACCTGGAATCCCGAGGAATACAACTTGCCCTTGGCTGATCCTTAGGGCATTTTGTTTCATACGTTCTGTAGGCTGCTACCCTGGAGGTGTAGTTTAATTTAAAAAAATCTCCTTCGTCAAACAGAAGTTCACTGGAATCAGGGTTTGAGCAATTTGTAGCAAGCTGTTTATGAAGACCGTAAGTTCGTACAACCTGAGCTCGTGGGTTAAACTTAGGAAACGCAATTCCGTACCAAACTATGCCACCACCCCCATACGATGGAACTACTCGTTTTGAAACGAGACACAGGCGTTCATTTATATTTTATTTATACAACCCTGGCCAGATCCATCTTTCGTTTGTTACAGAATAAAACACGATGCAACATTATTCCAATAAGCGCTGGGAAGTTTTACCGCCGGCATCGGCGATATTAGACAGAAGTATACCGGTCGAATTTTCCGATCCAGAAATATGGAGACGCAAGCAAAAGGCTATTCATGCATTTTATTTAATTGAGGTACACAAGTAACTCCAGCTGCTCAATTTTGCTCCAATACTATTATATCTCATTCCCGCATAACTTCCAGGTTAGAGCCGGTGCTTGTGGTCAACCAATCAGCAAATTTGTAGCTATAAGCCTCATCTATGTAGCTCGTGGTCGAAGGAAAACTACCTAGGGGCTCATTTATAAAGGCCGCGAAACATTCGTACGCACATTTGAACGAAAATTTTGAGATTCATAAAGGAACAACATAAATAAAACATAGCCTGAAAATATTTGCAGCTTTACGAATCGTCCAGAGCAGTCGTTACTAACGTTTTGGAGGAAACAAAAAAAAAAACACTTTTCGAATTCAGATATACATGTTCATCTAAGTGGCATTTACAGTTTGTTTTAACGCTTGTTGAAATGTCCATTAGTTACAGAAACATTTATATTTAACGCTATTTATATTTAACGCATTTTACAACTCATTAAGCAGAATGACCATATTTTGGTTTTCAAAGAAGAGGACACTGGGAGCAAAATGGTAGCATATGGCAGACAGACACCCACAGTGGGTGTCAAGTTGGGGTTTAAGTAATTGGTGGCTGCATGACAATGTGTGAATTTTTAAGCTGTTCAGGATGTGTTACTGTCCACAAGCAAGCTACTGCTCTGACTCTTCATTACGATTTAGAAATGCTAGCCGGACGTATGTTTTAGGCCCCAAAAAGAGGATGTGTGGTCACCCAATATATACATCAAATGTATAGGCACCAATGTGTGCACTTTCATGCACAGTAATGTAATAGGTATAATATGACTGTAAGCAGCATCACCATGACATGACTAGCTTTGGTGGAGAATGCTGTGTGGCTATATATATGAAGAGAATGAATATTTAGAGATCACAATGATTGTTTTTCAAATGATGATTTGTGGCTTAGCTGTCTTAGACTGCCAGGAGCAATTATGATGGAATTGTGTGATAAATTGCTGAGTCATTGGGTGTCTTCAAACAAACAAAAAAACCCACCTATTTTAGAAGTACTTGGATATACACTTCCAGGATTATACTTTTATTTTTTTATTGTATTACTTGCCAACAGTTGCCAAGAGTTTTTTGAGTGATAGTATTCCTAGCCAGGTTCATTTGAACCAGTATCAGAATGTATTAACTGATGAGACTTCTAAGCACTTGCTCTGGCTACGGACGTCTCCCAAATTCCGTAAATGTAAATTAGTCCCAGCTTTTGAATAACAATCAGTTTTGACTTGGAAAAACAGAAGTAATACAGGCACTTGGCTTTAAATTAATTATACAGAACTTGGAGGCAATATGTATTTAGTGCTGAAAGGAAGAGAAAATTTAATTACCCTGTTCATGGTTGAAAAATCAAATTAGCTGTCTAACCTTAGCTGAAGTTAGTTTGTGTCTTCCTAACTGCCATGTCCTGAGGAGAAATGTATTAGCTATCTTATATTTAGCAAGGACACCCATGCTGAATGTTGCGTGTTAGTCAAGTTACGTGTGCCAAACATGCTCTTGAGTCTGGTAGCTACTAGTGCAGCACAGTTGTTTTCTTTCCTAGAATTCGAAGCTACTACCAAAGTCAAAAACATTCATAAAATAAGGAGAAAAGCAGTTGCTTAACATGGTCTGTGCTTGTCTGTGTGCAATTTGATGATATTAAATCGTGAACAATTAAAATTTATCCATGATTTGCCCTTATGGAGAGATCATTTGTATCTCACTATAGTGCACATTCTATCAGTTGCAGTTCTATGGCTCATACACGCATCTAAAGCTGTTTTGTCAGCCAAATACTTTTTGACACACCAATAAACCAGCAATAGCAAACAGTAAGTAATACCATGGATTTCCTCCTCTCTCCCTTTCGTGTCCTGGTAGCTTATTGTAGTTTCACTTTTGCATCTCGGTGGCTAGTGTTTCGCAGATTATAATAAGCTTCGATGAGTCTATGTTTGTCATTGAGAAAAAATTACTTTGTTTTCTGTGCATGCAGCATTAGCCTCAGGTAGCTAACCAGAAGCAGACAGGTTACCACAAGGCAAAGTAGGCTTATCAAAGTGAAGTAAAAAAAACTTACCATAGTTTTAATTTTTTCCACATGTTGTCATGGATTAAAAGACCAAAAATGAACACTATAAGCGGACTACTTGATTACTATAAGCTAGTTATTTAAACAGTATTTGCATAGGAATGATTCTGCCCCAAGCTTTTTGATCCATATAAGCAGTTGGTCACTCTAAGCGGGTTCCACTGTGATTTATGTCATCTGCTGTTGTATAATGACATTTAAATTCTAGCCTTTGAAAATAAGACAACCCCTGTTGTTTAAGATGTATTTTTTGGGAAAAAAATACTTATATTCACACAGTACGTAGAAGATAATATATAGGCTCTGGAGTTCTGCTGGTAGGTGCAGCCATGTCGCCTCGTGCGCGGGGTGGTGGGGCGGTGGCAAATTTCTATTTTGCAGAGTGGTAGGAGATGTCTCATATTTATCAGAGAAGTGCTACATGATTGGCCAGTGCATGCCTTACAAAATAGTGCGGCACTGCTGGCACCGGCGATATTAGACAAAACTATATCGGAATTCAGTCTATAATTGATATAGTTTTAACAGTGCCAGCTGTGAAACAACTAGCCAGCTTATTAGCGAAATAACTTTTTATTGTAAATGAAGACCACGCCACAGGTCCAATAAATAAAATGCTATAGCTCTCAACTTGTGAAGAGATCATCAGGTTCGAAACTAGTTCGAAAAAAAATTACCTAGAACTCGATTTGAATTTCAGAAGTCGAACTGTGAACACCGACCTAAGATAACTTGTACACGCGGGGAAATGAGTCACGCGGCACGTGTCTCAGCAGAAACAAAGAGTAAAGCTTCAGTCTCAGCCTCGCATTTGCTGTGATAGCATCGTGCATGTTTACACTAGCTGAATACATATATTTAGACTGTAAAAATACATTTAGACAATGATAGACAGTACCAGTAATTATTATTATATAATAAAATACATTTAAAACTAAAGATTTCTTATTTATTTTAATATTAATAACAAACCATTAATACATTTAATTATAATAAAATTGTCGTGCCAAGCGGGGACGGGACGGAATGGAACGGAGACAAAGGCGCAGACGTCAGGGTATTGGGGAATACGGGGTTTAATTACAGGTAAGGCAGGCAAAATGCAGATGGACAATACAATGACCGGACTGGGGAAACAAACTGAAATGCGGACTATTGACATCAACCAGAAACAGCTGATCACACGGGGATTCCACACAGGGTTAACAAGGGGGTGTGGCACACGGAAGGAGCGGACGATCGGGGCAGGACATATATATATTTTTTTTTAACTTTACACATTCTTTGGATACACTTATTTTCTTACTTTACAAATTACTGTTTTGATAAATGTGCTTATATGTGTTTAGTACCGTATATGCTCTTGTTTTATCCTGTTCATTTTGTAAAATGAAAAAATGTGATTTATCAGTGATTCTGTTAGTTCAAAGACATGGCTGAACAGTGATCGAGCACCGTTTTGCTTGCTCCAAGTGAACACCAATCTGACTCTGATCTAGGGCTTTTGTTGGTGTTCACCAAAAACTTTCGGCAAGCAGGAAATCTGAACTAAAATTGTGTAGTGTGAACTTCAGCAATTTTTTTTTTGTTGTAAAGCCTGGTCTGAATTTTCTGGCAAAAGCACACTTGGATGATGTTGTCTAACCACCTGAGACGGATGAAGGAAACGCATCTGAACACTAAATCATTTTAACAAATAACATGTCATGGTCAAGCTTTTAGACTAAACTACATTCTGCACGCTTAAGTCACCTAAAGCTGGGATGTTGGATCACATCACACATGGTACTAACTAGGGGTGTAACGATATGCCCAGGTCACGGTACATATCTCGATACTGGGTTCACGATACGATATGTATCACGATATTTTGAACAAAATTTAAAAATGAAACTGAAATTCAAATAACAGATTTATTTAAAAAAACATTAAATTTCAGTAACTTTCTTTGTTGTACATACAATACACATTTCAAGGTTTAATAAAAAAAAAAACCTTCTGTATTCAAAATAACAACTGAATATGTCTTTCTGTCACTGAAAAAGCCGAAGCTGTCACCTCTGACAGGTTTTTTCAATGTTTTTTTTGAATTACCATAACTCTTGAACCGTTTGCACAATAGAAAAAATTCCAATGGTTTCTGAAAGCAGAGAAGCTGCGCTTTACAGTGATTTTAGTGTCATTATGGTAGTCCACCGCACGGCTTCACTGCAGCCCTGGGAATCTGAATGTTGGTTGCCGGAGGAGAAAGTGAGTGAGAGAGACGGAGCTCTGCAGAATACAGCACATACAGCAGGTTTTATGATACTTTTACAGCTAAAACAACCAAATATGTCCAGGCGACCTGTTTAGAATTATAGGGTTTAAAGGGTTAAACTGCCGTCATATCGTAAATGTATCGCCGACACTCTACGATACATATCGTAACATTTTTGCATCGCGAAATATTGTACTGCAATATATCGTTACACCCCTAGTACTAACAGATCATACATGATATGAGTGAAAGCAGTTTTTTTGTCTTTGACACACACAAAAACGTGTTACACTTGACAAATGTTTTTTCTTTGCATCCCTCTCTCCTGCACCATGATGCATGTGCTGCCCCCATCAACTTTGGCAAATGGAGTGCTACATAGCAATCATTTCTTTAGTCAGCAGCAGCTTGAAGTCAAAATACTGCAGCCTCTCCTCATTTGATTTCCCAGAGAGCTGGTGGTCTGACCTGTACTTGATCCAGCTGTTGGTTGCAGCCAGGTCAGAGGGATGTAGGCCCATACCAATGGTCCATTTTCTTGTGCGACTTGACATTGGGTATAAGCTGATCATGAGGACGCACAAATCAACTCCACCCATGTTTTTGTTGTACTCTGCTACAACAGCAAGTCAAGGCACAGGAACATGGCGCTTCTCTCTCGTTGACCATCTCATGCAGCTGTCCTGGGGCTCTATCCCATTGCCATTAGAACTGCCTTATTGCCCTGCCACTTTGTTACAGCAACCTCTGATGATTTCTCACAACCATTTCAGATGTACCTCTTTCCTTGTTTTTGGAGCTTCCCGTTGTCTGACATCTTTGACTTACGGAGTGCAGGGATTATATTTATCACAATGGGCCCCGTTCCCAGGAGTCCATTTTCAGTATGTTGACAGAAGTGAAATACCTGTCAAAGTACAGGTGTGTTCCCCTTGGAAGAGACTGTGGCATCCAAGCGACTGCATTTCCTCCAGTTCCCAGCTGCTGGTCACTAAATGTATTCCGGCCCTTGTAAACCTCAAAATCCAGCACCAGACCATTGGCACTGGCAAGCACAAATGTTTTCAGTCTTGTGGGATTTTATTTCCCTGGCACAAACTGCCGTACAGGACATTGGCCTGTGAAGGGAATCATCTGCTCATCTGCACAGGCCTTCCCTGGTCTTGACAGATTGAAGCAGCCTTGTTGTACTTGTTGTCTTATCTTCCAGAGGGCATCATCATTTTTCTTTTTCTCAGAGACATCAAGATCATTTGGTACTTTGATGGACTGCTTAATCTCAAAAAATCTGTTTAGACTCATTGAACTGGCTATAACTGGGATCTTTGTCTCTGCTGCCCAGTACATCCGGATCCTATGGAATAAAATTGGTCACTTACCTCCCTTGTTCCCATAAAATGTGGCTTCACTAGAAAGCCTAGAATGTCCTCTTGACAGTACAGTAGGACTCAGCCATGTACCCCACAGAGGACAGAAATGAATTGCTGATTTTTAGGAGGCTAGATTGAGTTAGCATGTTGGATGTGTTCCCAGAAAAGTTCAGTATAACAGAGCTGACAGGCATTCTTATTCTTATCAGCTGCTCTCTCTCTGGTGTTGCTATAATTTACTGGGAAACCAAAATCTTCCCAATGTACTGATTTAAGTGGGGGGGGGGCTTTCAGCTGTCTAGCACTAGATGTAACCAACTCAAAGCCACAATTAGCATCATGTTTTCCACGTTGAATATCAGCTTATGATTTTAGGTTTTACCCATGTCAAGAAAGGTATGAATTTGTTTCATTGCGCATTCCAAACAATGTGCTGTAACTATGTCATATGATGGATACCTACACCATTATAGCCTTTTACATTAAATGTAGACCTGAAATGCTCTTCAGTAAAATCGTTTTAAAAATTGATACATATCAAATCAACAAACTTGTATCGATTTGGGCAGTCACTGCCAATTTCCACCCTTAATCACCACAAACAATGCATTGGGCTATGACATTACAAGAACTACAATGTCATTGTTTCTCTTCTGTACTGAAATTGCACCACACCTTGAGCCCATATTCCTGTCTGTGGCAGTTTCCTTTATAGAATTTTCCCCAAACTTTGGATTTAAACTGAGAGAGTTTTGGAAAAATCTCTGTAAACGTTTTCTCATTCATGGTATAATTGGGCCAGACTTGCGCATGTCAGATCCTTAACAAAATCCAGCTATATATTCTATAATTCTGTTTTCTTTGTTCTATATCCCCCGTCTTCCTGACCTGTCTACCCCTTATAATGTGATGTTTGTATATGTATGGTCGGGTTGATGGCCAGTTTTTTGCTGGTACTTGTGACTAGTGACATGGTATTGCAACAGCAATAAAGGGTCATTCCATTCCATATGCAACTGGCCAGAAATGTAACAAACATAATTATAAGTAACCCATGTTTAAATTGATATTTAGAATCCAATTTTTAATTATCGTGGTGATACAGAAGTTGCTGCTTCAAAGAAACGTTATTTGTAACTGAATCATCTATCTATTTATTTGTTTATTTTCCCCTAACCACAACCTTTGCTCCAGCGAAAACTCAGTTGCTAATTGATAACGAAGGAAGGAGTGCACGGCTGGGGTAAATCCCAAAATTGCTTTGGTAAATTTCCAGCTTTATAGGTTGGGTATTGCCTGTGGAAAAAGCTGTTTGAGGTTTAAATTGAGTGGAAATGAACAGGTAGAATAAATCCATTCAATTGTGGAGCCTTCACTTTAACTGGTGATCAAAGGTTCAGTAATGGTTGACTTTCATTTGTTTGTATTTGGCTGTGCTGCCACGTTTGATATACTAAATCAGGGCAAGATGGCATTGCCTGTTTCTGCTAATCATATTTATTCCCTCGTAATGGAAATTTTGTTGCATGCTATAGTATTATGAATTTAACAAAACTTTATGATAAATTGCATTTCTGGAAAATAATTTTATACCTGATTAACCAACACTTTAATTAAAATGAAATTCAAATGAAAACCATAACATTTTCAACTAAGTACTTTCCAAATACTGTTAATGTAACTATGAGCCACTCAAAACAAACACATACACACACACACTCACACTCTGCTGTGGGAACAGTTCTGTTTAAATGAGAAGAACTCGAAGTGGCTGAGATCATATTTTTCCTGTGACACGATAAGGCATTAAGTAGCCTGTAATATGGGAGGCAGATATATTACTTAATTAAGTTGAGTCCAGAGTGGAGAACACATTTTACTGGATTTAGAACAGATGTCATGCCAGTACAAAATCTTAGTTCCAAAGGCAACCAGAAGGGAAACCTTGGTTTCCATAAGTAGGGTTGATGCTGTGGACTATTAATATTCATACAGATTTATGTACCAAACACCACAAATGGAAACTAGCTGGGGGCCAGTTTCAGAACACATAGCGGTAAGGTTTTCTAACAACCTTTTTTAATTTAAAAGGTCGCTTTCCAGAATGCAACCTATTAATTCGATTAATATGTTGTCTTTCATGTGTAGAGTCTCTTAGACTCTTTCACTGTTACTGCACATTGGAAAATACAGGAGAATGGAGTGTTGGCGGGAACATAAATAGATTTTGTGCAGTCTTTGTGTTACAAAAGGCCGTGGCACACGGGGTCCATTTCTCTGAGGAAAAAGTAGCGCAAATGGAAACGTAGCTGTGTGGTGCGGCACAGCCGAATACGTTCGCAGCGGTGACAGCATTAGCGCTGTGTTAATGTAATGCGGGGCTGTGCCTGGTATAGCATTACTGCCAAGTATCTCCGTTTCTGCCTCACGTGGCCGTGAGCGAGAGTGGGGGGAAGGAAGGAAAGGGCAGAGCTGACGGGGAGCCGAGTGGGGGATGGGGCTGGAGGAGGAGCTTTAAAGACTCTCGCTGCTACCTCCTTCCCTTTTTTCTCGTTAGCTGTTTTTCTTCAATATTCTCTCCTTTTTCACCTTTATAAAACGAGGTACACAAAATAAATCAAAAAAAAAAAAATATATATATATATATATATATATATATGTGTTATTTTTACCTATATGTTTTAAAACACTTTTGCATTAGCACACTTGTAGAAATTGCATTAGCACATGTGTAATTGCATTTGTAGCTATATTTTGATTTTTCACTGTAAAGGTTTTTATTTTTAATTTTTGCTGTCATGCCAGCAATTTTGTTAGCTAGAGAAACGAAAGATTCCTTTTTCTCTCAAAGCATTTGTGTTCTTCTAATTTTGGTCTTTGAATGTGTTATTACCGTGTATTATTTTCGTGAGGATTCTTATGGTATTGAATTCTTATGCTGCGTGGTATTTCTTGCATATTTTATTTTTGCTTTGGTGCTGATATTCTGATGTAATTATTCTTGTGTGTGTTGTAAGTTAGGTTTCGCTCCTATGCTTTTCGGGTGTGAGAATCAGTGAGCCTTACACAGCTAAGGTCTAGGATGGATTTTTCTTCAAGCGGGAATTTTTAGTTTTGTCAAGGAAAACATGGCCTGACTTGTTTGAGCCTTTTTGAACTTTTCCAGCTTAGAATGTTAAGTGTCTTTTTTTCGGTTCGATAAAATTTGGTACTTTATATATTGATTCACCTGGAGTTGTGAAATGAAAACAATAAAGTGGTTTACTCCCCCTAGTGGTCGAATTTATATTTTTGTACCGAGCTGCTCAAATAGGAACATGTATAACGAAGTAAATTTATAGTAAGATTGGAGTTAAATTTGTAATTACTGTTAACTATTAGTATTATTTACTATTTAATCACTAAAGCTTTGGTCGATGTCTGATAGCTTATCTGATTTAAAATATTTAGCATGGGTTCTTTGCTTTGGATGGTATCAGTTGATAATGTTTCTGTTATTTGCCATCACTGCCTTTTGGGGCAGGGGGAGCAAAGAGTTGCTGTTGTAGGACATATTCCTTTTCCATACGAACTCGTAGTAGGCCTTTTCTCACCAGTCTTGCCTGTGTTACAGCAAAAACGCTATATTTGACTCTGGCAGTCCATGATTCCAGGGTGACTTTTTTTTTTTTTTTTTTCCAGAGGTGCTCAAGCTCTGTTGAAAACCTTTCACTTAAAAGAACACTTGCCGTGCGCAGCTTTTGCCTTCTTCCTGGTGTGTGAAGTGTGCAGGTATCATGGGGGGAGAGACCGTGCGTCATTTCAGCGATGAAAATGTCTGAGATCACTGAGTTAAATGACCCACCTTTCCTCCCAAGACGGTGGTTTTTCAGTCAGTCTTGTTGGGCTTGAACAGATTGGCTGTTTTTTTTTTTTTATTTTATTTTTCTTAAGTGGAGATTTTATATGGGGCCTGTCATATGATGATCTAGCATTGCCATTTGATTTAGCTATGTCTCTTACTTGTATAATAATTGACATGAAAATTTTTAATCTAATATGTTGAGGTTTATTTTCAGTTCTGACTTGTTTTTATTAAAATCCAACCTACTGTGGCAAGAATGTTATGCGATAATGAGAATCTGTTCATTAATCAGCATGAGATTTTAACTACCTATATCACTAGCAGTTAAAATGAATTTGGAACTACATTTTGTTATTTTATCATTTGCTTTTAAAAAAAATCAGTTAGCTGGGACTATCTTCAGAATAAGCTGCAAGTGTCATAACGACAATGTTTTCCCGTGAGTTATGAATAAATAACTTAATATGCCTGTATTGTTTCACATAAACTGCTGTGTCTCATAACTGAATCTCATCATGCTGGGTGCTGGGAGGCCACAAAAAAAATTGGTTAAAAAGACGTCACTGCAAGAACTCGTTACTTACCTATATTTTTGTAGCTGTGAAATTCCTCGCTGTCATTTGTTAATTAGCTGCTCTGAAAGTATCTCAGACAAGTACTCGGGCAGCCTCTGTATTCAGTTGTATTCATTATGGTACGTGGCTGGCAAGCAGATCAAATGCTGCTAGAGATCATTAAAATGCAGGCCTGACCCTACCTTACCATGTTTACTTGTATACAGTTAAGTCATCTTTCATAGTTCACAAATGGTACCTTGAACTAAATGGTAAACTGAAAAATATACAGCCTGGCTTAAAACTGGTGACATTACTTAATTAGAAAGATTACATAAACAGACGTATTGAGCTAATGTATGTTCCCTAATGTATGAATGTTTGATTCTCCTTTTATTAATGTCAAAGAAAAAAATCATTAAGTCATCTCCAGATGAATATTCTGATCTTTAGCTAGCTCACTTGTCTGGTCAGAATATGATTGTTATGAAGAAACTGTGACATAATGAAAACATAATGTCATGAAATTTCAAATTTATAATATTTAATTTCCATTTTACCGAACATGGTCTTGGCTAATAGTGTACAACTGGTTGAAATATCTTTAGACCATTGAAATCTAGACATAACAGATGCAACTGTTTTAGGCATCTTCAATTTTTATTTATTTTTTTTTTTTTTTACGATTTACCTCATTTTTAAGCTATTTTTGCAAATGTGTTAGTAGTAAAGGCAAAATTTGTAAATATTGCAATGTAATATGTACATTTTCTGGTTTAAGCTAAAGAATTTTCACAATCACTTTTCACGCTGAAGCCTGTTTTCTCCCGTCCATAATATTGAGGAACATGCGCTAGTTTTCACTTACACATGTCGTACGCAGTCACCTACAAACACAGCCTGATTACACACGCACACACACTCATTTCCTTGCCTTTCTCTTCACATTTCTTGCATGCCTTTGATTACGCTCTGCCTCCTCCTCCCCCTCTTTGTTTTACAAGCTGTTGCAACACAGTCTGACTGTTTCCTCTGACTGTAATGTCTCATCTTCCCTCGCTTTTTTTTTCTCTTCTCTTTGTGCTGTGGCTGTAGCTGGCTTCCTCCCTCCCATTTTCCCTCCCCCTTTCGAAGCGGGGAGGGAGAGAGGTGGGGAGGGGAGCAGAGCAGAGCGGAGGGGGGGGGGAGGAGCCAGTGAGTAAGACAGTCGTGTGCTTTCTATTCCCAGCTCTCCTTGCAGTGCACGAGAGACAGCGCAGCACCTAGCTTGGCCTAGCTGCCATTGACCTCTTTTAGACTTTCTCCAGATAGATATGTTAACAAACTCAATTATATTTGTTTCTTGCATATGTTATAATGAACATAGGCATATATAGGCTTTGATTTCAGCGTTTTATGTTAGTTTAAACTGAGTGTTTAGGTTCTAGGTATGATTACTTGTTTTATGGGCTAACGTACTTTCAGTCGAAACGAAGTATAATACGAATATTGACCCTTACTTTTGTCTCCCTATAAGAGTAATCCTTCAAATTAGTATTAATTTAACCAAATTTTGTTGTATTTGGGTCAAAATGCTCTGAAGATGGAACCTGTGAAAGCTGTCTAATACTGTCAACTGGTAATCTGTAATTACAGTTAAAGTTATAGTTGTAAAATGAAAATTTTACATGATAATGTAATTGCTTTTCTTTTTATGAGTCCTGGTGTGGGGCCATCTATAGGCCAGTGGTGGAACTCCAGGCAAAGCGGCAGACATTTTAGGTTCGTTGGGAGGTGGTTTCAAGGGAAAGAAACACAAAATGGCTGACCTGGAGATGTCTGTGCTGTGCTTTTTTTTTATTCATATTTGTTTTGTGCATTAAATTTGAATCAATAGTTATTCTTATATGCAATGCAAAAATTCCCTTGTCATATAATTCTTGTGCAGTCAGCTATTATGTCTGTTATTAATTTATTCATATGATAAATTTTGCACTCCCTAATCATATACTGAGAAATGCGAGCAAAAAGAATCAATAGAAACAGAATCCATGAATATTAAATAATCATTAAGGTGAATTATGGTTGAGTTTTATATTTAAACTGAGATGCTTTTTACCTGAACAGTAACCAAAAATCATATGCCATGCTCAGTAGTTTCTCTTTAGACAACCATTTAGCTGGACTAAAGCTGGTTATTTGCAGTGATCTGTGTAAGTGCTCTATTTGCATCAGGTTAAGGTTTGCTTATGCAACATTGTTGTACAGTCTCCTCCCATCTCAGTTCTGATAAGCTCCTCCTCCACTGGTTTTCACTCCCTTCACTTCAGGTCTATGGTTTACCTGTCCTCCTAACTCTATTTGCCACATCATCCCTTGTTTCCCTCTCTCACCCGTCTCTGTGCCGGTCATGTGCAGTGCTTCTTGTCGAGTGGCACTAGTGTGCGGAATGGGTTCAGCTGTGCCGTGAGCGTGAATGAATTTCAGCCCGCGGTTCTAGTGATGATGTTTAGTGGGGCATGTGGGAGGAACGCTGCTCTGCTTTTCATTCTGAGCCATTTTGAATTGCAGCCCTTATGCGCACGGGCAGTCAGGCCCAAGTCCATCTTTCGTTTGACCTTAAATGCAGTTCAGTATATGTTAAACTCACAGTAAAACATTCAAGACAAAAGGAGATATATATATGTGTGTGTGTGTGTGTGTGTGTGTGTGTGTGTGTGTATGTACACAGGGTATCTGTGGCACCTGACTTGAATTTTCACTCGCATTTTTTGTGATCTGATCTGCCGCTAGGCAAGTTACCTACTAGCACCAACAGACTGTTCCATTTTTGGTTGAGGGGGTGGGTGGACATCTAATGTGTGTTTTTGTCTGTGTTGTTACTCTGACGTTTACACACAATGGAACAGATGGCACTCAGACGACCCTTTATTCACACAGGTGGCTAAAGCTGGAAGGCAGCAGGTAGCATGGCGGACTTCATACCCGAAGGTTGTCTGATTAAGTCCCGGCGGGGATCCTACCCTATGGTTCCTAAGCAGAGTCCTTAACCTGAATACCTCGAATCAGCTTTATAAATGGGTGAAAGCTGCATGCCTTGGGTGGAGACATCAGCTTAGCCGCAGAATGTAATTAGAGCAGTAGGCTCTCTTTCTTCGAAGGGCATGTGTATGACATGGGAAACATGGGCCTGATATGAAGCACGGAGATGGAGGAAGGTGGAAAATGAGGTGGTGGGTAAAAAGAAAGACAGGCTGTCCAGTAAATCAGTAAAAACTTGAACTGTGAACTGAGAAATGTAATTAGAAGTAACTGATGATTCGCAGGTATATCAGGGTATATACATTGTGTTTGAAATTGTGGCCTGTTGGTGTACTTTACATTTGCTTTTATTTGTAGTTCATTCCTTGTGTATGTTTTCTGTTTAAATGATTAATTGGGGCATGACAGACAATCGTTCTTCCAGGAGATGGCAGGGGAGAGAGGGTTTGGAGAAGGAACGGAGGAGGGTATTCAGAATACTCTAGCTGCAAAACAAATGCTGCACATATTTTTCAGTTACCAACTCAAAACTAAAAATCCTATGTAACTCCTGTAATGAAGCATCTTCTTGCTGGTGTATCTTGAAGCTGCAATAAAATATGAGGGCTAACCGGCGGTGTTTACAGGCATGAATCATCACATGTCTCTTAAATGTAAAATCTCCAAACTAAAAAAGGGAAAGACCCAGTTAATTTGGTGTCTGTCTGTAGCGTGTTTGTAACATGAGACAGCTGGTGGGAGGTGCTTATTTAGTCTCTCCCTCGTGCGCATTCCCCCCCCCCTTCCTCTCCCTCTAAGCCCTGCCCCCAACTGCCTTGCTGCTTTGTGCGGGAGAGAGGAAGAGAGGGGGAGAGTTAGTCTGACTGTTGGCTGCCCAGAGCGAAGGCGCGCTGACGGAGAGAGGCCTTGTGTTGTAGTCTTTGGCGACACCATTCCTGTGTGTGTGACTACATCACCCTCGCGTTGATGGTACTTAGTCAGCTGACTCACTGAGCTGAACATACAGACACAACGTGAGGCTAGCAAAACATTACGAAAGAAAGACAAAAGCGGATAATTCTCGCTTACTGGCTATTCGCGGCAGAACGGTGAGTTTTGTGTATTTTCTGCTTAATGTATATTAATGAAATTTCGAGTTTTTTGACTGGTACAACATCGCTCTGTGTTCTCGCGCTGTGATGAGTTATGAACTGACATGTATTTTAGTAAATAAATTTATATATATATTTTTTTTTGGACACTGAATTGATCTTTTTTTCTCCTTGAATTGTTTTTCCCTGGTGAATTTGCTATGGGAATAAAGGTGTGAAGAGAATGCTAGAAGCGTTTTTGTATGTTTGTGTTTCTATGGTGGCCTGCTTGAAGATCAGTGGTTCGCCCATGGGTCCTAAGGTTTTCAAGTCTAGTTTGTTTCATATGGTTATTGGTTAATAAGAAACTACGCTTTCATCACTATTGTCCTTTATCTATTCTGTGTACCTTCCATTTGTGCGATTCATCTATTAAACTTTTTTTGTTTTGGTTTTTTTGAGATTATAAATTCTTTATTTGCCAGTGTATAATGGTCAACATTCATGTTGGTCGTCTATCACAATCGTAAGTTTTGTCAAAATGGTACTTGAGAGGACAGCATGTTATGCCTACAGTCACTCTGTAAGCTGATTGGTCTACAGCCCGGTGTATTCTGGGAGCCAGACTACAGCAATCCCAGTCTTCCTTATTGTCCTATGAGCTGTTTTAAAAATTAACTGACTGTTTTTTCCCTCTTGGTGCACATCAAGCTTCACTTCCTTCTGGAATGTTTATGACTGAAGTTGTTAGAGTCTGATGTATGCTTCAGGTATAAAGTTGAACTGATATTTATTTAGTGGAGAGAAAAACTATACAAATTTTTCTTGATGACCGTAACGTCCTTTTATAACAATGAGGACAATGCTATGGGTTCTTCACATCTGACAGCAGATCTCAGTGCCTTTGGACCTGACTGCTCTTCAACTTTTTTTCTACTCCCAGGAATCAACACCTAGAGAGTGCAGCATTTAGCTGTCATGGCTAACATATACAGTGCCTTGAACATTTGGTATATTAAAGCTTCAAATATACCCTGATTATGGCGGAGATACTTGCATGCTGGTATTCTCTGTCTTGGGTGAACCACTGGAAGGTCAGCATTTGATCATTGCTTGTCTGGTTCTTCTGCTCTACTTCAATGACCTTCCTTGACATTTTATTTTATCATTTAATTATTTTACATTTGATGCGTGATACTTGTCCTGGTTTTTACCAGTGGTTTCTGTGTATACAGAAACTGTTTATTGTCCAGTTATTTTTAAATGTCTACTTTAAGCATGGTGGATTCAAGGGCCTACTGAGAATCACCCCACCCTCTGATAGGCTTGCCTCACACATTTAACCCACAATGCCTGGGTGTGGGGGTGGGGGCGGCTTTGTGAAGCATTGCCACTGGATGCAGTGCACACTGCATGACTCATCTAAATGCCAATCCAAAACTGAGAGCTCTGCATTTTTCTCATTCTGGTTGTCGTGGTAACTGCTGACATCTGCACTGCTGTTCCAGTGGGTCTGGACTGCAGGAGCACAGGTGCTGACATGTTCCACTGCATTCATATATGTCATATGTCATTTTGGCCCCACTGGTGAGTAACTGCTTTATTATACAAGACATGTTTGTGGCTTTGCTCTACCTGATACAGTTTCTTTCATAACTGAAATCTGTATGCCCAGCAGTATGTGTGGCTTAGGATTTAGTCTAAGTTCTGTATTACAGGGGTACAGTAACAGGTTATTTGTGCCCAGAAATGTTCCTTGACCACCACACTCACTGCTGAACGAGATTTAGTCAGATAATTAAATGAAGTACTGCTCAGCTGGACTTTGATACAGGCTCTGATATTTTCACTTATCATAGATCACATCAGGTGAAGTTTCCAAGCATTTCCAAACCATTTACAGTACATCTTGTCTTTCATAGATGTGAAAAATAAAATGCTTGATTTTGTTAGCAATTACAAGGTGCCCTCCTTTGGTGGGTTGACATTCACTGCAAGTTTTCTAATATATTATTTTTTTATTTTAAAATATCGTCCTTATGGGATTACTTTTAATGCACTGTTATAAGGAGGTGTTTTCAATGGTGCTGCAGAATAACACAACTTTCCTTTCTGTTGTGGAGCAAGACGTTTGTCTGTTTTCCCCACAATCCTTTTACCAATTTTCATGAAATGGCTGAGCCTATGGATGGACTGCCTGCTAGGTCTGCTAGACACATGAATGTTTCTCGCTGGTTAGTTACCAGTTCATAGATAATAGTCCTCTATGTCTTTCTGCTTGTTATTTAGGATCAAATTATCTGTAAAGTCAGTGGTGTGGATTAATCAGTTATGAGCTGGCATAAGAGCAGGGATTGCAAAAGAACTCTAACGGAATAGCTACAGTTGTGGTTGTTGACACAAGGGATCCTGGGAAATGTCTGTCCTCCCCTCGAGGATTGGTGATCACTTCACATCAATCCATTTCCTTTAAGGACCAGACTCAAGTATGAATAAATCAACAACAAATCCTGGGGTCCTATGAATAGCTTCAGTAAACACACGAAACGCTCCCTTTCACGAAATGAGTATAGAATGAGACAAAGTATGAATGAACCCGCAAAAGTGGGCAACTTTGAGCATTTTTTTAAATTGAAATAACTAAATGTTATAGTCTACATATTGTTTTGGCTATATTTCTGCCGTTACAGTTGTTGGTGGGGGGAACAAACCAGTTGCGCAGAACTACAACGCTAAACAAAACGTTACTCTGGTCTTCACACTTCTCCAGTGAACTATAGTCAGCTTGCATTGCCAGTGGCTGAGCCCCTCAGTGCAGCGCACAGCTGCTGGGGATCAAGCCTGGCTGCCTTCAGCAGCACTGGTGGCCATTTTGAGTCTCTGCAGGGAATGAGTCCAGGTGCCGTCAGCCAGCAAGAACAGGGTGGGGGATGGGCACTGCTGTGGTTGAGCACTAAAATGGCAGTGCGGAGAAACCTTTCACTGCTAACCTTCTGTGTGCATGCGCACACTTATATTTGAAACATTTATTCAAACAGCCAGACAAGGAGATAAAATGGAGAAAGATGCAGTCATTTAACGAAATGCAGTGTTAGAGATAACCAAGTACTAATCTTTTAGAGGGGTGTTGGGGCACTGCGAAAATCACGCAAAAATTTTCCCACCTTATTGGTCTACCTCTTAATCCCCTCTTAAATTATATTTTCAAGATCCTCTATTTGTAGTAAATGGTATCTATTCTTCATAGTGGATTCAGGCTGATATTTCGCTTGCTGTCGCACTGCACTGGGTGACCAATGCATGTCAGGAATGTAGACCTGAGTGTTTGTCCCATTGCAACACTTCTGTGTTACTGCAGTAGGTATGTTTAATTCATCCATTTCAGTGCAATTCTAGAGGCGACGCATATGGAATCCCTCCCCAGTTACACTAATGAGAAAATAAAATTAGTTTATAATTATGCTGTATCACTGGTAACGTTGCTTGAGAGAGTAACAGGGTGATTGGCACATGGCTATTTATATCAACCGCAGAACTGCAACTGCAGTATTTTCTAGCTGCAATGCACCAGTGATGCCACTGCAGTTATAACTGTTAGGCCTGTTTAAAAAAAAAAAAATAAAAAAATACAACTGGCAACTATGACTTCTTTCAAAGGGTGAACAGAATCGTGTACACGAAGAAGGCAGCTTGTAATATGAATAGCCGGACAATCGTTTATTTGCATAGCATAACTGGCCACAGGCACTATTGGTCATATTCTCAGAGCTACTGGTTTCTGTGTTTTATTTTGTAAACGAATTAATTTTGAGGAACAATCACAGAAAAGGCAGATATGGATCAATAAAATCTCTTAATGTATTGTGTTAAGAATTCCTGGCTAGCTATCTGAATAGTAATGTATACTTCCTGGCTTTTTCACATGTCGTTCAGCAATTTTTATTTTTTATTTTCAATTTTTCTTGCATGATCAAGACGTTGACCTCATTTGTGTATTGTCAGAATTGGAAAGAGATGCATCTCTTCAGTATCTCTTCATGTTTGAGGTCACCCTTGAGTATAGAAGTACTGTATAATGTGTCTTATTGTACACTACTAGCCAAACTATTCCTAGCAGTAGAGTTTGTATTTATATATTTAAAAACCTGTTCAGTCACAAAGCCCAATAATTTAACGTTAACTGAAATATTTTGTGTAATAAATTACAGCTAGGGTAAACGCAATTTAAAGATTTAATCTTAAAAGCACTGTGGTTGTTTCCTTCTGTGGCCTGCAGTAGTTATTTCCTTTTTGTTTATCAAGTCCTTAGTAAAATGACCGTTAGTGTATTGTTTTTTTTATTGGTTATTTTGCATAAAGATATGGGCATGTCTTCTGATGTTTTTTATTGCCTGTTATGTTTCATATTTAGGGGGAATTTAAATAATAGTGGAGTCATTTTTCAAATTATACTTTTTTAAATTTTGTTGGCTATTTATTTAAGCTCAAGATTGAGAAATGAATACAGGAGAGTACCTCGAGAAAATTATACTGCAGTCCCCCCTCCCCCTCCCAAAAATGTGAGTAATGCAGCAGGCTTGGACAGGACTGAACCAGATTAAACCGGTTTACTAGCCCTTGCTTCCTGATTGGCTGACAGACACAATAAACAGACTGGTAGTTCTTAGTGTTCAGGAGCAGCTCTGAAACCTTAGTATAATATATCTCTTATTGTGTTGTGTGTGCGCTTCAGCCACCTGTTTTCTAAATTAGATCGGTTGCAGTTGCATATGATATCAATATAGGATAGGAAAGAGAGTGGCATTATGCATATAGACCGTGAATATAATGTCATTAATAATACCTCTCAACTATTGTTGAATTATAACTTATAACGTGATGTGAATAGGGAAATCAGAATCCTACAATATGTTTGAATTTTCTTTAATTTGGGCAAAGAAAACCTTAAAGAATACAGTATTAGGCTGTGCTTGCAATTATTGTGAGTTGGAAATGTTTTTAATTTAACTTTAATTGCACTGCTTCAAACTATGTGGCGGATATAATCTGTAACAGGCTCTGAGAAAGATGAAGCATATTTTTAATTTTTTTTTAACAAGCTTAATTTAAAAGGACAGAATTGTTTCTTCTTGAATGGCTAATGATAAAAGTAGATTTAAAGCTATTGGCATCCCATCTAGGGTGTATCCTTGCCATGAACCATGTGTTGTCTGGGTTAGACTCCTGGGCCCCTCCGACCCTGACCAGGATGTGGTTTGGAAAAGGGTGTATTTCTAGATTTTGTAAGGTATGAGAACGCCAGAATCGGGAATACTGTCAGGGAGTGAGCTATCGCTGCTACCGCATGCAGCAGTATTCCCTTATTAAATATCATGCAGAAAACTGGTCTGATGTCCAAGTCAGCGGACTCTACAATAGTATTAGAGAGAGAGTGGTCTGATTTGGTGTTGAATTCATGACTGAAATGGGCAAAACCATTGAGTGAAAAGGGTTAGGCTCTAGATTTTGTGATAGGAAAGTGCAATTCTTGCCTTGAGTGATGCCATCAAAATTGGCAGATGATACAGTCCATAAGTTTTTATGCTTTCCTAAAATAATTGCTGTATTTTAATTGATTATTTGGTTTTGTTTAGACGTGTAGATGGCCATATAATCACTAATTTTAACTTCCAAACATTTACGATATCCATAAATTAGAGATTAAGACATTAATTTGCTGCATTTGTAGACCAAACAAGACTGGGTTATATAAAGTCCTACCCCCCTCTCACAGTGTGGCTTGCCTTCTGATTGGTACAGTCCATGTTTAGCAGTTTAGCATTTCCCACCCGCTGTTCACTGTTGGTGTATGGGCATTTGGAACTGTTGTTGGTTGACTCATTGTCAATTCTTTGGAAGGGTTTGGTTTCCACATGTGTGTTTGTAAATAAAGGAGGCTGCTTGTCAACTTGTAATTTTAAATAAGCTGTAAGTCCATGTATATTTATTCAAAAGTCTGTGCATGGACTTGTATTTTGGTTCCATCTTCAATTCAACAATGGGGATATACTCCTTTACAGACTATTGAACTGTATTGTTTTTTTTGTTAATGTTACTTTTTTTTTTTACAGTCTGGATTTGTCCATGTCTGTGTGTGTGATTAGTAAAACTTTTGTATTACTCTTATTTGGTACAGTCCTATCCATTTCATGTCCCCTCCCCCATGACACCATCTTTCTCTACGCATTTGTCATGTTTCTTCGTTCGCACTAGTCACGCTTCCATTTTTTTTAGCTTAAAATTGAGAACGAATGACTCGGAGGAGCAAGCTTGCACAGACTGCAAAACTCCCTGTCAATTACCTATTTGCTTAGGAAATTTCACAAACATTTGTATCATGTTGTTTTGGATGTCTTGCTTCCAAGTCAAAAAACAGATCATTGTTCTGCATATATAAAGCAGTGATCTTAATTTGTTTCCCAGAGTAAATGTTTTTACATAAATATCAAATTTGTTGATCCTCTGTTTTCAGCTTATCTCTTAATTTTAGAATCTTATGTTAATTTCATATAATTTTGCATTTTGACTATTCAATCTGAAAATAAAACCCTTATGGATATACAGAACTTTCGGAAATAAGCATGCTTGAGAATTTGCAGTTTTGAACTGCAATGCTATGTTAATTGGAGACGAAGTGATGGGTCTGATATTGAAAATTGTAATCTTTTGTAATCTGTGAATTTAGGATAATTATATGATAATTCTTTCAACAATACTGTATATTCATTTGCATTAAGCTGTGGGTTGTAACTAGACTTCTAAGCTGGAACCTCGTTAATAGCAGAAATGTTTTTGGTTTTCATTATTCTTGTTTGAGATTAAATAGGACAATTCATTAAGATATCATATGCATATGTACATGTATAGTTTTGGATTGTTTTATTTTAGTTTTAATTTACCAGAACAGATAGGTATCTACCTTTACGTTACAGCAGTTGTGGGAGAGGATCCTGGAAGTTTTAGGCCATAGGTCTGTGTCTTAACTAGGACACAACAGCCTTCTTAATAATCATTATCAGTCTACTTCCTGTCTTGCCTGCTTTGGATTGGTTCTGGTTTCAAAATGCAGTTATTTTAGCTACACACCATAATGAATTAAGTTACATTTTAAAATCCATATGTCAGGATTCAGGATCTTAAATTCTTGTTTTGGTTTCCTTGGAACCAAGATCTGCTTCAAAACGAATGTCCGTATGAAACAAGCAGGAAAAAAGGCAAGATTTCATGTTGTTGACCATTGGGCTTGTTTGTTTTTTGTTGGGCTTCTTTGTTTGCAGAGATACTGGAATTGGTTGGGAAGGGTAGAGTGAAATGTATTTCCTTCTTTGAGCATTAACTTCTAAGCATTTTTAAAAATATCCCTTGACTAACTGTCTGGATATTGGATATAACTTAAAGAATAGAATGTATCTTGCATAGGAAGCAGACTGGAATGACTTTTATGGATTGCTGGATATTTATATTATACACACGTTATATACCAAAATATTAAAAAAGGAGTTATGGTGGAATTCATTTCCCATTTTGAGTTTTTTTTTTTTTTTTTTTTTAAATCAAGTTTTACCAGTAAAGGCTTGGTTTGACTTATCGGACTTGCTTATTAAAACTTTCTGTTGACGGTGGTCCGTGCTGGTTGAGGCAAATGTCCTTTACCATCAGCATCTAGCAACACCAGTCTGTGTTACATAAACTCCGTTTGGAAGGGGAAAAAATATAGTTGGTCAGTCACGAAATCAGGTTGACTCGTTGCCTGAGGTTATATAGCAGGGTTGTCAGACACTGTTCCTAATGGGTTGTGTTAAGGTCTCTCTCTGCTGGCTATCATTTACACCAGTTCTGCTAGCTTAATCATTAATAACTGGAAATATGTTTTTTCAGTTTTGTGTGATGAAGTAATCCAAGTGTTCCAGAAGTACAGGGAAACTGAAACGTGGTGTTAAAGTGATTCCTATTCCTCATGCTTTCTCAAAACTTGTGTGCTTGATTTGTCTATGTTTTTAAGATTTGTTTCTTGCTAATTTGGGCTTTGGTGTGAGAGCAATTTAATTGAAAATACTGCTCTCACAGCTTTAGCAGTCTCTTCATCGTTACCATTACACAATGACATCGCAGAATAATTCTTCAGCGAAGCTATGTTTGGTGGATTAGCATTCATCATTTGAGACGGGAGTGGCGTTTGGGCTTTGGCTTTATACTGGGACAGTTACGTTAGACATTTTATATTTGATTTCATTTTTGTGGTTATGATAAGGTGTGTGTGTGTGTGTGTGTGTGTGTATGTGTGTGTATATATACATATATATAATATATGGTATGTATATAAGCAGCCAGAGGAAAATTTTCTGGAAAAAAGCTACAGGAGTAGTAGCTACATCATGCTGAAGTGTTGTGCCTAGGGCAGCCGATTGGCTGTGTGTTCTTTTGGAACATCTATTGGTGCTGGAGAACTGATTTAATGCCACAGAATTGAATTAACTATTGGGGATCTCATTGTTGGCAACTATGAAAGCAATACAGCATGCTCTTGATGGGGAAGGCTGACAAGGCAGAAAAGCACCACTTTTATCCATCATCCATCCATTCTTTTTCTGTACTCATTTGTCCTATGCTGGTTTGCAGGTGATTGGAGCCTATCCTGGAAGCTACAGCCCAAGGCAGGGAATAACCCAGGATGGGGTGCCGACTAGGGCTGAGCGATATAAATGATTTGTCGACTTATCGTCATAAAACGTTTAAACAATAAAATGAAAATCTTCAGTAAAATATCGATAAGGAACATTGTATATTATCATATCATCAGCCTACCACTTTACAGAAATGACGGACAATCTATGCCCAACAAATGCACACCAAGGTTGAGTTCGAAAAGCATGTCACATGCTACTGTTTTGCAATGTCCTTCCTCAGAGGAAACTTTTGTGTAGAAAGTGACGGTTTAGCTACAACAGCATCTTTTAAAAAAGGAGATAGTGTGGGTAAGCTACGGTGATCTGATAATCCATGTCAGGGAGGACACATTTGAGCTAGGACAGGATTTGTAAAGTACCATTTCATTTAAACGGACCTGGATTTCATTTAAGCACTGAGTTGTTGCTGTGTGCTGATTGGTCAGTCTTCTATAATCATGCATGTGTCATGAATGTTAATGTGAAACAGCTGGGTGAGTCTTTCTGTCAAGGGAACAAGTCAAAGCACAGGAACCAATTTAGCCAAGCATAGGAACCTTTCAGTTTTAAAGTAGTTTGTGAAACCTGAAGTAGCTCAAAGTGTCCTCCCTCACATGTATTTATCTGTTCGCCCTAAGGTAAACAGGTGCTGTATACTAATAACTCCACCAAAAACTTGTGCCAACTAAAACTGGAGATACTGCAAACTTATTTCACCAGTCTAACCACTGCCATTAGGGATGGGCCGATCTGTATTTATTCAGCTCCAATCTGATTCACAGCTGTCAATACTGATACAGATTCTGATACAAGCTCTTCACTTATATATTTATTACATTAAAATATTAATAATTATGGGTTATTTTTAAACTAATAAGCACGGATTCCACTGTTTTTACGCTTCTCTTGCTGCAAAAGGGTATGCGCATGACGTCACAGTAGGCAGAAGTCGCTGCGCTCACACCCACCGAGTAGCAAAAGACTGAGAGGCAGCGTTAGCGTTCAGCTTGAATGCTGCAAAAAGCACATCTGAAATGGGGAAAAAGCTGTCGTGCAATTGATTGTACAAATAGTTTTTATTTCATGTTAAATCTATCTTTTTTGACTGCCAAAATCTAAATAAGCAACCATCGGACATGAATCTGTCACGTATGGGTTACATCCCTAGGTGTGTGGATTTTAAGTCAAGGGAGGTGATGCTACGATTATATAGTTCCTTGGTGAGACCCCACCTAGAATATTGTGTGCAGGTTTGGTCACCATACCTTAAGAAGGACATTGCTGCCTTGGAAAGGGTGCAACGTAGGGCTACAAGAATGACTCCTGGTCTTAGAGGAATGTCTTATGAGGAGAGGTTAGCTGAGCTGTATCTGTTTAGCCTCGAGCAAAGGAGACTAAGGGGGTACATGATCCAGGTCTATAAGATTCTAACGGATCTGGATGCTGTTCAGCCAAGTGGCTATTTGAATATTAGCTTAAATACTAGAACTCATGGCCATAAGTGGAAATTAACGGGAGAACATTTTAAAATGAATTTGAGGAAGCACTTCTTTACACAGCGTGTAGTTGGAGGCTGGAATAGTCTTCCGGTAAGTGTAGTGCAAGCTAAAACCCTGGGTTCCTTTAAATCAGAGCTAGATAAGATTTGAACAACTCTGAGCTTTTAGTTAAGTTCTCCCCAAACAAGCTTGATAGGCCGAATGGCCTCCTCTCGTTTGTAAATTTCTTATTTTTCTTATGTTCTTATGGCCAGTACCTGATCCGTCAAATAGGTCTGGACTGACGCCGATACCATCCGAACATCGGATCGGTGCATGTCTAATTGTCCGCCAATAGAAGATACAGAATGCAAGCTCTTAAAGTCAGACATCATTCATTTGAGTTTCCACTTTCAATCTGAAGGAAAATGGGACAAATTGCGACCCATATTGGTGAGCAAGTGAGGAGAAATCCAGCAACAAACTGTACCATCTGCATTTCCTAGTGTTGCAGCTTATGAGTTTATTTTTCGATTTATTTAAATTTGATATATGTTTAAAGTGTATTCAAATTGTCATCTTTTTCATGTTGTGAATCTGTGTAAGTGGAATGCTTAGGGGATTTCAAGCAAAATGGAGCCTTTTAAGAAAAGAAATACCTTGACTTGTATCATGATAATTATCAATTAAAATATTTTGCCATGTCACCCAGCCCTGGCATTAGATATTAGATATGTAGATTGGCATCATCCCTTAAATAGAGCTGTCATGATTACTCAGACTCACCGTGCCGCCTTGATTACTCGGCATTATGGCAGAAGGAAGACTGAGCATAGCAGATGAGGGTCCAGATAAAGAGCGAAGGCCTCAGTTCTGTGGGAGCACTTCATGTTAAAAGTGAATGAAAATGCAGCCATTGCAGAACTCGCAGAAAATATAAGAACATGACTGCAATGCAACAGCATCTTTAAAAAATACATTCACAGACCCAATAAGGCGAGGTTATCCATAGATAACTGCTAGCTATGTGCCCTTCAGCCTCTTGCAGTAGCCTGGCCTACCTTTGTCATCATTTTGACATAAATTTAGTTTAATTTACATTCGACAATTCCAGTAATTGTCACTAAAATGAAGCCTTACTGTCGCTTGGCCACATCAGTACATAGTCTTATTTTTAATGAATGTATTCAGTAAGTTTGAATGATATTGATATGATGTTGGAACAAGGTCTTGTTATGATATTTAAAATTTTTGCAAAAAATATTGGTATCATAAATATTGTTTATGAAAGGGGAAAAATACCCAAAAGAAGTTCTTTTTGGCTTTTTGGCTATAGTTAATCTACCAATAATGTCTGTCAAATAAGTTGGTGGTGTTGCCAAACGTTGTGCCAACACACAAAGCAGTGCTGACAAGTTACTTGCTTTTGCTCAATATGGTCTCTGTGGAATCCGAAATATTTCCATAGAGCTGAAGACAATTGTTTTTTGGTAACCAGTATGCTTTTCTCATTTTTGTTAACATGGCGCATTTGTGAGAAATTTCAGTGAGTCAAACAGCAAGGATGAGTGATTCTGATTTATCTGAAGAGTGCATGCAGAGCTCATGCAAATGCATTGGCAGTAAAATTTGGACCTAATTTTCCACATGTACCAGATAATGTTGAAATGGAATGAACATTAAGACCTTAAGTTTTTTTTTTTTTGGTCTCCCGTACCACAATAAAGATGTTTTGGCATAACATTGATGGTCTCAAATCAGCTGACTCGTGGTTCTTTTGATGTGACAAGCACGTGCAAAAGATGCACTGTCGATATTTGCAGTGCACATTGCGCAGGCCTTGTTTTGAGGACAGCACATTGATGTACTGGGTTGCTCTTTGTGTGTGTGCTGTTTTGTATGTTCTCCCCATGTGTGTGAGGGTTTATGCTAGATTCTCCAGATTCCTCCCACAGCCCAAAAACGTGTGACTGAATTGAGTGCCTGAATTGACCATATGTGTGTGAGTTTGCATACCGTGCAATGGGCTGGCGTCACATCCAGGGCTGGTTCCTGCCCTGACCAATTGCAATATATATTGATTTTGTTATATATATTATATATAAGTGATTACTTCATTAGTTATCGAATTAATCTGTAGATTACTCAATTTAACAGTGCAACCATTAAACCAGACTTTCAGAATCTTGAGCGCTTACTCAGTCTTCAGTATGCCTTCTCACATTACCACTGAGTGTTTATATACTGAATAAATTGTTTTTCTTTCTATGAGACTTATACAGACCCTCTGATTGTTCAGTGCGTTTTTCATCTATTCCCGAAATCATAGATAGCGATGTGTAGCAGTTTAGCAGATGTGGCGCACTGGGGGAAAGGATGTTATTTGAAGTTCTATTAATATTTTTGTAAGTTTATTTTTGCCCTGAAAGCTTCTGGTAAGTGAAAATTTATGCAGACTTTAATTGGAAGGAGTGTAAAATTACAGCTCATTTTGTATTTTAGAAGCATCTAGAAATGCGTTTAATGGCAAATGGAAATATCTATCTGAATGTTGTGTATGTGATCTTGTTCTTTACCTTTGAGTAATAAAGAGTGACATATCAGCTTCACTTCTCTGTCAGTTAGTCCCCCTCCCCCCATCCTTTGTCGTAAATGGTACAGTCCATGCTCAGCTGTAATTTTCCACTCAGTCTGTTTTACAAAGAGGGGGATGGGTGTGCACAAGTCTGCGCTTGTGTGTTTTAATAAAGGTTTTCTTTACTATGTTAGGGGGGTTGGTGTGTGTGTGTTTGGCAGCACTTGTGATAAGTTAGCAGTAAGTCTGGTATTCAGTGTGATAAAGGCTTGATGTGTGTCCATTTATGTATCTGCTTTGGGGGTTAAAAATACTGCTGTGAGTGTGGGATTTTGAACACGCAAGCAGGTATATAAGATTTTCTGCGTAGTATGAATGAATCTTTCTTGGAGGGTGTGCTTGTTTTACTTCCAAAACGTTTTGGATGGCTTCATCTTGGATTATTCAGAATGGTCTCCCACCAAACAAGATTTGGTACAACCCTGTCTAAGCCATGCTCTCCTGCCGTTCCTTTGTTGACCACAAGGCTTTTTGAATTTATTTCCCCATTTGTCCAACTGACAATGAAAATCTCAAAGTTCTACATACTTAACGACAGCAGTCAACGGTTCTTACTGCACCTACCGCTATATACAACCATGCAAAAATGTGGTATTTGTCTTAATTATACGATCAAATGATGATCTGTTTTCTGTTAGGGAATGTCGAATGACTGGATATGTTTTTTTCAAATTTGCTATGCAACATTATGCTTACGGCATGATTTAATGTTAATGCATATTTTTATTTCTTAAGGAATCTTATTCTTTTAATTCAATTGAAAGTATTTACTAATTGAACTGAATGGAGTTATGGGTGATTGACTACTTCGGTCTTGTCTGAAAGTAAATGTGTTCCCTTTAGTACAGTCATATGAGTACTTTGGACTTTACTTGTACTTTTTTTGTTGGAGATGTAGAATGACCGAGAGTTTGCGTGTGATTTTGGGTAATGTTCAATAGTATTCTGTTTTCCTTGTTTTTAAAGGTAGTGGTAGAAAGTCCATTAGTCGGAGCATCTTAAATGGTATCTGGCAAAATGTATGTTTCATGTGGAGTTAGGGAGACCAAACAAAACAAACGAAAGCTTTGCTTCCTTTCTGAAACAAGTTACATCAGAATTTTTTTTTGTTTCCATGTTTGCCTGTGATCAAATAAAGTAAATAGTCTTGAATGGTTATGTTAAAGATTAGAACAGCGGCCTCCGACCTTTCTTTCAGTAAGAGCTACTTTTACAAAGAGAGTAGTCTGGGGAGCTACTGTGCTGGGGGGGGCCCTCAGTATGCGCTGGAAAGTGGGGGTGGGGTGTTGTCAAGATGACTGAAATATTGTCACAATCGACTGGGAATGTCTTAAAGGTTGACCCGTCGATCGCAATCGACCAGTTGACAACTACTGAGTTGGAAGAGAGGAGAATGTAATTTGGATGATTGATCTGGTCAAGTTTGGCTGAAAGATTATTTGTCAGCAGGATAAGATGTTTCGGGTTCGAGGAGACACCAGCTCAAGCAGCAACTGCTCCATTTTTGAACTGTTCTGTATTTTCACTTGCAACAACTTATTTATGTTTTAATACTGATGGTCCTTGAAAGCGCTTGGCCTCTCATGACATAGCGACCTTCACTTCTGTCCCTCCCTACCCCCACACACACTACTTTGAAGGAGAAAACCTGAGACAAATGTGCTGGAGGCTCCTGCCTTACATTAGCTCTGTGCTCAGAATCACAATCACTATGCGCCTCGCCTTTGGTTCTCGGTTAGCTAGCATGTCCCATTTATCAGCACAGCAGACTTTGTACTGCAGCAGCTATGGTACGTATTCCTTACTGCGTTCCCTGAATCCATGTTGGTCATTCCCCCCATCTACAATGATAGAGCCACCAGTACAGTATAATGACCTACCCTATCAGTGGATATAAGTGGATATGAGGTGAGGTTTCACGATACTTGAAAATGAAAAAATTCTATTTTTATAAGCATCCAACTGGTTTGGTTAGAGCCCTAATTTATTTCGGTTGATAATTTAGTTAGGATTAAAGTTGTTTTATAAGCCAGGTGCGCATTTGCATTTGAACAATTACTAGTTCAGTCACACCCAGTATGAATAACCCACTGTGTGTCTGTGTGTGTATATTTACAATGTACTCGGCATATAGTTATTTTGAATGATTTAATGTTAATACATAAATGATTTCTTAAGTATTCTTACGCAAAAAGGACTATGCATATTAATATAGGTATAAACATATTTATACAATAGATGTTAGATCCTCTAATATGTGTGGGGAGGTGGCTGACAATGGTCAAGGGCATTTTGGGACTGTGCTCCATAGTCGTCCCTCGACCTTGCTGTGGTACTTTGGTTGGCTGTATTACAAAACAAATCCAATTGCACATTCAAAGTGACACTCAGGTTCCAGTTTGTATTTACTTATTTTGCCTGTTTTATTAGCTGTTCTTTAATAGTGCTTCTGTTGATATTTTCTTGGGTGACATGCAATAATGCTGGTTTCGAGAGCCAGGGAATTAAGGGAAACTGCATAGAGGGAACTGCTGTCTGGGGTTTGTGGACTCGGATGATTCTGCTGCAAGTTTTGCTATCAGGCAGATGGGGTTACTCAAAGTATGTTTATTTCTTATAGTTCATCCATTTTTGCAGCCATTCCTTTCGCTGAATACAAGTTAGGTGCTTTGCTGAAGTCTAAGGCTCATAACGCGACATCATTTTTGTTACGAGTGTAGGTCTACATTTTGCTGTTTGCTATTCCTTAAAATAGGCATGATGATTTTTGAGTTTTTCCAGGGGTGGCTTACAGAAGAGTGTAATCCTCTGCTTCACTTAGTCCTCCTATATTTAACTAAAAAAATACTGTGCATTATCGATTAAATTCAGAAAAGGTGAGACCATTTTCGCATTCAATGGATTTGCTACTTATCAATCGGAACTGCGTTTTATCCTCCCTCTCACTTGTCTCTTGCAGTTTTGGTCCTTAGGGATTTGGCTACCTGACTGTAGTTCTTAAAAATTTTCCAGATTTATTCCAGACTGGATTCCAGTCTTGTTTCTAATAGTGCTAAATCAGATCAGAGAATGATCCTGGGCAGTGTCTCATGTTAAGTCCTTTAATTTCTCACCAATCCAGTTTGCTAAGCTGAGTTTAATTAGAGCAGTTTTGCATGACATCGTCTGAAGTCGGATTTTGATGACAAGTTTTTGTTTGCTATTCCAATGACCATTGCACGCCGCACTTACACCCCTGTGCTAATGCCTCTATGTCTTGTGGAGACACAAATGGTATAACTAGCTAAACTTTTTAGTGAAGGTATGAGTGCTAGCAATATCCGAAACAAGACTGCTCAACTTGTGTCTTGTAAGACTGTGGTTCAGCAAGTTTTCTGGTTTGCCTACAAAATCTCTCTGGGGAGGTAAACCAATCGGATCGATTTGATTTAAGGGGATTTCGTGTTTGGCTTAAGCAGGGCCCTCAAGATGCCGTTGCCATCTCGGACTACAGCTGACGAGCTCTGGGCTAGAGAACACACGTGAACATTACGTAATATCTGCCCTTTGTTGCTGGGTGAATTTTGCAGCTAGTCCATCTGATTTGCTGGATGGAAATAACCAATGAGAGCACAGGGGAATGTATAAGAGGGAGGAGCTGTGAGCTGTAGGTGTGGCTGTTCTGCAATGCTTTCATATGTATTTAGCAGGGTTTTGAGTTCATGAGGCTTATTGATGGATAAGTTTACATTTTATTCAGACATGCAGCTGAAGAAGAGTATAAATTTGTTTTTCCCTAACCTGTTTCAAATTTTCTGGCTAACCTTGACTCTGTTTAAACTTGATTCTGATCTTGAGTAATTGGGATAAATTTTTAGTATGCTTTCTTACTAACTTAATTCACTTATGTATGGCTAATAAAAATTTCACAGTGTGTTCTGGGGCGGGTTTGAAAAAGAAGCTTCTAGAATGACCCAGTGTAACATTCAATGTATTTTGACTCCCCCTGGTGTTGGCAATCTAAAATTACATCAGTTTGTTGTATTATATATATATATATATATATATATAAAATCTTTTGGCTTATATATTGATCACCAAAACAACTGAACTCGGTTTGCTCTCCAGTTCTGTGCATAGTGCTGCCTTATCGTGTAAATTCTGGTTACATGGAATGACAGACAACCTGCTTTCTCTTTTCGTCCAGGTGAAAAAAATGGAAGTTGCAGTAGCAGAGGAGCCCCAGAAGAAAGTTTTTCGAGCACGAAAAACGATGAAAATCAGTGATCGGCAGCAACTGGAATTCTTGCATAATTCTCTTCCTTCCTCCTCAACTGTTACTACAAGCAGCACCTCCCATCCCTCACCTCCTCTGGTGAATGGAAACCATAGAGGGGAAGATCACCCAGACTCTGAGAAAGAGGGACAGAGTCCCACTGACAGTGGCCAAAAAACAAGTCATGCTGCCTTCCCCACATCTCGCTCCCCCTCTCCCCTAGCGCTCTCGCTCTCTCTATCCCCCTCCCCACCCTGCCATTCTTCAGAGACGAAGGCCCAATCTCCCCTAACCTCAACTCCACCACGGTCACCAAAAGATGGCGAGAAAGAGGAGCAGCATAAGGAGGCTCCCGCTGTTAGCGAAAATGGGAAGAGAGTTGAGAAGACTGAGAAGGGGGAGGTAAAGAAGGAAGGAGAAGCAGCTACGTCGCTTGTCAACAACAAGAAGGTTTGTTGATGTTTTTAATGGGGGGGGAACAGTTGGTTAGAAGAATGGCTTGCTGGGAGGGGCCTTGTAAATTTGTATTTTAGTAATGTTACCTAATTATGAAATTAACTTCCCCAATATTGTTCATTTCAGAATGGCCACGCCAAGCCTGATAAACCATCTAAGGGTCCTTATGTAGGCCTCACAGATTCAACTCGGAAGACACGAGAAAAACAAACCACAAAGGACAAAAAATTATCCAAAAAGCCCATGGTTACCGAACCCCCCTTGGCAACAGATCCTCTTGAAGATGATAAAACTACCAGCCTCCCTTTGAACACCCCCTCACCATCTTCATCCCACACACCTGAGCCTGATCAGGAGGTGAAGGAGGGATTTCTGGTACTTAGTGAAGAGGATGAAAACCAAGCAGAAAGGGATGAAACCAAAGAGAAGGAAGTGACTGAAGAAGAACAAAAAGTGGAGAAAATGGAGGTGGACACTGAGACGAGTGGCTCAGGACAGAGTAGTGCTGCTCCCCTTGTTTCCACCTCCTCTCCTACACCGTTGGCTTCAGGTATATAAAAGCAAGAGTTCACGTCACTCAGTGGTTCACCTGTTGACCCTCTGAATATTTGATTTAAGTGTTGTAAGCAAGGCTATGTGTAAGCAAGTTCTGCCTGCTAGTTGCCCATTTTTGTGAAGCTTAGATCTTCGTCAGTCAAAATTTGTGATGCGCGAAACAAGTAGGTACTTGCATGTTCATCTATATACTGAGTGTCTGATTCTGTTGCATGGCAAACACAGCTTCTAGAACTCTTGAATCTCTTGAATTGTATAACCTCAATAGTCTGCCTGCTCATAACTCAGTCACACCATCATTCAACCAGCAGGTGAGGACTGTGAAGGAGTCCAGGTAGGATTGAAGCGTGTCTTGTCCAAAGACACATCAACAGATGGAAAGCTGGATGTGGTAGAAAGAGGAGGCAAGAGGCAGAAGGTCGATGGCGAGGAACTTGAGGCCCAGCTGGAGCTGAAAATCAGTGCGGATGCAGGCCGCCGACTAAAACTCGAGAAGGTGTGTTTACGATTGGTAGAGGAAACGTCATTTGTATTCCAGTGAACTGAAATACACCGTATAATTCTGCCCCACCCACTTCTTTGCTGAAGCAGTTTCTTTCTCCTGTATGCAGGTGGTGCAGCAGCTCGTAGAGGAACAGCTTCGCGTCTTGCAGCTCACTGTTTTTGACAGAAGCCTGCAGGAGCTCAGGGAGAGGGTGGAGAAGATGGACTGTGCCACGAAGCATCAGCACACTCTCAACACGCTGCAGGTATCGGCAGCATCTTGCTCGCCTGCAGCACTAAGACCTCAGGATAGGGCGTACTTTGTGTAGTCCAATCATTTTAGAGAAAGAGAATGAGCACCGTGCCACCCTATGCAGTCTGCCAGTTAAAACCGTCATACAAGCCATTACGCTGGTACTTCTTGTATTGTCGAAAGGTTTTACACACAAAAAGTTTGTTCTGTAACTGACCATTCACTATGTCATATGTCCCTTGAACAGAGAATTAGCTGTTTCTGGTCTGCAATATTTCTTTTCTAATTTGTTTTGGACTTCTGAGCCAAAAAAAAAATACATTTGCCTTCTATATAATCTGCTTATATAATTTCAGCGTATTAGTTACTAGCTGTGATCCACATACCACACCATAGGAATACTAAAGACTGTTTTTCAATTCTTTGGACAGGCGACTGTATGCTGTGTGCTGTTTGAACACTGATGATTTGCTTTTCATTTACGTGTTTTATGCTTATGATTTTTTTTAGGCCAAAATTGCTCGACTGGCCAAGAAATTTGGAGCTGCCAATCAATCCAAAGAGAACGTCAAAAAACCTGAGGTGAGTCTGTGAAAAGTGACCGATCAGCACGGTGTCACGCGCAGTATTTTGTATTAAAGGTTTTTTCTCATTAAAAATTGTACAGTGGTACCTCAGAACTCGAACTTAATCCGTTTAGAACTCCTGATCGAATCTTAAAAAGTTCGAGTTCTGATCGAATTTTCCCTGTAAGGAATAATGGAAAACCAATTACTTGGTTCCCAGCCCCAGAAAATTACCCCGAAATTTTTTTTGTTAGCATTTAAACACAGAATGAACATGATAAAACAAGAAGAGCATATACTGTACTAAACACATCTAAGCACATTTATAAAAACAGTAATTTTTAAAGTCAGAAAATAAATGCATCCAAACAATGTGTCCTGCCCTGATCGTCCAGTCCTTCCGTGTGCCACACCCCCTCGTTAACCCCGTGTGGAATCCCCGTGTGATCAGCTGTTTCTGGTTGTTGTCATTAGTCCTCTGTATTTAGTCCGTGTTTCAGTTTGTTTCCCCAGTCCGGTCATTGTATTGTCCGTCTGTCTTTTGCCTTCCTTAACTGTAATTAAACCCCATATTACCCGAAACCCTGACGTCTGCGCCTTTGTCTCCTTTCAGTCCCCACTGGGTATGACAATATTATTATAATTAAATGTATTAATGGTTTATTATTAATATTAAAATTATTAATAAATCTGTATTTTTAAATGTGTTTTATTATAATAATTACTGTTACTGTCTCATTGTCTAAATGTATTTTTACTGTCTAAATATATGTATTCAGCTAGTGCACGATGCTATCACAGCGAATGCGAGGCTGAGACTGAAGTGTTACCCTTTGTTTCCGCTGAGAGATATGCTACGTGACTCATTTCCCCGCACGCACAAGTTAGGTCGGTGTTCACGGTTTGACTTCTGAGATTCAGATCAAGTTCTAGGTAATTTTTTTTCGAACTAGTTGATTCGACTTTTAAGAAATTTGAGTTCTAATGAGTTTGAGAACTGAGGTACCACTGTATTTTGAAGAATTGCTGATATAGACAAGTGAGACAAGACTGTCACTGCAATATAATAACAGCAATTGCAAGTTTTATTTGAAATGGTAAAAACACCATGGCGGCACCTGAGAGGACTGCTGCAGACGTAGATAGTTACACTGAGACAAGCTACACAAAGCTGGGCTTTGTGGGAATCGTGTAGAGGGACTAGATATTGTACAGGTTGGGGCTGTAGGAGGAGAAGTGATTCACTGGGGGCAGGGGTCACGTGGCTGTCTGGGGAATACATTGTTGTCGTTCCGACAGCATCTAGTTTGTTTCCCCTTATTAACCATCCTAAATGCAAAATATTTTATTTGACATGTTTCATTCATTTTCCTTTTGCAGACCCATTTGTTCAAAATGGTGTACAAGCGAGGAAAATTTGTTAGAGCCAGTTTATTAGGTATAGGCAAATCCAGCACGCACCATTCGGAATTATGTAACAGAAATTGCATACATTTCTTAAATAAATCATATAAACAGTTCTATACTGATGAGCTGTAGAAGTAAAAAGCAATACATGACACATTTTCCCTTTGAGAAAAAAATGGCTCATCCAAAGAACAACAGAGCAGAGATGCTGCCTCTCAGTGAAA
The DNA here is from genome assembly GCA_026781145.1 of Hippopotamyrus pictus. NCBI lineage: Eukaryota > Metazoa > Chordata > Actinopteri > Osteoglossiformes > Mormyridae > Hippopotamyrus > Hippopotamyrus pictus. The sequence goes on from JAODLC010000100.1 coordinate 6,850,887, forward strand.
AGGAAAAGTGTCCGTTCATAGTTGAAAACTGAAAATTTACTGAGTTATCATGAGAATCACAATACAGCAGTACTTAAGACTATTATCAGATATCCCATCTTAGATATATTGATTCAGGGTTGCCAGCTTTGGTTAGCTGGCTGGCCTGAGATTTTCAATTCGAGAAGTCGTGCAGACGCATTTACATGTATGTAACAGTTTTATTAATTGTCATTTGTCTGTAGGGTTTTTAAACTACCCCAGTGCTTTTGATGTAGCTAATTTTAGGTTTTAATGTAATAATATAGATTTGCCGTAAGAATTCTTGTGTGAGCGTGAAAGTCAGAAAGGGTAAGAGTCACGCCAGATGCGAGAGAAGTTGACAACCCTCTCATTTGGCAGGGCAGGGTGTGCTGGCCAGTGCTTGGCTGGTATTACGGTAATGCCGTGTGTGTATATACATATAAATTGCCGACTTGGGGTGAGGGGAGGTGACAAAATTTGCTGACTGGGGCTAGAGTGTGGTAAAATTTGGGGCGAGGTTGCAGAGGTAAAACTTCTTGCCGGTTGATTTTACCGCCACTGAATAGCGGAATGACAGGTTTCTGTATATTTCACTACATTGTCTATCATATGTCTCAATGGATGTCAATCTACTTAATATATCTTGATCTAAAAACTCAATTTATCTTCTTTTTTTAACCTTAGTTAACTTGGTTTTAAAACATTGTGCAAATGAATTTACTACCGTAAAACTTGTTGTATTTGGGCTAAGCATTTTTGGATGGTTTGGTAGCTATGGTGTTTCCTTACTTTAATAATATAATAAACATTTCAGTTTTCGTCAAATCATTGATTCTTATAAAACAAGTTTTCTCTCTGCTGAAGAAGATGACACTGCAGTGCCAGATCGCACTATGCCTTATGGGTTTGTGTGAATTGTCATTAGTTTTTATGTCACATCACCACCTAGTGGTGAATTAAAATTACAGTCATTTGGGGAGGCTTAATATTGCCGTTTTAGGTGGTCAGTGAATAGCTGAAAATACCCAAATCTGCATCCAATAAGGAAAGTAGAATATATGTTGTTTAATGGGACTAAAATTATCTAAAGTTATTTCCCAATGCCTTTGCTGTTAATTTGTTATGTGTTTGATAGGACTGAATATATTTCTGTCTAGTGATGAAAACAGGTGCCTACTTGCAAAGGGGGGTAATTGTCATGAGGTGTAAGAAAATATCTCATGAAGGGAAGTCAGTCATTTTGTTAGATCTTCTGTGATTTATCATGCTATTTTTTTTTAGGTCTCATCCACTGCTTCCACTGTTCCCACTACGTCCGTTTCCACATCAAGTGCCACTCCCGTGTCACGGTAAGAGTGCAGATTTCAAAGATTTTTTTTTTAAAGCCATTTGTTATGGTTGTTCAACAAAGCAGGTCGGCCTAAGATGTGATGTGACCATATTACCTGCATCCATGTTCTACTGCAAGGAATTGGCTTGCATCTGTTAGTCCAATATTATCCTATACAGGTATCTGTCAACTCACATTCGCTTTGGGATCGGGACCATTGGACGCAAGTCAATTTGGGCATATCCTGACAGTTATAGGGGAGAGGCAAGGCATAAAGTACAGTACTGTAATATCTATACAGTACTAGGACTGGACAATTAATCTAAAATTAATCAAAACCAACATTCAGAACCTCTAATCGACGTAATCTTGCCCATGTCTGTCACATTCTGTTAAAAATTTTTTTTAATTTTGTTAATACTTAAAATGTTAATACTTTTCCCTGTGTGTGTTCATGTACTGTCCCCTTAAAAACATGTTACCACATGTGTCGTCACGTGACCCGCCCTGTCCAATCTATGAATGCTGCATTCAAGTCCTACTCGGGAGATCTGGCTAGAGAGTTGGGAAATCGTAATTACGATATGACGCATGTTCAAGTGGAGGAAAATGGAGACGATAAGAAAGCTACGCTTTGTTTTGCTGTGTTTCTTATTTCTCCAACACCAAATTGCATTCGCAGCATTAATCGAAATTCTTGTAATCCCTTGCTCAGCAGGTAGCAGCTACATATCAGACAAAAACCAATTTTATTTCACGATACACCGTTTAATAACTATCTCCTCAACATTCAGAACAATTCAGAGGTCTGCAATGACACGTATGTAAAATTTACTACCTTCAAAATAATTCGCCGCACACAGTAGAGCTATCCATTGCCTCCGCCATGATTGTTGTAATGAGACGCTCCCAACTCAGGAACTTGGGGCTTAAAGAAAATCCCGAGTTTCCCACTGGTAAATACGACTTTGTAGTGTCCTTTGTGTGCTCTCGTCTTGTGTTTACGATATTTCCGACAGGACTTGAAACAGCAAGCCGACTGAGCAACTTGAGCAGCTTGTACCAAAATAAAATGCTGTGTCCGTCGTTTGAAAACATTGTGGCTTTAGTGAAGACGACATTGAACAAAAAGAGGTCAGATGTAAACACTGCGGGAAAACTGTTTTAGCTGCCAAAGGTAATAAAACCAATCAGTTACAGCACTAGTAATATTTAAAATAGTGATCCCCGCTATCTCGCGGTTCAGCTATTTTTCCCCGACACGTCATATTGCATATTGCATACCTTGCTTGTGGTCCGATTGTTGTGAGCAAACTTATAGTAATCAAGTGCTCTGCTTACAGTGTTCATTTTGGATCTTTTATACATAACATATGGAAAAAACAAAAATTACGGTAATTTTTTTTTTTTTCCTACTTTGCCTTGTGGTAACCTATCTGCTACTGGCTAGCTACCTGAGACTAATGCTGTATGCACAGAAAACATGAGGGGAAAATAAAGTAATTTTCTCTCAATTACGGATATAGACTCATTGACGTTTATAAAACTGCCAAAAATCATCCAATGAGATGCAGCAGTGAAACTACAGTAAGCTGTATTTACCATTTACTTATCATAGTGTGTTTATTAAGATAAGATAAAATAAGATAAGAACTTTATTTATCCAGAGGGAAATTCTTTTGTCTTAAACATGCTCAGTGCAACAAGAGGAATAAAGATGACCGTAAAGAGCTTAAAAGTGTAAGAGTGCCAAAGAGAATAACATTACGTTACATTATTATATGTTATAGTGAATTATACACATCGTAATCGAGGTTCAATTTATCGCGATATTGATTTGAGGTCATATCGCCCAGCCTTACACAGTATCCTCCAGCAAATAATGTAAATATAAAATCTCAACACTTCATAATAAAGAGATTGGACTTAAGTTTCACGAAAAATGAGGGTCAGATTGCACTATGAAATCAAAAGGTGCCCAGTAGAACACTGGGAGATGCGAAAGAAGATGTGGCAAAATATTTTATTGTACAATTTCATTGTAAATTTCTTTTTATGCAATGAAATGGCACTCTATAGGTACTGCATCTGTTTCATATTTGCTTATTATAGCTTGTCCATCACACATACTTTATTATATGCATGCTGTATTGCATGTTAGATATAGACTGTGGGTCATTACATGGCTGACCTGGGCAGCCCGTTCTCCTGCACCTGTTACACTGAGCGATACACACAAACTGTCCACTGTCAGGTGTCTCTCAGTGTATATTATTTGGTATGGACCTGACTTAAATATAATCATGCGTTACATGACAGCACGTTATAAACAGATACCTGTATGTTTTTACAACTGTTGTACAACAAAACATTCATGTTTTTTTGTGAGCAGAGGGGCTGAACACCTTTATTATAAAAATAAGCAGTGGTACAGTATGCAAGCATTTTTTTATATATATTTATTAGGTACCCCAAAACAAACAAACAATCTATAATGCCACTGCTCACCCTAAATCCTGTAGATTATCTGTCGCTGATATCTAGTATTTCTCCTTCATGACTAGTCGGCTTTCATAATCATGCTCTGCATTATGACACAGAACTTCTGTATGACAGACCATTGACAGGCGTCAAACTCTAGGCCTGCTGGACCTTGTTTTGCACTGAAGATGATTTTTAGAAAATCAATGCATCAATTTGAAAAATCTATTATTTTTTTTTT
>JAODLC010000100.1:6855041-6872593 GCA_026781145.1 Hippopotamyrus pictus
CCCCCCACTCAACAAAATTCATTGTGAGATGATGGGACCACCACCCCCCTCCCCCCCAAAAAAAAACCAACAAAATTATAATAATTAGACCCAGGCACAGGTTTTCCTCTCTGTATGTGTCTGTTTGCTTGCGCCCGTGTGAGTGTGATGAAAGCGGCGTGTGGGATGTGGCCGGTCTGGGTTCCCTAGCAGCCAGTGGAAGGCGCTCAGTTAATGGGTCACGGGTTTAATGTTTCATTCTGCTTCGCTTGTGTCACATTCTGCCATCCGCTCCCTGGCAGCGCGGGAGTAGGGCAGTGGGCAGATTCAGGCCGCTTCCTGTTGGCCCACATCGCGAGGACGAAAACCCCTTCGACGATTAACGAGCCCCTCCACCGTACGCTCTGCCTAAAACCGGAATAGCGGGAACCTGGAACTGGAGGGGGGGTGGGGGGAGCCCAGTTTGTCGCTGGGGGAGACTCTGGGAAAAGGGACTTTGCGTTGGATTGGAAAATGGGCAAGGTGGGACATCGTAGAGCCTCTTAGTGAAGTTTGGAAAGTCAAGCTGGGGGGGGGGGCGCTGGCTCACTGTCTCTCACGGCCGTACGGTCTGTTACGCTTCGGTGCTGTCTGGGCCATGCCAAGAAAGCAGATTTGGGCAGGATTGCGGGGAGGGGGAGGGAGCAGGCAGAGTGGGTTCACAGTTGTCCTCTATGGGGGCTGTTTGTGTGGCTCAAGGGGGTAGACAGGGGTCACACAGGCACTGAGACTGCCTGATCTTTTTCCCTGGGCACCCTCGGGGGTCGCGCATACCGCCCCCTAGGGGCAGAACCAGGCTGAATCTCCGCCTGCGTCTGCTTGCAGGAGGACGCCTGCATTCCAGCTCTGGCTCCGGATTGGCCGGCAGCCGTCGCTGAAAAGGCTGCTGCCGCTGCGCCGGGACTCAATCTGTCACCAAGTTCTGGTGCATGAGCGGCGGCCTGGAATTCGGCTGCTTGGCGTCCGGGGACACGGAAGCGCCCGGCGCCAAAGCGCGTCCCGCCTGGACGCTCACGCGTGTTCACACATCACAGACGTGTTGGAGGCGCCCCTCTCCGCATGCGTTTTCATCTGGTCTGGTATTTCGGGGGCAGTGAAACAGCCGAGTCCCGTTTAAATACATTTAATCTCACCTGACACGTATGCGCAAGCAGTGAGACTTTTCCGGAGATTACCGTGCCCAAAGACGACGGCTTCATTAAGCGCATAATCAATCAAAATGAACATCAGCAGATCCGTGTCACCGGCGGTTCTATCTGACCACGTGACAAGAAGACGGCTGGAAAAAAGCACCGGCCCATCTTCTGAGGGTAGGATCTTGCCCGTTAGCTGCTTGAACCTGTAACCTTCTTTACGGAGCTACACCTCTCGCCCCAGTTCTGCTGTACATGGAGATCGGCTCTGGGGACCATTTCTCGTCGGAATGAGATCTCTGGCAGCCCACAGCGAGTTTCAGCCTCACGGGTACGAATTACATTAAGCCTTCATCAGAATCGCACAAAGAGCTTGTGGAATGAAGGAGAGTCTATTGTAAGCAGCATTAACACCTGCTGCCCTGACCCCCCTCCCACCTCTCAATGATTACTTTTTATTTGTTTAGTTGCTGGGACAATTCTAGAATTTTTTTTATTTGGGGGGGGGGGGGGGGCGGCGTCATAATTCATAATGAGGGGCGAACTGGTGACTGGGCACTCCGGGGGCCAATCAGCATTCAGCTGGGACCAATGTCCCCATGACTCCGCCCCTTTTTAAATTGCTGTGTACTTCCATAAGGGACTTTTGCCTTATTCTGGGTGGGGTGTTGCTAGGGGCAGGTTTTTGATAGCTGGGGGTGGCTTCAGTTATCTCATCCTGGGTCTTTCCCCTCGAACCCATGCTCCTCTTCTTTCACTGATATTTTTCTGTCTTCCTGTCACATTTTCCCCTCCGGAAAGAGTTCTTCATTCGAAACTGAATAGTGTCCAGGACAGAATTAGACAAAATACTTTAATCAAGACCGGGGTTTTTAAATTAAAGTTAAAAAAAGAAAAGGGGTGGGGGGGCTGAATATAGTTAAAATAAGGTTGCTGCTAATTATATGATGGCTCGGCGACTGTAAGACGTAATTACATTCATGTGTATTAGATTAAAGACAAGAATAAAAAAAAAATGCAATGATGAGGAAAATGGAAGCATCAGAGATGGAGGGAAGGAATGAGAAGAAGAGTGGAAGACGGGAGGAATTCTGGTGACTCCGTGCCGAAGGGTTTTCATAAAAAAAAACTGAATGTGAATGTTATTCAGCGTTTGGGATCGTTCGAGAGTGCAACTTCACAGCGTGTGTGACTGTGCGTGAAAATAAAATACTGTGATGGGTACGGTCATTTCGAAGCCCCTCCCCCAGCAGGTGTGCGTGGCTGGCTGGCGTGTGCGTGAGCGTGGTGTTCTGTGCCTTCCGTTCCCGGGAAGCGTCAGCCTCTCGCTGATCCCCAGCCGAGGCCCAGCTGATGTCTCCCTGCTCCACTCCTCCATCTCGGTGACTTCCTGCCATGTGCGCCGAGCGGCGAATCGGCTGCCACGTCGCTCCCCCTGCATACTTAATTAAGGACAGGCTTTCTGGCTCCGACGGGTACGTGCGCTTGGCATAGCTTTCCAGGAGGTATTACTCACACGCGCTCGCTCCCGCCGCGGGGCGGCGACTCGGGGAAGGAGTCCACTCATATGTACATAACTAGAGAGAACGCCACGCATCGCTCTGGCTGGCAAAATGTGCCAGAATGTTCCACCATCTGTAATGAGGCAGGGCTCTCCGCAGTGGTGTACAGGATCAGTGGTGTGGGTCATTGAGGGGTTTTTGTGCTGCGTGATCATATGTGCTGGATGTTTGCTTATGTGTGAGGTTGTTTGTTGTGTTTGTGTATGTGTCATTTACAGAACAGTTTGTACGTGTCTGAGAGATTATTGCTATTTTTTATATCCGTCAGTACAGGATGCGTGTCTGTGTGCTTCTGTGTGACTGTACTCCGTACTGTGCGTGTCTATTCGGTTCGTTATGTACCGTTGGCATGCGTTTGTACAGTATGTGTTGGTGTAGACTACATTTCAGTTCATGTCCACGGTGCTCTGTGAGATACACTGTGCTCTGAGTGACGCCGATTTTGAGGATAAATGAAAGAAGCGGTTAAAAGGCACATGTGTGATTGGCAAAGGGGCTGAGGCCACTATTGCAAAGGCTCAGTGTCCTCAGGAGAGGAGCAGAGAGGGGAGGCAGGAGAGGCTGGAGGGGAGAGTAGGGAGGAGATGGGCAAGAGAGGAGGAAGAGAGGAGCAGTGCAAGAGAGGAGAAAGGAGAGGGAGAGGAGAGGGGAGAAAGCAAGGTGGTAGGGGAGTGGTGAGAGGAGAAAGGGGAGGTGAAAGCAGGCGCGAAGAGAAGAGAGGCTGGAGGGGAGAGGAGAAAGATGAGGGAGAAGAGAGAGTGAGGAGAGGGGGAGAGAGAAGAGGGGAGAAAGGAGAAGCAGCAGCTGAGAGCAGAAAGAGGAGTGACTGGGGGAAGAGAGGATAGGCAAGAAGAAAGACATACGAGAGGAGTGAGGGACAGTGGGAGAGGGGAGGGCAGTGAAGGGGGCGAGAAGAACTAAGAGATGAGACAGAGGAGAGGGCACAGCAGAGAGAAACTGGGAGAGAGAAGAGGCTATGGCTGCCTGATGCCTCCCTGGGCCTTGGGCACCATCTCCCTCGGCTCTGGCGCTGGGTTTTGCTCGCTTGCACCCCTGACCTCTGCGTCTCTGTCACGCCTCTCCTGCTGTTGGATCTCGTTGTACCCGGACGACATGTCGAGCTCTGCCCCCTACCCCCACCCCAGCTCTGGCCCCTGCGCTGGTGATTATGGTGATTAAGGAGTCCTGCCTTTAAAGACAACCGATATGCAGACGTTCTCCTGGGCACCAGCTTTTGCTCATCATTAAAAGTTGGGCAACAGGAAATGATGAAATAAACACACACACGGCTGGTAATTATCATGACAATAAAGTGCGCGGGGGGGCACTTGTTAGTGCTAATATTATTTTTTTGAATGAATTGCGATTCCGTGAGTCTCCAGTGTGGTGAGGATTCACTAAATCGCCAGGCTGGGTACTATAGTACAATAACACCACTATTACAAGGCGGGGGGGAGAGGAACCTGTGAATCTAATTATATCAGTATCTTGGCAGTAATTTCAGTTTCTTAAGTATAATAGAGTGGAGAAAGCAGGAGTAAGCCAATCAGGGAGAGCAGGAAGGTGGGGAGTGAGGAACTGTGGAAAAAATGAATGCAGAGAGAAAGAAAGTGGGGTAATGGAGGGCAAAAAGCTGAAGATAGATGGGAGGAAACAAGGTGAGAGGAGAAGAGTCTTGGGATGGCAAGGGCATAGACATGTTCCCGTCCTTTCATTTGGCGCACACCGCATGAGCACAGCTCAACCATGAACGCGTTGACGATGTCACCGTGACCAGCGGCCTGATCATTGATGCCGGATCGAAGTGTCAAATCGATGTCCCGCTTTCTCTGGAGAAAAGGGTGGAGCCTTTGATACGGAGGGAGACGCACTTCACCTGAACCAGAGAGCTGCTCAGCATTGCTGTTTGGCAGCAAAGACTTTGTAGAGCGAGACGCATGCGCAGAAATCTCCCTCTTCTGTATTGGTGACTAAATCATCCTATTTGAGGCCGAATGGAAGCACACAAAACCCCAAAAAGCCCTTCAACCACACAACACATTACTTAAGTGCTTTTTTCTTGTCTCTGTAGTCAGCCCAGATTCTTTCCTTTAATTTCAGGATGACAACTCCATGTTCTTCCAGTTTGGTCCCTCAATTGAACAGCAAGCCTCAGTCATTTTGAACATCATGGAGGAATATGACTGGAACATATTCTCCATCGTCACCACCTACTATCCTGGCTACCTGGACTTTGTTAACAAGGTACATTAAACTGGTCTCATCCACATAGCTGATGGTCTTTCTCACGTCATCCAATGAGATGGTAAAAACTCAAGGCTTGCAGTGTAAAGCAAGGAGGAGATGATTCCAATATGTTAGTGACTATAACATATGATGGATCTCTGGATGGCTGTTTCTGGGGTTCTTAACAGACGAGGGAGGCTCGTAGAGCAGCGTTGACGTTCAGTAGCCCAGCTCTTGCCCATGGAGTGTGCTGTGCTCTCGCGCCAGATCCGCAGCACCATCGAGAACAGCTTCGTGGGCTGGGAGCTGGAGGAGGTGCTGCTGCTGGACATGTCGGTGGATGATGGCGATTCCAAGATCCAGAACCAGATGAAGAAGCTGCAGAGCCCCGTCATCCTGCTCTACTGCACCAAGGAGGAGTCCACCACCATCTTCGAGGTCGCCCACTCCGTGGGCCTCACGGGGTATGGCTACACCTGGATCGTGCCCTCGCTGGTGGCCGGGGATGCCGACAATGTTCCAACAGTGTTTCCTACAGGTACGGCGGGCGGAGGGCTGTATGAGAGCAGGATGTGGTGCTGTAGTACCTGAGTCAGCCTTTTGGGACACCAGCTAGCAACTAGTTAGCCACCAGTTGGCATCACTTTTTAGTAGTTTTTCAGCAGGAAAGGAGATGATCTCCTCTTCACACTAGAATCTCACAAGTGATATTGCAGTTCATTATAAATGGATACTGAAAGTCTACAAAGCCTTACTGATGTCTCGTAACTCACAGTACTGAAGTGAGAAAATCCATCCATATTCCAGTTGCTTATCCAATACAGGGTTATGGGGGACCTGGAGCTTATCCCAGGAAGCACAGGCCACAAGTCACGCAGGTCCTTGGATGGAATCCTAGTCCATCACAGGACGCACATACACACTGACCCTATGATGCACACTGTGGCGAATTTAGTGCTGCCAAATGGTCTAACTGCTTGTCCTTGGACAGTGGAAGGAAGTCTCTAAAATGCATCGTTTTAAATTGTGCCTTATCAGTTTATGCATGCATGATTGCATCCATCCATCTGTCCATCTGTCTTCTAACCACTTATCCGAGTCATGGAGGGCACAAGGCCGGGGGACACCTTGGATGGGATGGGGTCCTACATACGCAAGCACAATCATTCGGACATGACAGGCGGTTTAGAGGTGCCACTTAGCTTAACTGTGTGTCTCTGGGCCGTGAGTGTATGCCACAGAACCTGCAGGAAACCGTATGACAGGGAGAGAACATGCAATCTCCACACGCACAGAGCGGAGGCAGGAGTCAAAGCCCCAAACCCGGAGGCGTGATGCAGCCATGCTGCTGCGTGAAAACGAAGTAGCTCATTTTACAGAAAAATAAATCATAGATGCAGGTTTCTGGTTGTGGGTTCCTATGGTTGGCCGGTGTATGTAGAGTCAAAAATAGCAGCGTTTAATGGGGACGTTATGCTAAAGGGATGTGGAGATGCAGTCCCAAGCTGGTTCATGTATTGTAATACTTATAAATTCCATGAATTGCATTCAGACAAATTCCAGGTACTTCCGCACTGTTGCTCTTAATAATGATGTAATGTATCACGACACACTCATGTACAGCACCTTGGGGCGATTCTGTTGTAAAAGGCGCTGCATAAGAATGACTTGGAATTGAAATTGGAATTCAATTGAATTGAATTGAAATTGGAATTCAATTGAATTGAATTGAAATTGGAATTCAATTGAATTGAATTGAAATTGGAATTCAATTTAATTGAAATTGGAATTCAATTTAATTGAAATTGGAATTCAATTCAATTGAATTGCCAGCATGGTCCACCTGGACCAGCTTGTTATGGAGAAAGCTCTACCAATTATGCATTCCCCGCCTCTCTCTTTCCTCCTTGTGCCTTCAGGTCTCATCTCCGTGTCATATGACGAATGGGACTATGGGCTGGAGGCCCGAGTTCGGGATGCGGTGGCAGTCATCGCCATGGCGACGTCCACCATGATGTTGGACAGGGGGCCCCACACTCTTCTAAAGTCAGAGTGCCATGGGGCCCCTGACAAGAAGGGGTCCAACACGGGGAACCCCAATGAGGTGCTCAGGTAGGCAAACAACATTTCCTCTGCTCCACCGCTGTTTCCCAGCAACCCCTGCAGGGGCGTCCAGAGTCTCCGGGCATTTTGAAACATTTGGGCTTTTAATCGGCAAAGATCAAATAAGCAGATGTGGCCTGTAACATTGGGCTTACTGCACCGTGACGCTAAATGCTCGTTTTATAGAAATGGTGCTGCTTTGCATTTGACTCACATTTCAGGCAATTAGGGATCCTTCCTTGGCTGTTTTCCTTCATGTATTTCTGCTGCTCTCTTTTTTCGAAAAAGAGTTTAAAATATATTTTGGGAAATACATCTTATTTTAGAAGCAGTTGTAATGAGTTTCAGTCTCGTTTAACATATTTTAGCTATTTCAAAACAGGCTTGTTATTCGCCTCTATATTCTCTACTGTGAAATATTTAAATATCCCAATGATATTTGATCTTGTTGGTGGTGGATTATTTTTTTGGTAATTCAATTAACGTTTTATTTTCTACTAATGATTTGTGTAGTTATTTGAAAGAAATACTTTACAAAACGGGGTACGTTGTTTTTTTTTTTGTTTGTTTTTTTTCCGGGGTTATATGATATAAATTATGAAGGGAATTTGGAATCCCAAAAGACAATAATTGTGAAGCCTTTAGATCCGTGTTTTTCTCTGCTTCTTACTGGGTTCTGTATAAAATTGAGGGGAGTCTTTTTTTCAAGCTCAGAGTAGTTAGGGCCAAGCTGACCTTATGTCCAGAATGTTCCGGAAATGCCGTTTATCCACTTCCTCTTGTTTTATATTTTTAGGATACCTTAGGTCTTGCACCTATTGTAGCATCCCTAAGTTGTTTTGGAACTGGTTCTGTTCAGCTGTTTAAAGCATTTTCCCCCTTGTATTTCTCCCTGGGGCGGCTGACCCTTTAACTAAGTTTTGGAGATGAAAAGGTTTCCATGTTATTTTTAGGAAGCGTCACCTTTCAAAGTCGGCCTCCTTGAGGCGGTGAGCTCCATCAACTCGACATTAAATGGCTTCGGTGTATAATACGGCATCATGCCCGGCTGTGGCTCTGTTGACCTGGACTCTTTCGGTTAGCTTTCAGGGTTTGTTTTAATGGCCTTTTTCACGTACATAATGGAACTGGGACAGAATGTCTATCCTTTCTGTTTCGTCTCTCCTTTCTGTTTTTGATCCTGTTTTTGCATGCAGTTTTGCAGTTCTTTTTGTTAGTCTTTCTATGCTGATAAAGGTGTCATACAGCAAAAGAGGTAATATCAGCATGCGGCCCTGCTCAGTCTTGGCAGTGTATGGTACTCATCCCCTCCATCTCTCTCTTTCCTCCTCTCTCTGGTCCTCTCTGCCTCAGCTGCTCCCTCCTCTTTCCCTCCCTTCTTCCGTCTCCCCATTAGTACAGTTTAATACCATGTTCTCACTCTGGTATTTTCTCCACCCTGCCCACACCCTGTCCCCTCAACCTGCCTGTCCTCATGTATCTCTGACACGTGGATGGGTGGTGTTTTCGGGGCGTAGGCCCACGCTCTCTCCGCCTGTCCGCCCTGTGTGTCCTCCATGGGTGCCGCGAGCCCCCGTCTCCTTTTTTGCGCACGCTGTAAAATCCCACGACTGCGTTATTACTAATTGGCTTGAGTGTTTCTGTAATCGTAACTAATTGGCTCGCCAGCTAAGGCCTTAAAATGCCCAATAAACGTTTTACTGTGCTTTTCACTATTCACAGACTAATGTACACCCTGTGTGTGCGTTAAAAGTATGTGCGTGTGTCTGATCTGCCTGGTAATGCCCTGTACTCCCCTTAATGAAAACGTTAATAGTGTATTAAATGATGGGACTTACGTGTTACTCTGTATTCAGTACAGTCACAGATGTACATAGCTGTATAAGTGTATTTTAGCATGCAAGGTACGATAAAGGCTGAGAAGCTGAATGTATAATGGAAATAGATTTAGGACTATTTAGGGCTGAAATGAAGTATATAATAGTTAGGGTAAATAGATGCCCCATTCTTTGCTTATCCTTCTCCCCTCTCTCTCTCCCTCCCTCTCGGGTGATGATATTGTTTCCATGGCAACGTGGCAGATTGCTTGGAAATCGCCGTGGTTGTGGGTGCCATGGTAACACATTACATATGCTGCTGAGTGTCTTTCGGTCCTGAACATCAGTTCAGAGGGAGCGTGTGTATACGCGAACGTATACGTGATATTACACTGCCCCACAGGGGGCGTCATGTTAGCTTTCAAACTTTATTTATGAGCAACGGGTGTCTCAGACAGAAGCCGCTGACATTCCCGTCAGGATTTTTGGGTGTGTTTGGAAGTTACACTAAATGGCTATCATTTTTAAGCAGTCTAGATATAATGCTTACACATGAACAGAATACATCCATCCATCATCCAGCCGCTCAGCCGGTACAGAGTTGACATTGTAATCAGTATTTATTTTCCACTAATATTATGTGGCTTTTATGTGGGTCTGTGCAGAGGAGCGAATACACTGGGAATCAGTATTTGAATTGTTTTCAGTTAACAGGACGGGACACTGAAATAGCAAGCAGTTTTTCCACTCAGTCATTTCTATTTGCTGTTTATTTCTTGTGCACTTAAATTTGAGGCAGTCCGTTGCCGTGGATATAGCAACCCTGAGAGAGAGAGAGAGAGAGAGAGAGAAAAGGATGGAGAGAGCGAGAGAGCAGGGGGTTGAGGAGGAGGGAGGTGGATGAACTATGATTTTAGTTAATCTGACAGTAACATGCCCCTGCTGGGACGGAGACACACACACACACACACGCACACACACACCATCGTATTCGATAGCTGATGGACTCGCTCAGGCTCACGTGCACCTGAAGCATTTTGTCCGCTGGATAATGTGGCCGCTAATGCAGGACTGTCACATTCCCAAGCCCAGCTTGTCGTATCGATGGCAGAGGGGGGAAAAAAAGGGAAAAAAAAAGAACATATATATGGCTGGAAAACTTGCGTCACTTTCTCTCTGATGTCAGCAAGCTTCCAGTGCTGCCGTCCTCCATTGCTTTTGACAGAAGCTGCGTTTACGGCAGCGGAAAATGCACAGCCAGACTGCGAAGGACATATTTTAATTGCCATTGTGGGTATTGAATGAGCTTCTTGGGACGGGCCATGAAAAAAAATGGATATTATTTATTCAGAAGATGCTGTTATCCAGCCCAACCTAAAGTTATGCATTTAAAGCAGGGTGTTTACCGAGCCATGTCAGCTTAGACGCCTTTCCCGGCAAAACAAGGACATGTTGTCTCTAACCTTTTGGCTTGATGTCCAGTTTCTTAATCAAGACTCCGCTTCAGCCCCCCAGCAACGCCTTCTGCAGTTCATCTCTGTTCCTTTGCGTACTTTATTCCCGGATTCTTCTTGGTGTCTTCCCATGTTTTACTAAATTATCATTTAAAAGCGCTTGTTTCCCCTGAAGGTCAGGGAGGCGCAAATTAATTTTAAAAACTCAGAATATTTAACGATTATTCATGGAGGCTTTCCTGTGACATTGCGTCAGCCTTCCTGAAAAGTCTACCCCCCCCCCCCACATTCTAAGAAGGGGAGCTGAAACACCCCAAAACTGTACATGTTAAGATGGTATCTCGCATTGAACCTTCTCCACCGTCCGTGGAGCCCCGTCTCGCTTTCTGATGCGGCAGCTGAGCTGTAGAGCTGAGACCTTCCACGTTTTGGACATAAATCATTACCTGCGAACTTTTAAATCACCCTCGGAAGTTGGATTTCGGCCACCTGAAGCACGGAGAGGTGATTGTAGACAGAGGAAGTAGCGCTGATGCAGCGGCGTTAATTAGTAACGTCGGCGGACTCCTGAAGTTGGGGCGTGACGTCGCTGCTATCGCGCGCGGTCCGGCGAGGCGCCTCACCCTAGAGTGCCGACGGCGGCCTGGCAAAGCTCCTCACCGTCACCGAGAGGCCATCGAGCAGGAAGAGGCGAGAAACCCGGCCTCCTCCGACCCCTCCCGTCTGGAATTCGAGGCAGACAGCCAGCTGGAGCTCGTCTCACCTTAACCGTCCGCAAGCTTTGAGCCGTACCTAGGGGGGGATGGGGGGGAGGAGCCCCACCTCCAAAAGATAAATCAACGCTGCTGTGTGCAAGTTTCTGCTCAAAGCCCAGCAATTAAATGTGTAATTAAATAAAATGAAAATGGCGCCGTAAGGCCACGTCGCGCCCAGCGGACTGAGCGGCAATGAGGCTGCATGTAAATAACCATGTCAAAGGCGACGAGCGTGTAAGGTCGTGCAAGTATGAGTAATGCTGCATGGTGTCATGTGCTCTATAGGCGCCACGCTGTACCCCGGGCCGGCATCGCGTCGTGTTCCCCGCGGGCACCGCTGCTGTATCCCTGCATCGCTGTTTTACACCTGACCCTCTTTTCACGCCTGGATGCACGCTTCCTGCGGCACTTTCGTTTACATGCCCTAATTGTGCATGCTGATACTTCCTCGCCAGGGATTTAAACCTGCAAGCTACCGGTGTGTCCGGTACTTCATATACTATCCCAACCCCCAGATTTTAATCAACCGTACTGGCTGTGATCACATAGATGCAAGAACCATTCCAGGACATTTTAAGGTGGGGGCCATAATTCATGAAGAGAGGCCAACCTTATTATGCTTTGAATTAGTGAATGACGACCAATCAGTTTTCAGCAAGGCCCAGTGTCCCTGTGGCCCCACCCTCATATTTGCCAACGTGTAGAACCTGAACATTCTTCATTTGAATGGTTTATGTATAGTCTGCTGAGTCTCCCTCTGCTCATGGGGGTGGGGCTTGAGAATCGCTTAAGGTAGTTATGATACATTGTATATTTGAACGGTTGCACATTTACAGAAACGTAAAAGTGATGTTTGAGGATTTCCTTGGGAGTTTCTTCGGCCGAGTTCCCAGCTGTGCAATGCAGTGCTGAAGGCCTGTCTCTCTCCCAGGTATCTCATGAATGTGACTTATGATGGACGCAACCTGTCGTTCAGCGAGGACGGCTATCAGATTTATCCAAAGCTGGTCATTATCCTTCTGGACAAGCAGAGGCAGTGGGACAGGGTGAGTCCCCCATTCCTCAGTGTTATGACTGACAGCGGCCCCTGGCTTGGCCTGCCCTCCTCCCCTTGTTATAACTGACAGCGGCCCCCGGCTTGGCCTGCCCTCCTCCCCTTGTTATAACTGACAGCGGCCCCTGGCTTGGCCTGCCCTCCTCCCCTTGTTTCGGTGTCTTTTTTTGGTCTTGTTTTTCTCCTCAATTTTGTCCCAGTGCCATCACAGCCCATCACGAGCTCTTTGGGGCCCGGCCCCCTGTCTCGAATCCTGGGGGCCGTGTCTGGGCCAAGCCCCGGTCACTGAGCACCGACTCCCGCCAGCCCTGTAACACGCACCTTAACCGGAGCACCGGAGCACCTGCCCCCATTCCGGCATGCTGCCTGTTTACACCCCCCCCCATCCCCGCCTTTTCTGTGGATCCAGGTGGGAAAGTGGGAGAATGGCTCATTGGCGATGAAGTACCACGTGTGGCCACGCTTCGAGCTGTTCTCGGACGCCGGGGAGCATGCGGACGACCACCTGTCCATCGTCACGCTGGAGGAGGCGCCCTTCGTCATCGTGGAGGACGTGGACCCGCTGAGCGGGACCTGCATGAGGAACACGGTGCCCTGCCGGAAGCAGCTCAAAGGCGTGTGAGTATCACCCTCAGGGTGAGCTTGATTATAGGGCACATGCACGCACACACGTTTGTAGTCATATGTTTGTGGGGACCGTCCATTCATTTCTGTGGGCAAAACCCTGATCCCAACAATGACGACCCTACCCAGCCCTAACCTTAACCATAAGTAACCCAACAAAATATGTCTTTTGGCATTTTCAGCTTTATGATTGAGGTCACAGTGTCACGGCGCATGGTGCAGGCATATAGAAGGCATCGATCCATTGGCGGTTCCAAGACAACACAAGGGGTTTATTAAGCAAATAAAGCACAGATCTAGAGTTCACCTACACGACCATATACAATGACTCGTTGGGGCAGGAACTTAAATACACAAAACTAAACTGAGCTAACGAGGACACAGGAACGAAGCATTAGCAGGACATCCAATCAAACAGAACAGAGTAACAAGCAACAGGTGTAACTAAAGAACAGGGATAATCACAGAACTAGGAAGGTTAACAGGCAAACTAGAAAACATTAATCTAACACAAGGAATACAAGGCTAATTCCAGAATTCAACCAGAACCAGAACCTTACACAAGGAGGGTGGACTGCAGGTGGGAGAACTAAGACAGAAAATAAGAAACACTAGGAAAATCGTGATCCGAAACTACAAACACTAAGGTCAACAAAAGCCAAACAAAATACCAAAACTAGGTCAGGCTGCACTTAAGCTGGGTTCAAACCCACCACTGGGTTCTCAATCACTACATGCTCAGCCCATTGAGCTATGCAGCTGTCCAGGAGTAGGGAGAAACACAGGAGGATAAAGGATTCAAAGAGGAGGATGGGATGGACAGCAACACCTACTGGCCGAAAGGGGAAAGACACAAAGGGCAGGACTTGGACGGGCACCGATCCTGACGCACAGATTGTTATAAAACTGAAGTTATCCTTGTGGGGACTGAAAAAATGTCTTCACAGGGTAAAAGGTTACTGGTTTTTATCATATTGTGCGGAAATCTGGTCCCCACACTGTAATCATTACACAAATGCACACACACAGACATATTATTGGGATTATAGAGATGTTATCTGTTGTCTTTTGATATAACGCTTCATGCAAACCAAAGTACATAAAGGACACTCCCACAACAATGGGCCGAGGCAGGACTCAAACCCCCCACCTTGAAGGTGTGAGATGAGAGCACTACCCACTGAGCCACTACACAACACCCCCTTAGCCATTTTTATTAGTGCTATTCGACGCCACATGAATCTAACATTGCTGTGTAATACTCCTTAGCTTTCTGTAACCCTACGTCACAAACTAGATTTACTCACAAGTAATCCCATTGTTTTGGTCTCAGTCATACTTCGATGCATGTGATGATCTTCAGGCAGTTGAGGGTTGGCATTGGGGAGGGGAGGGGGTGTTTATGTCATAAGAGCTGAAATGAAGATATTATTTGAAATTCAGTTCTCACCTGAAGTTATTCTTTTTTTGCTGCTGCTTTATTGGACTAGGAGATGCTTTGTGGCTGAGCTTCCTGTTTAATGTGGTGTTCTGTCTTTGGTGGAAATTTAATTTTGTTACCTTCCCAGCAGTGAAATAAAAATTTGCAGGTTAAAATATGTATGGGTATACAACAACAACAATAATAATAATAATAATAATAATAATAATAATAATAATAATAATAATTTTTTGTCACATTGTGGGGACATCCCAGCTAAGACAGCCTTAGCCCCAACCCAGCCCTAACTTTTGTCATTTTTAGCTTTTTGATGGCAGTCAAAGATTGTTAGAAAAACGGTTATCCTAGTGGAGACCGAAAAAGTGCTCCCCACAAGATAAACCGTTACAGGTTTTTATCACATTGTGGGGAAACGTAGTCCCCACAATGTAATCATTACAAAAATGCCCACACAACCCACAGTCACCCATTCACATATTATGGGCAATGATGACATCATCGTCATCCCCCATCTTTCAGGTCTTTCGCCTTTAGTAGGGTGCAGGGGGTCTGGAGTCTGTCCCAGTCAGTGCGAGGCAGGGGTACACCCTGGATGGGATGCCATTCCATCGCCGTGATAAAAATAACGATAATTATGAACATCATCATAAACC
Source organism: Hippopotamyrus pictus (assembly GCA_026781145.1). Taxonomy (NCBI): domain Eukaryota; kingdom Metazoa; phylum Chordata; class Actinopteri; order Osteoglossiformes; family Mormyridae; genus Hippopotamyrus; species Hippopotamyrus pictus. Next base: position 6,869,882 of record JAODLC010000100.1, read on the forward strand.
GAATCCGTTTACGCTCAGCATTTTCTGCAAGGTTGCAGTTCAGGGAGTCGTTCCCACATGCACTTCCTGCTCTGATGGTTTCATTAGATGCATAGATCACAGGGAAGAGGTGCAGGCAACCCTTACCCTGGTTCTCTGTGGAGACGTGTTATGGATGGTCGTAGGCACATGGTTATGCTTGCTCGGGCATTCGCGACATGGCTGTCCCGCAGAGACACAGCTTGGGTGTTCCGGCTGGAGCTCCTGTTCATGCTGACGCTCGCCCTGTGAGCTGGGATGCGTAGGAATCATTAACGGCGCCCCCCGGTGGCTGAACAGGACTGGCTACGGCCAAGCCCATCGTCGTTAATTCAGCCTGGAAACGGGGAGTGCCGCGGTCTATGTTTGCATCAAGGTCTCCTCTCTCCAGGCTTGGGGGTTCTTTCAGACCAGCCCTCAGCCCTCGCCCCAGCCCCCGGTCCCCTTTTGCATGTACACTGTCTCCCTCATGCAAGCTTAGCGCCGCACCTAAACCCGTCACCTTGGCAGTTACGGCTTTTCTGTTAGTTCTCCCTGGCCGTCTTGGTGACAGCAGTTGCATTGTGGGTACTGTGCTAAACCTTGGTGTTTACAGGAGCAGTTTAAGAAAAAGCACATTTTGTAGTGAAGCCAGGAGCGACACAATTTGCGATTTCTGTTCGATTGTACCAGGTTTACAGAAAGGTTTCTGTGTTTATTTTCACTGTCAGTCTTCCTCTATGTCTTGTCACCATTTCTTGTCGTTCGTTGCTGTAACTGCACCAGTGCTTCCTGCTGCCCCTCTTTATTCCCATGATCTCCACATAGTTTGGCACCACTTGCATATTTTATCTTCTACTTCTCTTTTTTTCCCCTACTTTACAACTCATCTCAATGAACCATTCTCATTGCAAACTCCCCCCCCCCCCTCCTGCGACCCAGTCTCATATCTTCTAGATCCTTCTCTGTTCTTTGTCTTACTGTCCTTTTCCTTTTGACTCTTGCACATAAACTTCCATCCCTATCCTTGCCATCCATCCTATCAGCCCCTCAATGCCTATTAATTTTCCCCACCGTCTCTCTCTGCCCCCCACCTCCCACGCGGCCTCCGTCTCTCAGCAATCAGACAGGGGGGGAAACTGGGATCTACATCAAGCGTTGTTGCAAGGGCTTCTGCATCGACATCCTGAAAAAGATTGCCAAGTCAGTCAAGTTCACCTATGACCTCTACCTGGTGACCAATGGGAAGCATGGAAAGAAGATCAACGGTACTTGGAATGGCATGGTTGGGGAGGTTGGTTTTTACTTCTTCTGGTATTTAAATCTCCCACAGTATCCCCCCCGCATTTAAAAACTGATGGAAGGAATGTTTTTTTTTTTATTATTGCTATTAAAATCAAATAGTGGAAAAATCCTACTGAAACCCCAAAGATTAAGATGAGTAATTTAGATGTTCATCTTTAGACACAAACGAATACGTGCTCATTCTGGGGAGCAAAATCCTAAATTAGGATATTAATATAAATGAGTGTGACTTACATCACGCTGCAGAAACGGCCCTGCATAAAATGGCTGAATGGAGTGAATCACTTTGCAGTTCGTGGTGATTAAATTAAACAGCAAAGTTAATATCCTGGCGCTTCATTGGTCACGCTGTTTTATTGTGAGATCACAGTGGAGTAGGAAGTTTTGCCTGTCATGTCGGAGGAGTGGCTAAATTAACACGCTCTTATCAAAATGTAAAATATCGGACAATTTAATTCGAAGTGGGATTGACAGGGAATGGATAAGAGGCAATTTTAGATAAAAAGGTAAGGAGCCTTTCATTTTTGGAGAGACTGTCTCTATACTTAGACTCACCTAAACGTTCGCAACTCAAGTCGGTCTGGCCTACTTTAGGTCGGGGCTGAAGGGCTCAGGTATTAACAGCTGAATATACCTGTAGATGGGGGGGGAGCGCTGTAGCTCTGTGGCTTCAGAAGGGCGGGGGCTGGAGTATCTATTTCCAGCAGTGCTGACCTACTGCTGTAACCCACTTTCCCTTCCCCTGTTTCCTTATCCACAGTGTTGTGTCCGCCTCTGTTTGTCAGTATTTGGAGACTGTTGGGTGACCTACCTCTTCCGCCTGGATTCCTCTCCCCTCTCCCCCCTTTTCTCTCTCTCTCATTCACAGGTGGTGGTGAAAAATGCCCATATGGCAGTGGGCTCCCTCACCATCAATGAGGAGAGGTCAGAGGTCATCGACTTCTCTGTACCCTTCATCGAAACGGGTATCAGTGTCATGGTCTCCCGTAGCAACGGCACTGTGTCTCCCTCGGCCTTCCTGGGTGAGCCAATCACGTCCGTACATGTGCCTGCACACAGTCACGCACATACACAGACCTATAATCATATCTTTGTGGGGACCACGTATTCATTTCTATGGGGAAAAATATGCTAACTTTGACAACCGTAACCCCTACCCAGCGCTAACCATAAGTAACCAAATAAAATATAAATCTTTTGGCAATCCTGGTTTTTTGATTGCAGTCACGGATTTTTAGAAAATTGAAAACTGGGAAAAAAAAAAAAAAAAACGGTCCCCACAAGGTAAGGTATACCTGGACCACACACGCGCACACACACACACACAGTATGTATTTCTTCAACCTGTCATTCTTTTTTTTTTTACAGAAGTGTGAGCTAAGACAAGCTGGTCAATATATTATCCCCCCC
>JAODLC010000100.1:6872648-6916590 GCA_026781145.1 Hippopotamyrus pictus
GATGTGTGGGTGATGATGTTCGTGATGCTGCTCATCGTGTCAGCCGTGGCCGTCTTTGTGTTCGAGTACTTCAGCCCGGTGGGGTACAATCGCTGTCTGGCAGATGGGAGAGGTGAGAACGCACGATGAGGAGGATGGGCCCGCCGCCCGCCACCCTCGTCATCTGGAACACATTCACACGAAACCCCACGCACTCCGTGGCTGCCAGGGTGGGTGCGGGAGAGCCGGGGCAGGGGGGGACACACACACACACGACGGGGGGGGCAAAAGCCTGTCCTGCAGGCTGACATTAGCTTCAAAACATCTCAAACGTACTCATTCATCCGGTCCGTTGCATCCAAGTGAACCATTTCTGATTTTGGCTGATTTTGATTTGACATAATTGTCGAACATCTTGCGTACGTTTCACTTTAATGATTCCTGTGATTGTGCCAATGCGTGACACGGACGGCCTGTAGCCACAGCACCCCCTGTGTCCAGCATCGACTTGGTGGATGAACTCTTTGGGCTCGTCAGGGATATTTTAAATGATGGGTGTAATACTGAAAACCTCTGGCGAGCTGAGACGGGTGACAGATTGCACTAATGAGCGACAGTTCAGCCAACATGAAGCCTCCCTGGTATGGGAAAAAAAGTCTGAGCCCTGAAAATATTTCTTCACTTAATTAGAGGCAACCGAGTGGAAATGATCTCAGCCGAGTGTTTTGGAAAGCATTATCAATCCTTAAGCTGGCGATCAATACCTCTCGATATTGTTTGCGCTGCGCTGTGTATCCCTTTCGCGTGAGATCGGGCACATTGTCGATCTGAATCCTGCTTTGCTTAATTTCCAGCAAGCGACACTCCTGCCTAATCATCTTGCTTTGTGATTAACAGAGATGAAGATGAGGGTTAAACACATGGGTAGTTTTTTTCGAAGCCTGTTTACTTTATAACTCCCTGTTGATCTCCCTGCGCAAAAAATGCAGCGGCTACCGTAACATATATGTGAAATACTTTTGACTTGCGCTGTTATTTAATCACTGAAAATGATGGCGGCACCGTCCAACACTCCGCTGCCAATTTTCGTTCCCGATGCTTCACATTCGGGTCCCACGCCGTGTGACGGCCAACCTGGTGCACTGATGCAGCCCCCTTTCTCGCTCGCTCTCTCCTCCAACCACCCCCTCCCCCAGAGCCTGGCGGTCCCTCCTTCACCATCGGCAAGGCCATCTGGCTGCTCTGGGGCCTGGTCTTCAACAACTCTGTCCCCGTGCAGAACCCCAAAGGCACCACCAGCAAGATAATGGTGTCTGTCTGGGCCTTCTTCGCCGTCATCTTCCTGGCCAGCTACACTGCCAATCTGGCTGCCTTCATGATCCAGGAGGAGTACGTGGACCAGGTCTCCGGGCTGAGCGATAAAAAGGTATACAGCGCCTCGCTAACCCCGGTAGCGGTTGCCACCTGTCCATGTCTGGGAGAGGCTACAGCGACCTCTCTGCTCAGCCGCATGCTCTCCAGCCACATGACTATAAAAGTAGGCCTGTGACGGCTCTTAGGTTTCCCCCGTCTGCTCCAAGCTGACAGTTGCTCCACCTTCATGTGTCCTCAGTTCCAAAGGCCCAACGACTTTTCCCCGCCGTTCCGCTTCGGCACAGTGCCCAATGGCAGCACAGAGAGGAATATCCGGAACAACTACAAAGAGATGCACAGCTACATGGTGAAGTTCCACCAGAAGAATGTGGACGAGGCTCTGCAGAGCTTGAAGAGTGGGTAAGGGTGCAGGCCTGGCCACGGAATAAGCTTTGTTTGGGTGCCTGTTACATATTGATAGTACACACTGAGAAATGCAAGCCACTTGTATCTCATTGATGCCTTGTATCTCAAATAGTATTTTAACATGCTACCTAGCAGAGCAGATCATAGTCTCTCTTAAGATCCATGAGACATGGCCATTATTGGGTGGGTTGTCTACCGGCTAACGATATGGGTCCATAAACCAAAAGGTTCACATTTTGAATCATGGGAGACTGGCGTGTCCTTCAACAAGGTACCTAACCTGCAATCACTCCAGTAAAAACGTTCATATTGAGAAAATGCAAAATCATCTTGGCCAACTGAGATGACAATCCTAAGACCATTATTGGTGCATTTGCCCAACCAAAGGCAAACTTTGGAGTCCCTCTGAGATGAATACACCCTCATTTCCGGCCTCGTTCCTCCCTCTCTGGTCAGCAAACTGGACGCTTTCATCTACGATGCGGCGGTGCTCAACTACATGGCTGGAAGAGACGAGGGCTGCAAACTGGTGACCATCGGCAGCGGCAAGGTTTTCGCCTCGACTGGATATGGCATCGCCATACAGAAAGACTCGGGATGGAAGAGACAAGTTGACCTGGCCATACTTCAGCTCTTCGGAGATGGTACGGCTGGAGTTACCTGTGTCTCCCCTGTACCATTCAGCCTCTCTTTGTTACCCTGTTTTAACAGGCATGCAATTGCTATAGATCCTGATTAGAGGTGACAGGGTGACCTAACCATGTTGAGAAGGCCTGGGGGGGGATATATTGTGGATACATACACACGTCTGTGAAAATCTGGCCTTCAGTTCATTGCCGCTGTTCCCTTTATTAAATCTTCGGGGTCCATGCAGAGGGAAGCTAGTGTAACATCTGTCTAGATACGGCCCATAGACTGCTAGGAAAGTGGCTGGAGATTAGGAAGTGTTAATAATGACAGGTTTAAAGAGAAGGATCTTTTTAATTTTGTTCAGGGCATGAAGGCGAGAGTCATAATCCTGCAGGTTAAAATACATAATCCAGGAAAGGAAGATCGATGGGACGAGGCTGGGAGTTTATGTCATGCTCCATTCATACATTATGACAGATAACAACAACAGTTATAATCCCACAGTATCCCCCCCGCATTTAACAACTGATGGAAGGAATGTTCGATGTGGATTTGACTTTATGATACTGTGTGGCATGATTTTTTATATAAATGATCGAGTCTTCTCAAGCGTTCATAAGGTCGGCTGAGAAATATTACACAAGCTTTATAGAAATTAAGAAGGGAAACAGCACTGGACACTTCTGCGAAGTTGTTTGTGTGTTTTAGTAAAATGAATCAATTTTATATGTGCCATTGCAGACCACTTTCATGTAGGTCGTGTTAATATGGTATAGTTAGTTTCTAATTAATAATAATTTTCCTTAGGCATCTTCTGTCTTCCATAATTGCTTATCCAGTACAAGGTGCTGATGATGTTTCCTTATGCATTTGCTTAAAATGTACTTTCACTTTACATTTAATATTATTTAACATTAAAATATATTCTTCCGTTTAATGTCTGTTCATCGAGCATGGGAAAATAATATTTCAAACAAATATAGCTGAACAGAATTCTGTATTGACTTGGAGACAATCCAATTTAAACAATTTAAATGGAACCTGCAGTCTCCCAGAGGTAACTACTTGGAATTCCGTGTTCAACATATTTAAACTGAGCACAAGATAAATTAAGGGAAGACTCTCCGACTGGCTCTCACTTGAGTCAATGACATTTATTGAGTCAAGAAAATGGATAGCTAGCAAGCACTTGATATGCTATTACATCAGGATAATGGAGTATGGGTGACGTATGAGACAATGAAAGCATGCTGAAGACTTCTGACCTTTTTTTGGTGGGCCTGGTTTCTTTATATTAAGAAAATAGTACATGATAATATTGGTGTTTTTGTCTGTGATATTGAATTATAGGTACAACATAAACACCATTCTCTGTAAATGGTTTGTTCCTGATTAAGTACAAAAGCCTAGGGTATTGTACAGGAGCTCAGGTTTTCATATATAGCGCTACCTTTTCTGGGAGCATCGATTTTCAGTTTTGTTTCAGCTTACTGGGCAGTTTTCATTAACCATTTTGGTGCAAGGCTTTCAGTACTCCAGTCAAATTCCTATTAGACGCCATTAATAAGTAAAAAGGCTTAATGTAAAAAAATTGTGAATTTGTTGTAGGATGCATTTCTCTGTCGGAGGCCTGCGGTGTTGACAGAGTCTTTATGTTACACTTCAGCCTGAGTCTGCCACCACGTCGCTCCACTTGGTCAAGGACACGTTTTGGTTTGTTCTCTTTAGCTTGCGAATTTGCTCAGCAAACTGTGTGTGTGTGTTTTTCCCTTAAGAGTCGGGCTTTTCCTCCTCCTGGGCCCCATTCTGGTCTCAGGCTGGGCCAGGCCTGTTAAAGATACGCAGTATAGATCACAAAGGACGCCTTCAGCATCGCAAGGCCCACTTTCCAAATTCCAAAGCAGCTGCACTACTTACACAACCGTGTGCCTTCTGATGCGACCAAAGCAATTTCAGGGCTGTTTAGAGCCCATTGATCAGCATCAGAACAATGACCAGATGTGATGCTGTGGGGGATGTCAAAAGATTTAAGGGTCTGGAGGTGTCCAGAAGCGATGGACCTGAGGTCAGAGTCTCCCCGGAATAAATGCAGGCCTCTGATCAGGAGCAGTGGTGTAGACTAGAAATGACAGTACAGGGAGAGGTGTGAGACCAGTCAGCCAGTGTAGAATGAGAGGATTCAGGATGGGGTGCGTGAGGAGATGTAGGAAGCTGATGAGGATGCAGGATTCGGCAGATGGTAGATAACAGACACTGGCAGGTGTGATTTACTGATGTGTTCTGAGGATGTGTTGTTGACATTTGATTGAAACTTTGGATCAGGGATTCTTAATCATAAGTGTTTGCTGGTTGGGTCTCAGCTGAACACTTGAACCTTTCAGATTTATCTAAGGAATTTCATAAAGGAAGTGGAATATCCAAGTCATAGACTGTACAGGCTAGGATTAGGATCTGCGTGATAGGCCACAGGGCCCAAGGGAAGCTTATCGAGTCTGAATTTATGCCTTAGTTTCATATAACAGGTGACCTGACATATTTGGATTAAGAAAACAGAAGAGAGAATTTTTTTTTTAATCATATTAACCTTCTAGAATGAAAATGTTTACATTACATTAACTGTATTTTCAGTTAATGGTATAAATGAAGGTAATGCCTTGATTTTTATTTTTCTGGTTTGTTTTTCAAAACGTGCCAGCTTTTTGTTTTCTGAGAAAATGGTGTTTGCACTTAAAAACAAAGATTGGATGTTTGGATAGTGTGCGGTAGCCCTGTTTTGATTGAGATATAAATGCTTTTTATTTGCTAGGTAGGCATTGCATTTTGTGGTATGTGCCATCACTGTATTATATTTAAGGTTATTAACTTTTTTATTTAATGTTTTTATATTTTGTTTTCATTGACAATAAAGTTAATTAGCCCTGGCTGAACTATTGATTGCCGCAAATGGCACAATATGACATAAATCCGTATGTCATCTAGGCTTCATTATGGTTTTTTTTTTTTGTAATTTAATCATGTTTCAATTGTTCCTAGTGTGTCAAGTAATCAAGTGAGAGCTTGATTAATCTAAACTGAGCTTAGCACTAATTTAGTATTTGTTTGTTTGGCAAATGATCAAATAATGAGAACATACTTAAGAGAAAAAAAAAAGTCTGAAACTTTTCTGTTTTGTAATGATTAAATAATCAGTGATTAATTGAAATAATGAACACGGGAAGCTATTACTAATTTTAATGGGAAAGATTTTATAAAACCAGTTGTCTATCTACTTTATTCAAATTACAGGTAGGCCTTGACTCGAATTCTCAACTGCACGTCTGATTTTAAAGTGGTTTGAGTTCCATGCATGCTACATGCTACATTTTGGCAGCAATGGCCCAGAATTTGGTGAGATAGCTACTGGTTCACGTCAACCATCTGAATGTAGGTCAGCCTGTGGTTGTTTAGCTTGTCTTAAGTGGGCTCCGCTTGCAAATTTCAAAGTCATTTTGTCACGCGCTGACACAGACGCTTCCGGTACGGCCTAGTTACCGGTAGCTGATGCGCTTTGGCAGCGACGGCGGGTTAAGCTCGACGCGTACAGGCGCACGGTGGGAGCTTCTGAAAGACGTCACGTTGAGGCCCATTTTACTTCACACCCCTCGCTGCCTCCCGAAAAGGTGCCAGATCTTTATTCTGTATATTTCTTTTTAAGGGTTCCAACATATGTACCTTGTAGGACCAACATGTATCCAGGGTTGCTTGCTCTCATAAATAGAACATGACTTTAATGGATCTGCTTTTTATTACAATGTGTCATTCTGGCAAATGCGCAAATAGCTTTTTTCTCTTTTAACTTGTATTTCTTTTATTCTTCTCTCCTTATTACCCATCATGCACCCTTTCATGTGACGCACTTAATACCCCTTTCGCTCTCTACACTTTCATCTCCTTCCCCTCTACTCTTTCTCCCGTTCCCTCAACCTCCTCCATCAACTTGTCCACGTTCTCTCTTGCCAACCTCCGATTGCATCCCCCCCCCCCCCCTTCCCTCGGCCTTCTGCCACCTGCGCTCAGGTGAGATGGAGGAGCTGGAGGCTCTGTGGCTGACGGGAATCTGTCACAACGAGAAGAACGAGGTGATGAGCAGCCAGCTGGACATCGACAACATGGCGGGGGTCTTCTACATGCTGGGGGCGGCCATGGTGCTCTCGCTCATCACCTTCATCTGCGAGCACCTCTTCTATTGGCAGCTGCGCTTCTGCTTCATGGGCGTCTGCTCCGGCCGGCCAGGCATGACTTTCTCCATTAGCAGGGTGAGTGTCCATGGAAACCCACAAGACTGGTCGTTTCGCTGTTTTCCCGCACAGCACTACGCGAGATTAAAGAGAACACAGATTCCTTTGACAGACTCCAACGGATGACGAGGTCGCATCAGATTACAGCTATTTTCAGTACTAAGACATTTGTAATTTTCTTTTTTTAGCCTTCATCACACTTTGGGTAGTTCCAAGCTAAAAACATATCTAAAGATGGAGCTTCTTATAGCTACACTAAATAGAGTTTCTGTGCTTTACTCTCGAATTGCTCGCCACACCACGGTGGAGAATGAGTGGTAATTGATAATGAATGTTAGGTTGCAGAAATGTGTTTAAAGATTCATACCGCAGTTGTCATGGATAATAACATGACTGTCGATTGTCACTCGCGTAGTTCTTGCATCATGAAATAATGCATTAGCCTCAGCCCAGCAGAGGAATCCTGTATGTAAATAAATCCTTATCTCATCAGTCACCTTCCTGAAGTCGCTCCAGGCTTTGTAATAGCTAAAGAATATTGCTCTCAAACTTCAGGGGAAGGCAAACTTTTGTTAATTTTTTTAAACTAAAAATAAAGCCTTGGGACATGCATTCATTATCTTGATTATCTGTTAGTAAACAAAACAAAAAAACAATAGGTAATTCTGTTGTTTTCCTGTAGCAGTGAAATTATGCTATATACCACGATACAATGGCAGATGCAAACAAAAGTGCTAAAATAATCTATTATTGATGCTGATTATTAATTGATTATTAATGTCTTTTTAATTTCCTCTCACAAAAACGAAACCCCGGTCGCGCCTTATGGGAGTGGTGTGTGGCGCGGTAGGGTGCCAGTTTGAATCCCATGCTTGATGGAGTGGTGATGTTGCTCTTAAACGAGGTCCAGCGCTGCTGGATAAATGGCATCACCTAGTACCAGCCAATGAGACTGACCAACGTCACCAAGGACCAGCCAATGAGATTGACCAACGCATATAAATGCAATGATCTGTGACCCTGACCAGAATAAGTGGCTAAAAGTTTGAGGGATAGATAAAGGGCAAGAGATGGGGTCATTACAGGTCAGTGCCTTGCAGCAGGTCCTCTGGCTCAGTGAGCCGTGCAGTAGTGCCTACAGTGACGGGTGACTGATATCAGCCACAGCCTCCCTCCCCCATCCTGACTTGCTGTTTACCTCTAAGATTCATGGGATCTTCATCATCAGTAACCAGTCTGCAGTTTTTATTTCAACACCTCAAAAATCGAGGGAGCTTCTAACAGCTCAGTTCTGCGGCACTGCGACCGTGTCTTATGTGTGCGACGGTATCAGTCCGCGCACCTGGACTGTCAGAAATGAAAGCGAAAACTCACTGGTGAAGATTAACTCCATTAACCTTCGGTTATGCTGCCGGAATGCATGACTCATCCAATCAGTACATGGGATCAAGTCAGCAACATCCAGACTTACCACCTCACCACCCCACAATGTTAAGGTGGGTGGTGTTTCCCACACCTCCCACCCTCGTTGTTTTTAATATATAAACTCGATGCAAATTAGGAAGAATCATTACGACTGTACTACACGTTAACCTCAACGTCAGCCATCTTAACACTGGCTGGGAGAGAAAATGGTAAGGCAACGGGTGTTTAGTGAGCTGCCCTCCAAAGTTTTTGGTTACAAATTGATTTTATGCTTCAGTAAAATGCTGAAATAATTTATATGAACCGAAATGGTCTTTTTTTTGCAATGATGACCCACCACTCTCACACCAGTGGTTGGACAGATGGAGACGACAGTGAGTGAGACATAAAAGTCATGAAAAGGGTGCTGGGATACAGACTGGACTGTCAGAATAAAAAGTTGCAAAAATACACAGGGGAGAGTAAAATACCAGCATAAAGAAGTTCATGTGAAAATGGAGACTGTGAAAAACTTTTATTCTGAGACAGAGGTGCTGCTAAGCACTCAATTCCCAAAATAGAATCATTTGACTTTCCGCTTGTCTGTGCATATTTACCTACAGTTCTTCTGGAATGCTTCCTATTCAGTCAGTCTTGATTTTTTTTAAACCGGTCCCTTAGTCTCACTATCTGTTTATTTCTGGTGGCAGTGGTACCCACATACTCGATTTTGTGTAAAGAAGCAATTTTAAGAGTAAAGAAGTTCATAGGAACATCTTTTGTAGTTGCAGTTTACTTGATGTACCTAAAATTAAAATGAAGAGGCAAGATTGTACAGAATAATTTTAAACCCATTGATTAAAATTATTGATTGGCAGTTAAAACCATGCCCTTACAGCATCTCTGTCATTATCAATCATTTCCCCAGGCCCCCATCCAAAACTCCAAGAGCTTTTCTAAAAGCACTGTCAGTCTCAGTCCACACTGTCAGTAGAATATATATTGTATTAATTAGCTTGTCTTGCTCAGTGCAGTACTTAATGTACTGCAGAGTGCGTCCCATTTGCTCGCTGAGTAAACATCTCTCCGTCTCATCTCTCCACCCCTCGTATAAAACAGGGCATCTACAGCTGCATCCACGGGGTCCAGATCGAGAAGTCCAAGTCACCCCTGAACTCACCCTCGACTGCCATGAACAACACGCACTCCAACATAATGCGCTTGCTCCGCACGGCCAAGAACATGACCTCGATCTCAGGGGTCAATGGCTCTCCGCACAGCGCATTGGACTTCATCCGCCGCGAGTCGTCCGTCTACGATATCTCGGAGCACCGCCGTAGCCTGGCCGGACACTCGGACTGCAAGCCACCCTACCTGCCCGAGGACAATATGTTCAGTGACTACATCAGCGAGGTGGAGAGGACATTCGGGAATATGCCGTTGAAGGATAGCAACTTGTACCAGGACCATTACCTGCACCATCACCAGGGCTCGGGACCTGGGATGAACCTGGGCCTGACTGGCCCCCCTCCCAACAGACCACATAGCCTGGGGAGTGCCAGTTCGCTGGAAGGTGGTCTGTTTGACTGTGACAGCTTAGGAGGAGGGGTGGCGCCCATATTCACTACACAGCCCCGTGCCTCACTGACTCACAGGAACAATAGCAAATTCGACCTCATCGTAGGACACACCCCATCTACCGGTCAAGGGTTCAAGCAAGACATTTACGGGAAGTTTTCCTTCAAAGGTGGGGCGTCCAGCTCTGGCTTCATCGCCGGACATGACCGGTACTGCGGGGGAGGCGGGGGCGGCGGCGGTGACGATGGCAACATCCGGTCGGATGTGTCGGACATCTCCACGCACACGGTCACCTATGGCAACCTGGAAGGGAACGCCAAGAGACGCAAGCAGTACCGAGACAGCCTGAAGAAGAGGCCTGCATCGGCTAAGTCGAGACGCGAACTGGATGAGATCGAACTGGGGTACCGACGACGTGCCCATCACCTGTCTCATCACCATTACCATGGACCCGCGATACACCGACCGGCCTCCCCGCCCCTGCTGCCCCTGGAGCAGAACTCGCAAAGAGGTGGAGGGGGCCCCGCCGGCAACTGCTCATCGTACCTGTTCCGTGACAAAGAGAACCTGCGAGATTTCTACCTGGACCAGTTCCGCCCCAAAGAAGGAATACCCCAGTGGGAGCATGTGGATTTGACGGATGTGCCCGGCGGGGGCGGAGGAGGCAGGCTTGCTGGTGGAGGTGGAGGCAACAGTGGAGGAGTCAGTGGTGGCGGTGGGACCAACTGCACAAGTATGGTGGCGGTGGATGATTTCCTGAAAGGGAAAGGTAAGAAGGTAGAGGGTAAGAGCGGCACGCCCACTCCAGCGCAGCAAACACAGGCATGTTGGGAAAAGAATGTGACTGGGATTGGGGGCGGAGGGCTGGCGGGGGGAGACTGGGAGTGTCGAAACTGCCACAGCTGTGGGACCAAGCCGGTGCCTTTGCACAGCACTGGGGGGAGTGGGAGCTTCTCAGGGGGTGGAGGTCCGTGTGCCGGGGGAGGCGGCGGCGGGAACAGTGCTGTTTCCGGGCGGCCCAGTTCGGCGTGTGTGCGGTGCGACTCGTGCAAGAAGACCGGGAACTTGTATGACATCAGCGAAGACAACAACCCTCTTTTGGAACCGCTGGGTGGCAAGTTCGAGGGTGGAAAGGGGGCACTGATGAGCAGCGGCAGTGGGGCGGGCGTCCAGTCGCAGACTCAGGTGCAGCGGCGCAAGCCGGGCTTGGGCGGCAAAGTGTTGCGGAGGCAGCACTCATACGACACATTCGTAGACTTGCAAAAGGAGGAGGCCAGCGCGATGGGGATGGGGGCCGGGGGTATGGGACGCATGGGAGGAATGCTGCCCCAGCCGAGGAGTGTGAGCTTGAAAGACAAAGACCGTTTCATGGAGGGTCCAAGTCCCTACGCCCACATGTTTGAGAGGCACGGGGGATCGGAGCGAGAGAGGGACCGGGATCCATTGTTTTTTGGTGACCGGGGAAAAAGTGGGTCCTCCTTTGGGCTGTTTCGAAGTGGAGAAGGGGGTGGTTTCCATCGTCGGTCCTTTGGGGATAGGGACAGCAGGGACAGAGAGAGGGGGGTGATGGGTGGTGACGGAGGTGGGGGACGTGGAGGAGGGATCGGGACGTACTCCCTGTCCAAGTCCCTCTACCCAGATAAAGTCAACCAAAACCCCTTCGTTCCAACCTTCGGTGATGACCAGTGTCTGTTACATGGTGCCAAATCGCACCACGTCAAAAAGCAACAGCAGCAGCTCATGAGATCCAGAAGTGGGGAATGGAATGACTTGAGGAGCTCGATGGGGGCGACTTCCTTCTTGCCGACTTCTGCCACGGGAGGGGTGATGTCCAATATGCCCACCAGGCTCCCCAAAGAAGTCAGCTTGGGTGGAATTGGGGGGCCTCTAGGGAACCACCATGGAGGCCCCACCAACAACAAGCTCCTGCAAACAAGGGAGAGCCTTGGAGGAGGGCAGACACAGAGGCCATTCAACGGCTCCAGCAATGGGCACGTGTACGAGAAGTTGTCCAGCATTGAGTCTGATGTGTAACAGGTCTGGGGGGGGGGGGGAGGTAGGAGCGGATGTGCGAATGTGGCAATGACAGGGAATGAAGGAATTGTTGAGCACCATCTGCAGTGGTGGAGGGGCACAAAAGATTATCTTGAATGCTGGGAGAGGACCGAGCAGCCAGACAATGGAATATACCTGGAGATACAAGCAGATAGGAACCTGCTGAAATGTTACCATGAAATATGTGACACTGGGAAGACTCACCCATGAACATGGCCTCAGGTACTGACGGAGTTAAAAGATGGAAGAACACCAGGCAAAACTGGTAGAACTGTCTTGGACACGCGTTTACTCTGCACTTCTCTGCTCTTCACATCTTCCTTCTTCTCATCTTCCACTTCAAAACACCAAAACAGACAGTTTCTCCTGAACCTGGTTAGCTGTGGAAATCCAATTATAACTCAAAAACTACAGGGTAAACTGACAATAATTAAGTGACTAGCATTGTTAATACAGTAAATTGAGTATAATAACAATGTTTTATTAAAATAGCTTTCAGTTGTGTGTTTATGGAAATATTTTATGCTGTTCAATATTTGTAGGAAATTCTTTGTTAGCCGATATAGCAGGAAGCTCATATTCAATTGAAACCAAGTAGCTGTTAGAACAACATTATGGGGTTTCCTGTTATATTTTTATATTATTATTATTATTATGGTTATTATTAATGATCTGTGTTCAGTTATTTGCTTATTAGGAGTGTTGTGAAAGGTTGTGAAAGGCATGATTTGCACAGTACTGAACTGTACTTACGAAATTGTATCTTGTGGGACGTTTCATGGTATCTCAAATCTTATTGTCTGATAAATATCAGCAAATGTGTTGCTTTGCAGCGGGCTTAGGGAATGCCATAGGTTGCTCACACAATCTGGTCTCGCGGAGCTGAGCTTGCCGTTGTCACTGGATGACGACGCAGTGGCCACACCCAGCGGATTCACCCCTGCGAGATCAGTAGGGTTTAGAACGTTGAGTGGCGGACTGCTCAGAACTGTCTGAGAAATGACCTGGATCTGCAGAGCACTGTAGCACATATCAGCGTACCGGCAGGACACTTCAGCTCACACATTCTCACAATTCGCACGTTCTTTCCGAGTGACCAAAAAAGAAAAACGCAAGGTGCCACAGGAAGGAGCCCATTACTCGGTGAACCTCGTGTCCGCTGACCCGAACACGTGTTCCGCACAAGCGGTCGGACTGAGATGTTGCGCATAGCACAGCCAGTGGCCCCGTGGGCTTCAAGCTAGCGTAAGCTGGATCGGACTGGAAATGGAGCTGAATCGGATTCGCCACGAGCCTGCTTTTGTGTTTCATGTGTCCAGAGTGGGCTTTTAATACCAGGCGTTTTCAACATTCGTCTTTTTAAGGGCTGCCGGTGGAGTGAGGTGTCGATCTTAGCGCCACGCTCCAGCTGAAAACACATTTTCTTTTGCTTGGAGATCATCTCATGATGATTAAAAATAATCACATGTAGTGTCAGAAGTTTATATGTGTTTGTAGATTTTAAAGCGAGGCAAATGGGAGGGGGTAAGAATAATACTAGATGTTGAGAAAACTAGTCATTGATAGATTAGTTAATCTGCATTGTTTTACCCCTTCTTCATTATCCTATCCTCCATTTTCTGAAACCACTTGTCCTGTCCAAGGTCATGGGGAGTCCAGAGCCTAAGGGTGCAAGGCAGGGAATGACCCAGGATGGGGTTCTGACCCATTGCAGGGCACACTCACACACCAGTCATTCACACAGGTACACCTATGGGCAATTTGGTAACTCCAATCTCACCATGTTCTTGAACTATGGGGGGGAACCAGAGTACCCAGAGGAAACCCCACAACGACACGGGGAGATCATGCAAACTCCCCACACGTGGAACCCTGGTGGAGACTTGAACTCAGATCCCTGAGGTCTGAGGCAACAGCGCTAACCACTGCACCACCGTGCTGCCCCCTTCTTTTTTCATTTCTTTTAAATGGAAATTGATTGCGCCTTGTATTTAAATCAGGGTCATTCCATTGTACTTTGAACTTATTTCGAAATATTTTCTCTCTCTGTTGTTGAAATTTTTTATACTACAAGTGTTTGGAACTTATGATGACCAAAAGTGGGATGGGAAGGAGGTGAGGGCATCTATTGTTCTAGTTTAAGATTCAGTGTGTAATCTTTCAGCTTGTGTATATAGAAACCTTTTCACTTTGCACAATAAGCAGACAGTCAGGATGTAACTTTCCATACGGTGTTTTACACAAAATAAAAGGTCGAATAAATATGAAAAATATTTTAAAAATACAAAAAAGAAAAAAAAAATAGAACATTATGGGTTTTATTGATACTATGGGTACTTTTGTTGGGATCACATTCCTTTATAATATGTTTTATTAACTTATTCTAAGACTGAACTTCATTGTTATAAAGAAATGATGGATTTGAATAGAGCATTGTTGTGAAGTTTAGGAGTCACTGCAAAAAAATCCATATATAAACATATATGTACAGGTGTAGGTCATATATCGATACATATATGCATCTATAAATATATGTATATATGTAACGCAAAAAGTATGGTCATATTTCATTTTGGTAAATTTAGTGAATTTGTGGCTTTATCCATAAATCAAGCACTTATTTATCCACTCTATAAGTGGCATCAGGCAGCAGGGATTATGGAATCCTGCGATTAGGGAATCCTGCGATTTGGGAATCCTGTGATTTGGGAATACTGACATATGCCCGTCTTCGGCGTGAAGGGCGAAAAGGACGCCTGCTGTGATTAGTACTCTAATGACGTCACCGGGTCCACACGGCAGTCAGCGTGATTCCCAGTGTTTTCCTGGGTGTTCATGCAGACTTTAAGATTGTGTGCAATACACATCACCTGTTATGTCAATAGTTTATGGCAATCGTTTGTCATTTTACAAGTTACGTACTCATTATTTTCTTTTTTATCAATAAGAAATGTTTAAATTCCCATTTTTAAAAATCACAGTCAAACACTTTGGTAAATCTTTAGACAATCAGCTCTGGGGAATCTTGGGAATTTTTGTTGTTCATTCCAGACTGACATTTTAATGAAAACTAATGGGTATGTGTGGTTATTTGTGCGACTGTGTTTGCTATTTCGGGAATGGCATCCGTTTGGTACTTTTTAAGCCTCTCTAAACATAACGAGAGAACATGTAAGTGTGCGCGCGCGCGTATGTATATGTATTAAGGAGAATTTGACAGCTGTTCTAATTGCATTTAAAGACACAGGCAGCGAAACAGTTCTTGCTGTGCACCTCTTGAAACAACATAAAGCTCACTGTAACGACTCACTGGAAATAGTTATGTGATTTCGCATTATGCTAGTGGTTTATTTCTTGTAATCTCACATCATACATCAATATCAACACTCCAGACATTGCCTGAATTATATTTTCATGATTACATTAATTACATTAATTACCTTAATGCCTGAAAGTCCCAGTGTCCCACATCACAAAGACTACAACAGCACCATCTGTCTACATTTTTATTCGAGAGTTAAACAAGGCCTATAAACAAGATCACATATTTAAGATTTGGACAACTCACGTCGTCATTCTCCTAAAAACATGAGAAAATGTTTGAGCTACAGGCAAAATGACAGGAAAAAATGTTTAGAGAGAGGAAAATGGGTCAAATGTATATATAGCAATCTAGAACTGGCATAAGTGTGCGTGACATCACATGCAGAGTACACAACGACACATAGTTTTATTAAGGACCGTTTGCAATTTTTATAATTCATTTGCAGTTAAAAACCTAATGTGCGGTGTTGTGTTTTGTTAGTATAGCTTTTACTTCTTTTTTTCAGACGTGCGTGTGAAACGAGATTATGGTAAAATGTATTTGAATTTTGAACATTAGGATACTGTACCAATAATAAAGCGAGAGAATAAATCATGCCATTATATTGGTCGTTGGGAGGGAGGAGCTTTTATTTGATCTTTATTGTCATTTTGTCTTTTCACCGACTGTACGTTTTCAGTGCTGACGAGGCAAGCGGCGGGGTGCATTTTGTAATTTCTAATTACATTTTCTCCGACTGAGACTGTTTCTGTCTGCTGTCTTCTTTTTTCCTTGTGAATGGGTGAGAGGCAGGCACGTGCCTGCGCGTGTCAGAGGACATAAACGGAGGGTGAATGAGGAATCATGGGAAGGCTCAGTTTGTATTACTGTGTTTTGTGAACCGGTATGTAAATAATCTCCCTTTACCTTTTAATAAAAATTATATAAAAGTTAGCAAAAAAAAAGTTCCTAGAAATTTGGGTAACATTTTATGGTCAAGAATTGTTGTGGAGAATGTTTTATAAAAATTAAAATGATCAAGTTACGTATAGTCTCTTATTGCGTTTATTAACAAATAAATGCTTTACAGCAGTGGTCCCCAACCTTTATTTCGTCACGGACCGGTTTAATATCTCAGAAACTATTTTCACGGCCCGGCCTTTAAGGAGTGGCAGATAAATATACGTATACGTATTTATACGAATAAATGATACGTATAAAAATGGGGATATTTTAAAAATATAATAATGGGGTATCTTTGAAATATAATAATAAACGGCTTGTGGGAATATTTTTAGCGGTAACTATCACGTGACCGAAGTTTTTTATCTTTTCTGTGCAGCCCGCGGACCGGTACCGGTCCGCGGCCCGGGGGTTGGGGGCCACTGCTTTACAGTACAAACACGCAAGCACAAACACACCATATAGATGCAATAATTAATACACCTATAGATGCCTGTCCTCAAATTAAGCAATGTTAATTTTAAGCTTTTCCTTGATTTTTTTGACGAGCCATTAGTCACATATATATTTCTTCCTTAATCTTTAAAATTTTGCTATAAGCTTCCATTAACTAACAGTAATTTTGGTGTATGATAAACAAAAATACATCTCTCTATTTCTTTGTACAAATGTTTAATTGTTAATTAAAAACCTCTTATATGATAGTATATCGATCTCTGCTTTTGCTCATCCTCCTCCTCCCACTCTTGTCTCTCTCCTTTTTGATCTGATCTTCTGAGGCTTTCCGTTTTGTCTCTGGCTACTATATACCCTCTTGATCCACCCACTCTAATGACTTTGCTAAATGGGAGGTAAATGTTCACCACATTTAATAAAAAGACATAAACCCTTTTATATACAACACAGTGCAAAAGTCAAAGACAACTGCAAAATATTTAAAGTTATCTGGGTTCTAAGTGTATATTTGGTTAAAAAGCAACACAATTTAACATTGGGATATGCAAGTTAAAAGTAACAATAAAATCCAACAAGAATTTCTTTTGCTGTCCAAAAAGTCACCAATGTCTTGTTGGGTGGCTAGAAGAGCACACCTTCGCATCACAAACCTCTCCTCGCACCCCAGCCATTCCACATATTCATTAAGTTTCACCACCAGCTCAATTAACAAATTAATTTAATTAGTTAAATGGCTTGATGAGGTATTGATTAGCCAAACATGCTAGTGGCAGAGTCAAAAAATGCATAGACGTATCGATTGCTGTCAACATTGGGGTGACTTCAGGAGAGGTTTTGAAATTGCTAAGCTGACACACTTGGACAGACATCATAATTTATTATATCAATGTGCAGATTATTTAAACAACATTTTCTTCGACTGCCTTAGACTTTTTCACTGTACCGTGTTTGCAGTGCTAATTTTGTTAGCTGGCTGCTATATCCTGAGCAGCCCACAGGGTAGGTAGCTTTGGGACGTTACACGTTGCCACGATAGGAGGCTTTCCTACGGAAACAGCATCGTACTGCTGGGAATCTGCCTTCTGGTCGCAAGATTAATTTTCAAAACCTATTTCTTCACCACAAGTATGCAATAACTCCAGTGCATATAATTGCCTGAGGAAGGATCGCCCCCTGTTACCCCGTTTTCCTATTTGTGATCTCCTCGCTCTGTTTCATTCTGCTGGGAGGAGGTGTCCATAATAACAAATGTGTAAACAATGGGATGAGAATGCAGTAAGTGGAGAGAGAGACTAGGGGCCTAGATCTGCCACCCGGTGGCTAATCTCCCTTGCATGGGGTTGGAGAGAAACCTTACAAAAGGTTAACTAATTAAAATAAAAACAGGTTCGATCAGAGAATGAGAATAGCATCCCAAAATCTGGCCGCACCTTGCTCCTAAGCGTGTTTTCTCATCAGGATGATGGCCGTGCATCTCTTCAGCTTCTCTTCAGCTTCTAGTAGAAGTAGCATCATCGGTGGTGACAGAGGTGGGAGTGCGGAAGGGGAAGAGTGATTAACTGCAGCAGAGTCGGGATAATAAGTTCCCGTCTTCTCTAGTATATCTGGAGCATTGGTGTCGAGTGGGTGCATTTCAATAATGTCACCCCAAGACCTAGAGCAGGGGTCTCCAACTCCGGTCCTGGAGAGCTACTATCCAGTAGGTTTTCTATCCTTCTTGGCTTCTGATGAGCCACACCTGGCCCTGGTATTTACCTGAGAACAGGTGTGGCTCATCAGAACACAGGTAGGATTGAAAACCAACTGGATAGTAGTTCTCCAGGACCGGAGTTGGAGACCCCTGACCTAGAGTGAGAGCAAAGCTGGGTCTTTGGCTTGCATTTAAAGGTTAAGACAAATGGGGCTCCTCTAGATTGGTCTGTAGCAAGCTTTACCTCCTGATACATTGCGTTATGTATTCACAATTCATTGAGTAATTAAAATCCCTGTGTATCCAGTTAAATACTACATCAGATGCGGAGGTGGATCCATGCAAATAGAGGAGGTGGAACCGACCAATCAGGCGTCTCCTCTAGTTGCTTGGCCCCACCTCCTCTAAAATTTGATTGGTTACCTCGCTGACCAATCATTGTTCCGAACATTTTTGTGTAAGTAAAACTTCAACAAGCTAAAGTTATTGGGAAATGCACTTATCTACTATATCACCTCATTCTCCCGATGCTTTTCCTAGTGAGGGTGTCAGCTTGCTGAGTGGGTCAGTAGCTCAGTCTGGGGGATGTATTGCCATTCGAAGACTTCCCCCAGACATCCATCTAGCATGTCCTGGACCTTCCTGAGGGCTTCAGCCCAGTGGAACGTACCCAGAAGAACTGACTTGCATATTAATTGAATTTATTTATTTATCCTGTATTTTACCAGGAAGGTTTCATTGACATACAATATCTCTCCTTCCAGGAAGTCCTCCTAAAATGGCAGCAGATAAGAAAAATAAGATAAACACAAACTAAAACACATACAGATACTCAAACTCTCCAAAAAAAAAAAACATAGAATAAAATTAATTTATATGAAACAATGACACTGTTCTTTAAGCTCAGAGTTTAAGAGATTTTTAAACATATGTTCTTATGTGGTGCATAAGAAGAATAGGCGGATTTCCTCAGTTCTGTGTGTGTGGTGGGAGGCTGAAGGGGAAGTTTAATTGATGAACAGGTTCTGTATGTATTAGTGCGCAATGTCAGCAAACACATGTACTGAGGTAATTTGCCCATTAAAGCTTTTGCAATAAAAACCAGACAATGCATTTTCCTTCTAAGATGTAATGATGTCCACTCCACCATCTCATATAGCTTACATATCATCCAGGTAGCATTCTTATTAAATTGGCTTTGTTTCTCCTGAATCCTGGACTGAATCACTGGGCTAGGGTTCCTGTCCTCCCTACCCTGACTAGACATTTCCAGGGAGACTGGGAAGTGTGATCTCCCCATGGAACACAACCCCTGCTCCCCCTTTTTAATAATAGGGACCACCCTCTTCACCAGTATAGACATACTTAAGCGGTAACATTGAACATTGAAGAGATACATCTACCTTGTTACCCAAACATCGAGTGGTTTCAATAAGGGTTTTATCCACCCTTGCAGCCCTGCAGGACACTGGCCACCATAGCGACTTTCGCTGTATTAATAGACTAACCCACCAGAAGTTTCCAATACTGTCTCCTAATTGGAGGCCATATTCACTGACTTATGGAGTCCCACAGAATGTTCTTTCCAATGTTGACAATATCCACAGAGCTGGTCAGCACTTCCCCATCCTGGCCAAATACTGAGTAAGATCCTGCCTTCTCCTCATGAGACATCAAACAGTTTTCAAAAGCATCTTTGGGGTCATTGAAACTCCCTCTCTGTGGCTTCTCCAAACTCCTCCTATGCGTGAGCTTTTGCCTCCATAATTGCCGTCACTGCAACCTTTCTGGCCTGCCAGTAGCTTTCAAGCTGTTTCGGGAGACCAGCGTGGAGGCATTGTCCCGAAAGTCTTTTTCATCAGCTTGACAGCTTTCCCCGCAGCGGGTGTCCGCCAGGGGGTCCTCGGGATACGACCATAACAGGCACTGGCTGCCTTTTGGCCATGGCTCTCTGCAGCCGCCGCAGCAACTGACGTTTGAGCATGGGCTATTCAGGCTCAATGTCCCCGACCTCACTCGGTATGTGGGGGAAGTTTTTCTGGGGGGGTTTCAGCTGAATTTATTTCACACAGAAGTTTCGGCCAAGGGATCCCAGCAAACCCTGACTGTTTACCTGGGACATCCTGGTGAATCAGTTAACAGCTCTATCCCTCTTCTCATTCTAGTGTGCGAAACACATAGCCTCGAACTATAAAATCGAACATTGACTTTTGCCTTCAGCTGCTCCAGTACACTTACTAGCATCCTTGTGTTCAGACCTGATGTTGGTTTTGAAAAATCCATGGTTTGCTCAGATGTCCAATAACAATTTATCACTCAGATGTGGAGCCAGGAGGCCATTTTTTCCAATCGCGCTCCCCCCTGGATCTCCATCATTCCCCAAGTGAGTTCTCCTCTCCGCAGAGAGGCAGCTCCCCTGGACGGCCTCCACTTGGAAAACCTCCAGTTGCACAGACCTCAGCCTGGGACTTGTGAGAATCCCCACACTCGCCGGAGGTCCTTCACCATGGGGAGCGTCACAGTAGGAAGACCACAGCATGGGGTGGAGCATGACTCAGTGGGTCAGGATGCTCTGCCTGGGATCAGAAGGTCTCTGGTCCGAATCCTTCGGTCGGCAGAGTGACGTCACTATCGGGCCCTTGAGCGAGGCCCCTTAACCCCGATTACTCCTGCGACCGGCTGACCCTGTTTTCTTCGCTTCGCTTTGGATAAAAGCTTCCGCTAAGTAGGCAAGTTTAAAATGTAAATAGAGACACTCTACCTGCTATCAGCTCCAGCTCCATCTAACATCCTCCGTTCCCGAAGCCAGTGTCCATTGCCAAGGTCTGATCCCACTCATGCCTGCTACACAAACGGTTCCGAAGCCCATGTTTGATTTCGGACGTGGTGAGTCACATGATACCTTCATGTAACCATTACAGAGATGGGCCAGCCACCAGGAACACACTTGTGACCCAGTCCTGGGGGGGTTGACTTATTCTTCATGGCACTTTAGATTTATATTTCGTTACATGATTGTTTATCTCGCGTCTACCCCCCCCCCCCCCCCCCCCAAAAGAGGCTCGAGTTAGGGCGCCATGCTAGGGTCACAATCCTTGGGGGGACTAATGTAATATATTAACTGTTAGAATAAATAAACTGTACATTTAGCATTACTACGACCCTGTCCATAAGAGATACTCATGCCCCTATGTCACTGTATTCAGCAGAAGCTTCTGAACTTGGCAGTATGCTTGAGTCTCCTTAAGAATAAAGTATGTCTCTTTCATCTAGAAAGTGCAGTAAATAGTGTGACTATTTTTCTGCATAGTGTTACTTTCTGAACTGCTACGTATTTTATCAGTTTATCACATGAACGTTTGCCATTTTCTTAAAGTCAGTAATGCGGGATTGTAGCTCTCCGTTAACGTACCGTGACTTTGCCCAGAATTCTCTCTCAGCCTCGTTTTTTCCTCATAAGCACCAGCCATCTACTCTGCGGCTGAGTCAGGCTGGGGTGCTAAAGTCTTCATCTGGTCTGTACAATCAGGGTGGGTGGGCAGACACAAAAACATTCTGACACGTTTTTTTAAATGTAAACTTGGCGCGGCACTTTGACACTCTCGTTTGATCGTTGTGTAACATTCACGGCGGACTCGGGAGCCGCGAGTTCGGCTCTGGAAAAGTTTGCGAGAGAAGCGGAGACGGATGAGACGTTCTTGCGCCCCGTGGATTTCTGCTCGTGGAGTATGCGGCAGTGATATGCAGCCCCCCTCCCCCACCACAGTCATGAGTCACATATTAGTATGAATTAAACCTGTATGTCTTCTTGAAAATATGACAGAATATTGGTTCATCTTTGGCCCTGACTGATTTGATGTGTCATGTGGGACGTTCAACTTATTCTTCTAGAAAGCCACTGGTATTGCGTTCAAAAATTCTTCAAACCATCAGCAAGCACCTGAAGTGTGTGGTTCTAGGCATAACACTATGATTTTGCATTTGGATTTATTCCAAGGGCATCCTACAATGTCCACCACAATGCTCTGGTACCCTTATTCTGCAATCAGCATGGCCTCCCGTGACATTTGGTGGCATTGTGTACCTCTTGCTGGGCTGTTTGATTCTGACCTGAAGCAGCATGACAGGGGGTGAGGAGTTGATTTGTTAATTAATTAATCACCGTTTGCCCCGAGCTCGGCGAGTTGATTTGCATTCATGTTATACAAACCTTCAAGAACCAGACATAAAATCATGTTTTGTGTTCAGTGTATGTATGAAGTGACTCAAAGAAAGTTTTGTTGATATGAGACCTTTACTTATATAAATACTCAACACACATGTTCTCTGTTAAATGAAATAAAACTTAAATGAATTTATCCCTATACAGACAGGAACATTGATCCTTACGTTTAAAAATGTGAAGGGTCACACCTATCAGGCTTCCTTTGTCGTTTTATCTACCTATTTCCCAAAACTGCATATCCAGTATAAGGTGCTGAAGCAGGAACATATCCCATGAAGCAAAGCCATCACAGGGCACACACACACACATGCACACTAAGGGTAATATTAGATAGACTGCATGTCTTCAGAATACCCATTGAAACCTCAACCAAACAAGAGGAAAACACACACATACTCACCAAGCAGAGGTAGACATGGGTCAAAAATCAAATTGGGTCAGAAATCATGCCTCCACACACTAGATGGACTGCCTGTTCTGCTTTCGTGTGAAATGAACGATTCCAGCAACATCCTTTGAATGCACCTTCTCTGAGTGCAACAGTTCATTTTCACAAGAAAAATACAGAGAACTGTCTGGCAATGGTTGATGACATCACAACAAAACAAACTCTTCTAATCTGTCAGGTCATGGTGAGAATAAATGTCAAATTTTAACGATGAAGTCATGTGGCCTGCGCATCAGATCAAACAGGTTTCCTACACCCGGCTCTTCAGCTGGTGTTTCGCCTTACCCGTCTTTGGGATTGAATCCAAAACACTATCGCACTGAGGCACACAAAAAGACAGACCCAGCCTTTTCAATTCAGTAAGTGTTTTTTTTTTTTTTTGCCCATGTTCTCATCTCTGGCAATGTTGGCAGCGTGCAGGCGTGCGAAGGGGACTTGTTTCTGGCATTCGTCCAAAGATGTGCTTCACTTTCAGGTTTGCATTCAGCATGAAAGTGAGAGAAAAAAACACACATGGCCCCACGTTCTTCCCCGATAACGGCACTGTGGTACATGCGTTCCAGGCATGTCCTCTGTGTAATCAGCAGAAATAATCAATAGAAGTTTATGGAACACACATAAACACACGCCCACACACACAATCACATGCGTGCGGCACAAGCAAGGCGTAACACCAGCCCTGGCCCGGCTCGGCAAATATATTTTAGTAAAGATGCTAACTAGTGCCTATTTTAATAAGCGAAAAAAAATGTATTTGCATGGACCAGTAAATTAGCTAAGCTGGCATTTAAAGATTATACACGATGCCATTTGCATTGTGACATACTGTAGGCTTGTGCAGTGTGTGACAGTTACACTTCATGAAATCTGCAATAATGACGGAAGCTCCCCCCCCAACAAAAATACATGCAAAGGATGGCATGGAAATAAAATGTCTTTAAATCTTGCTTTTGCTATATGCCATAAAAAGAGAGATGTCCTGAGTGATATACACAGGTGTTTCGTGATAAAAGCCAACTACAAAAATTAGATCCTGTATTTCTTGATTGTTTTATGTTCTGAGTCCATTGAGAAGCTGCCAGTGTATATAAATGTGGACATTTACTGTATTAGCTGGTCCATAAATAGCTGAGATTTAAAAACAAAAAAAAACTTTTTTGCTAAAAAATATTTCTCTCTTCCTTTGGAGTAGGAGTGTACTAACTACAAGGCATGGAAAAAATATATTAATGATAAGATTGTCAGCGCTAATGCAATCTGTGTGCGTGTGTTTAATGTTTGCATTCTGAATGTTATCCATTCGTCACTTCAGAAAAATCACTACACGTGGGTCTCTGTGTCCTATCAGCACTATGGCGCTAGTGTTTTTACTAAATGGAGGTAAATTGTCTTCACTGTATGATCATGTACAGCGAATTTGAAATATATTAAAGAATACACTTCCGGTAGCAGGATAGGAGTGAATTCCATGCATTTTAGGCAACATAATATTTCTTTCAAAAACGTGTGGCGGTAACATTTCTGGTATGTCTTATAGTAAATTCGGTAAGGTTTTAATCTATTGAATTTATCAGTACCTCGACCGCTCTATCCTCTTTTCTATTGCACTATCCCTCCCTATCCCTCCCGCTCCCACAATTCCTGAACACATTGCAACACATGTCACTACTTCTTGACAATTAACTGTTACCTAGCAACGTGATCTTTTTAGAGAGGGGGAGGTTAATATGGTATATGTTCGCTGTCTTACTGGATTGGACATAGCAGGGAAGCAAGACACACACACACACCGCGAAAAAATGCAGCCTGAGCAGGACGCCCACATTGATTTGTGATAGAGACTTCGATAGATGGGGGAGGGAGATGGCAGCATGCAGCAGATGAAGGATGGAGGACAGCGAGAGGGAGGGATGGTGAGAAGTGAAAGAGGATGACGGAGAGAAACGGAGAGCGGACAGATGGAAAGGAAGGATCGACAAGAGCGAGAGAGCATTGGTGAAGGGTGAAAGACAGAAGGTGACATGCAGTGATAAGAAGGGAAAAAAGTGGGGGGAAAGGGAACGAGTGGTTCTTATGGCAACCAGGATTAATAATCTCAAAATGTAAGAGGTTAAATAGGTCAGAGTCTCCATGGTGGTTATGGAGGTGCACAAAAACGGCGATGGCTCATTCCCCAGAAGAGAATGGTGCGGTTTCACGCTGAGGGAGCGTGTGACCTGAATCGTTTTCATAAAATATATACAACTAAATTTACGACTGGCTAAATGTGTAAAAAGCAATATGCTGTATAAGTCACCAAGAATAACAATCTGCCAGACAACGAAATTAAAAAATCATTAACCGGAATATTACATGCACACCTTTTTAAATGGATTCTGCTTTTTGTTTTGCCATTCATGGCTGAGAACACTGTGCTTCAGACTTTACTCTCCGTAGCCAAGGTTGGAGCAGAAAGTAAGGCTGTGAGGTGCTGCCACCATGTGGTGAGGTGCCGCATCGCGCCCTTCATGGAAAGGCGCACCCAGCCGCTGCGATATGGGACCAAACCAAAGTGTTTTTCCTGTTTCTAATTTGGCTGTTTTTTCCTAATCACACCAATGGATTGACTCGAAAAGTTAATATGGAAGCATATGTTTGATTTTATTGTCTTATGTTACACCGTCAAACATGCACATATCAGTGGTGAAGGTTTTTGATTAAAGCATGACTAGTAAAGATTATAATTTTCTTCTGGTAGTGAACAAAATGTGTAAAAAAAAAGTAACTTAATTCACTTAAAACGGGATACATTATAAGTCCATTTAAAATCTGTAATAGAAATGTAGCATTAATTATTAATCTTTCTGTTTTTTTTTTCCCTCACCCCCTCCCCGCTTTTTTGGATCCTAAAAAAGACTCTTTCAGTGACTCTGTTCCCCTCTCCAGGTTCTTGAGTGCTTCTATCTGTCCCTGGCCTGCCCCCCTACCCTTCTGTACACTTTCACTCTCCTTCTCCGCAGTGGTATATTTACTGGACGTACTCTGGCTCGGTACCTTGGGGGGTATTTGGCGAAGCTTGCCCCTCCTCCCCTCATGCTCTGAGGGGGCAATGCCCTACCAACACCTCTGTCCTCTACTCTACCTACTTCCTCACGGTAGCCGTGGCGACGGAGATAAGGTTCCAACGTTGCTAAGCGATTGGTGAGTTCAGTGATGCGCTTCTGCAGGAGAGTGACTTCCTTGAAGAGATCGTTGAGGGACTCTGAGAGTGGGCGCACCCTGTAGGACACAGATGACATAGCAGTCAATGACTACCGTGTTTTCTGTTTGCTGTGTGTTCATTATGGTGTGCACTTTCTACTAATGTAATGCTATGTTAGAAATAATGAATTCTAATTCTTTTGATTATCAAAATTCATTCAG
The DNA here is from genome assembly GCA_026781145.1 of Hippopotamyrus pictus. Taxonomy (NCBI): domain Eukaryota; kingdom Metazoa; phylum Chordata; class Actinopteri; order Osteoglossiformes; family Mormyridae; genus Hippopotamyrus; species Hippopotamyrus pictus. Next base: position 6,898,839 of record JAODLC010000100.1, read on the forward strand.
CTGACACAAAATAGCTTTGTAGCGAGGGGTGATGTGTGATTTGATGGGTTAAACATCTATGCTTGTGATCGGAAGGTTGCTGGTTCTAACCCTCTCCTGGTAGAATACTTGCATTTCTGTTGCTCCCCCCCCCCCCCCCCCGACGGTGTGTCTCTCGAAACAGAGCAAGATAAGAGAACATTTCCAATGTTCTTGTGCAAATGGCAAGTAAAGGACTGGCTTATTGCATGCCCCCTGAATTCTAACATTGATTAAGTGGGTCCTATTGGCTCCACTTTCAGGCTCTGTACCCTAACCCTCAAAGAGGTCTCAGTGCAGACCCCCCCAGAATCCCCATCACATCTTTCTACACTATGCTTCGTTAACCTTAAGTTTAATTTTAATGTCTCCTTGCCAAGTAATCAAACACATTTGATTAACTGATCATACAGAGCGGAAACACTTCAAGAAATGTGAATGATATTATTTAAAGATTAATTGAATCTGCCTTAATTTATTGTGCCATTTGCTTAATATATCCATTTGTCACTTGGAACAGAGACTAAAATTAATGCAATACTCCTAAAGGGATATAATTATAATTTATATGAGATCGAAGTTGGGTGGCATTCTGGACTGGGTTTGGGGAGGACACGAGGGGCACTGCCCCCCCAGTTGCCTGAGTCAAAAATGCAATAAATTGGCAAGACCAGCATTGTACGTGTTCTGCGTTGGCACTTTGTTTGTTGGTATGGTGTCCATAGACAAAATAATAGGTTATGTGTGCATCAAATATGTGTATTAAGGTAAACAGGATGCAGTCCCCCCCTCCCCCCACAAGAGCAAACAACAAACTCAGCCTATGGTTTCTGTTTCCTTCTATTCTCTTCTACAAAAGCACACACAGTGGAATACTTTGAGAAGAATAGTTTCTGAGCGCCTGTTCCACATTTCACAGTAAACGGAAATTGCTTTTTGGTGTAACACTTTATTGGGTGGTAGGATACCTATACTATAGGATGCAGTCACACACACACCCTGAGCAACACTCACTTTTCACCGTCGTTATTAAAAGTTGTTTTGTTAGTCCTTTTTCAGCCTTCATGCTGTGTAGGAAAATGAACTTTAAATGACCAGAAAAGTTACATGACGCTGTATGGCGGACTTGGCGTCGAGCCACTTTTGCTGCTCGGGTACCTGGAATAGTCCGGCAGCAGTGCGCTGGGCTGGGAGAGCAGCATGTGCTTGATCTCGTTAAAGATCCGTTTCCCCCACACATCGAGGACCCGGGTCATGCTGCGTACCGAGGCCACGTTCACGTTGTCCGCTGTCATGGTAACAGAGACGCCGATGTGTCAGTGATATTTGACCAGTCAAACTGTACTGAAAGTCATATTAACACTGAAAAATAATAATCAATATCAATAATCGACAAATAATCTTGGATGATCACTAGCAGTGCATGCAAAACATGCTAACAATGTTACTACAATGTGTTCTTTAAATTATAATGATTCTTTTACTGTCTTATTTCATATTGAAAATGTGCAAACAATTAAATGACACTTAAATCTCACATCCTTCTCTGTAGTTCCAGAATCCGTAGTCAATTTCATTGGACTCCGCAGCCAATAGTTTTGCAGGCACCATGACAACCAGTAGCATCATCGTCATAATGGGGGGAGGGGCCATGTTGATAAGATACAGCTGTACCTGAGAGAAAATACCAGAAAAAAGATCAATAGAATTCTTTGCATATGGTCGACCTGAACATTTTTTCCATTCTTGTTTCCAGCGCTCTGGAGTAAGTGACGGAGGCAAAGAGAGCAGTACAGGCCGACTGCTCATTTTTCCACCTAGTCTGGCCAAGTTATCTCCTTAGGTAATAGCACAATTTGCAATGAATGTGCTTTTAGTTAGTTTTTAAAATTTTGATCACAGGGATAAGCATTCTCCTTCCTGAATATGAAGCAGCGAAACATCGCAGCCACAGCATCTATTGAGTGAATGGGAAGAAGCATGAGCTGTCTTGGGTCAAGGGGAACGAGTCTTGTGACTCGATAAACACACTGGAATTTAGATATTCACAGCTGTCAGATAAGTACCTTTTGTGTGAGCACTGTAGGGATATTACAATGGGGTAGCTGTCAAGGAATTGAGTGCAGGGAGGACAGACAAACAGGTAATATGGCTGCACAGGAAGGAAGATGTTGATTGTGAAAGAAGTAATTGAATGCTGACTGTGAAGAAACAGCCACTGGACAAAATAAAATCAAACGGAGAAAAGCAACAGCAATAATATACAAAACTACCAGTATGGTGGTTAGAAAAGTTCACACATTTATGTTGCATGTTACACAAGACAGTCTGCATCATACGACAGGTCGGATTAGACCGAAACTCAGAAAGAGATGCGAGGAGGAACTGGGATTTGAAACTTCCTCCAAAGATATCAGACATAGCAAAAAGAATAACATTTCAAATTATAAATGGTTTTTCTTTGACCAATGACAAAAAAAAAACAACACACCATAATGTCTGTAAAGAACACACAGAATATCACCTATAGTCAGCATATTTATAGTTCTGTTGTATTCAGGATTCTAAATCCTCAAAGAGGCTAATATAAGGAGGAGCCAGTGCCTGTTGTATGTTTTAAAAAACACCCAAAATAGCAAAAAAAGAAAAAAAAAATACTACAAAAATGGACATACTGACATAGAGGTATCAAGTGTACTCACGCTCTGAAGAGGAGAAATTTCCCACCTTGATACTTTGCACCCTAATTATTGTTCGGATAATTTGGCTTATATGTTTATACAAGGTGATTTTCTCTTCCCTGTGACAGTTTTGTTTTCACTGCACCGTACTCTGCATGCGCTGCCAGCTGCAGTAATGCGATGCGGCCTGATGACAGCGGTCACGCTCGGAGACCCAGCCTCGTCCGAGGAAAGAGACGGCGTCTGAGTGAACGCTGCGTCGACTCCGACACCCAGCTTCCAGTCCTGAGCCTTCCTACCCCTCTCCAGCTGTTACCAGATGTCTGCTTTTTTCTGCATTTCTTCTTTCTCCAGGGCTTTTTTTTCTGCCTTCCTTTTTCCTCCTCTCAATGACAGGTTATTGGTCGCCACTACTATTGCTTGGAAGGTGGTTCTGTTGATGCCTGTTAAAATCCATACACCACATGTGCACTCTACTATCTTATTGACGTCATTTTACTGGCAGATGGTTCAGAATGTCAAAATATGCAGTGTTTTTAGTCATAATTCATATCCGGAAGTAGAAAATTAAATTAAATCGATATGATGATTTTCCATTTACATGCATTTCTGCCCAGGTGCTGTTTTCCCTCCCGTAGAAGAATGTGGTGATGTGATTTCAGGTCAACAGGAGAGCGAAAGAAGGAGAAAAGAGGCAGGGCTGGAAGAGCCAACATGTTTTTATTCACTGGCAACCAGATGTTGATTCTGTTCCCGCTCCTGCTCCCACTTTCTGTGCTTTTGTGAAGTTGCTAAATATGAGGTCAGTATTGGCTCCGCTTGTTTTCCGAAACGTAAATGACTGTTTTCTCGGAGAGACTGTTGACCGTTGGACTAGTGCATGCAAGCTGTCCCTCATTCAAAGACCAGAGCTGTTTATAATTAAAATGCCAATTGCCAAATTCCCATTGCTTCTTCTCCTTGAACTCTTCGCTTCATGCCTGTCTGTATACAGTATCTCTAAGAAAGGGAGAATAATGCAGAAGCCAGAAAGAAATCTCACATTTATACTGAGGGAAATAATGCAACAAAATTCAACAGGAAAAAAAAAACTAACTAAAAAAAGCAGCAAAGATGAGTCAGCCACAAAATGAACCACAAAAAAAATATTACAAAAGAAAATCGCTGCTCTGGTGTTAAATACTGCAAGGAACACATTGTCACCCTAAGTGACTTCTTTCTGATAAAAGCCCGGTTTGATACTGAGCCAGTCCTTTTCCCAACAGACTTTCTTTGACTGTTCTATTCATGAATGTTTGTTTATATTGTGTGATAGTTGTGACATTATTTCATCATTAAATGCATGACAAACACATTGAAGCACACGCTAATTTGTCATCATTCAGAGGTTGTGCGTGCCACCTTGTCCAGTTACTTTCCAGTAACATTCAAGGAATTTGAATTTTTTTTTCCCACAATAAATCTCAATTATCATTGCATAACACTGCTGTTTTACAAATTACCCTTCATTGTGGATGCTGCAGGCTGAAGATAAATAATTAAATAATATTTGCAAAAAGCTTTCTATTTCTTAAATTTAGACATACATTCTACTAGATTTTTAAGATATCCACAGCACGTAATGACTTATAATCCACCAATTTTCTCTGATCACTTATCTATTTGAGAAGGGGGAGGGGGGGGGGGGTGCATCCAGGACGCTATGGGTGCAAAGCAGGGAACACTGACACATATGGGCATTTTGACACTTTTTGGACTGTGGGGGGAAACCAGAACCAGTGTACCTGAATGAATCCCTACAACAACACAGGGAGAACATGCAGCTCCATACACTTGGAGCAATGGTGGAGACTCGAACCCGGGTCCCAGAGGCGTGCAGTAACAGCACTAACCACCATGCCACCTCTGACTCATCATCTGTCGTATGGAACCTCTAATTAAATGTAAATACCCAGCCTCAAATGTGACTGTATACCGGCAATGTATTACATCAGATAAAGCTCGTCAGTACAATGGTACCGAAAAGCAAAATGTAATGACATTACACATCAACAAATAAATCCAAAAACAAGCATAAACACTAAAATACTACATTTACAACAAAATTATGTCAGTGAGCAAATTAACACCAACCGAAAAGACAGAATACAACTGAATACATGACATACTAAAGAACACAGATAACACTGACAACAATATACTCCGAATCACAGAAGGCAGATGCTATGTAGAAAATGTTTATGCATTTAACCAAATGTGCCCCTTTTAAATGTCACATTTGCACTGCACCTGTTAAGTATGTTAGATACGCTGAAATGACTTTTAATATGACTGGTCTGTAGAGATCTGACACAGACTGTCTGAGACTCCTTGGCGAGTGGCCAGTGGTAGGACTGGGCTTGATGCTCTGTGTGGGGGAGGGCACTGGTATCTAGCACCAGTATACCATCACATGCTCCCAGTCTAACCTTGTACTGATACAATAACTTACGTGTATGAAGTACGAGTATCTCGTATCCTAACAGATACAATGACAAGCAGACAGAGATATCTATGGCAACAATAAGCAGATAGAAGATGGATACAGATATTGTTTTTGTCATACAAAATCTCAAAGTATATCATCCATCCATCCATCCATCCATCTATTTTCCATCACTGCTTATGAAGTGCAGGGCAGTGGCGTGCTTGGAACCATTCCCAGGAAAGGCAGGGACAGCACAGGGAGCACGGAGGATGCGATGGACGGATGCCAGTCGAGGCACGACGAACACCTGCTAATTGGCTGATATGCCGCTGAACCTTAGCTGGTTAGCTGACTGAAACCGCGGGTGGGCCGACAGATCGGAGAAGGCGAGACTGTGTGTTTGTGTGATGATGTCATACGGCTCTATCTGCTTCATGTCCCACATACAATGAGAGCAAGAGAGAACTTCTACTTGCTTGTGAAAAAAAGGGATGCACACGCAGACGGAGTACTGGAAAGAAGATAAGGCTTAAAAAACAAAAATTCATCAGTTAAGAAAAGGAAATAATATAGAACCAAAATGTCAAAACATTAAATTTCACTTTAAATGTAACCAGTTATTCTATGGTTTAGTTTGTTCTCCCTCTGCATAAATGTGCAAAACTACTTAAGAAACTTAATCAATATACTGGCTTCCACCCTGTTCCTTCATGTGAGAGAGTTTGGAATACCAGGAGGGTTTATTTTCAAAAGTGTGATTTAATAGATAAATTAATTACAACCAAAATTAATTCATCACACTCCTCCACCTAGTATGACAACCAATCAATGTTCCTAGCAATTCCAATTTTTGGCAAAAAAAAAAAAAAATCTTTATTAATCCTTGAACAATATGTATTTTGAATATAAAATAAACAAAAGACATTTTATTTTTCAGCTGAATATGCATGACTGCAGGCAGTGACTTGATTCTCTTTCCTGTGTGCAGCTTTTTTCAGTGTCCCCTCTGAAAAAGTACACCCCAAGTAGGAACCTTTGATTTCATACAGCCATCTTCCAGCATTTTTCCTGGTCAGGGTTGCAGAGGGGCCTGGAGCCAGTCCCAGGCAGCACGGCACACACACAAACACACACACTGCCAGACACCAGTCAGCCTTACTGCATGCCTTTGGACTGTTAGGGGAAGCCAAAGACCCAGGAGGAAACTCATACAGCACTGGGAGAGCGTGCACACCCCAACCCTGGAGGTCACTGTGCTGCCCCCCTCTTCTGTTTCATGTTGCATGTAAATATGCTTATTGTTGTCCACTGGTACCTGGCAGGGATGTTAAATGTTTCCACAGCCACAAACATTACTTGAAAACCTTGAAAAGGATCTGAAGCAGGCTTGAACGTCATGAGCAGCCCTTTCTCACTTTCAGTCATTGCATGTGTAGCGGAAATTGTAATTGCTGCTGAATTGAACATGCTTTTTTTCTGCAGCTTGTTCTGTGTGCCGGCCTGTCCGTCTGTTCACTGAGTCCCCAGCCTTGTGTCCTATTCTTCCTGGGACTGGATCCAAGCCCACCCTGACCCAGAGTTGGATATGTGGTTACAGATGATGGACAAAGAAATACAAGCTTTAAAAATTTTATTTTGTAAACAGGCAAACAGCACTTCGTAGTGACATGACACCCTACCCCCCACTCACTCACTAGGCTTATTTCATTGGCTATTGTTTCTCCTCAGATCTGTCACATTACGTTTCACCCGATCTGACATCATCTTGCCCTAACCTTCGATTCATGCTTCTTCGCTTCCCTCAGAGCCCATGTACCTACCCTATACTCCACTCATCACTTCCATCTTTCATTGTCTTTCTTTATTTCCCCCCTTGTCTGAAAATTGGTTTGCGAGACTAATCTAAAGATATTACATTCGGTTATGATATTATAGGGGTTAGCTTTGAATGGAGACCTGGCTACTGTTGTTGTTTTTTTTTTTTTTTTTTTAAATACATCATATAAAGTGAGTTATTAAGCAAGGGAATGACAGCCAGGTTGATCATATGTAAGTCTCAAGTGATGCAGTTGCCACGGCAACTATGATGAAAATAGTTCTGTGTCTGTATAGGAATGACAGAATATACTACTTTGGACAACACAAAGTGGAAAAGAGACGAATATTCAGTGCAATTTGTAGGGATTTGTGTCACTATTTATGTCACTCAAGGAGTAAAGCAGAGGATCTTTAAATGCAAAGTTCCGCCACTTTTTTTCTGAAAAAGGCAAATGCTCCAAAGACAGCATCTCTGTTAATCACACTGATACTGGGATTCATTGTTCATGTAACCTAAACATATCTGAGCTCATATATTGTGACTGACTCCCTTTAATTTGCTGATATGCACATGCAAGATTATGGATAATAGTTTAACTGGAACAATAATGGCAGTAAAATTATGCATATTTTTTCCAGCTATACGGAACAACCTTTTACATAACCTTTGTTCCTTCAACTCAAAATATGCACATCAGAGATATTTCTATTCATGCATATAGTGTTTTTATCTGAATAGTTAATTCAACTTTATTAGTATCAAAAAAAAAATGTTGAGACTACAATTTAAAACGTTTATTCACAGATTTATTGTAGATAGTTATGTGTCATCTTTGAAATATTTACGTAACCCTACAGTATAACGTAGAAACTACGCGTTAAGGTATAATTGAAGACGTATTTTAAAAGGAATGATTGGGAAAGGGAGGGGATACGGAGAGGGATGTGAAGGGGAGAAATGTGGGAGGGGGTGTGCGCGTGTGTGTGTATGCAATTTTGAGGCGGTCTCTCCGTAAAAGAAAAAAATAAGAACGAGCTTGTGTATACAAAAAATATGGAAACAAAAACATGGGAAAATAAACTGGGAGACGGGATTTAGTCATTGAACAGCAAACAGTTGCGCGGGATAGTGTAAGTGTCAGCGATGCGTTTAGTTTTAAGTGCGTCTACCTAAGAGACGGTGTGTGAGAAGGAGGGACAGGGAGAGAGAGCAGGGAGAGGAGGGCAGGCTGGGGGGTTTGTGGACCTCTCTGCGCTGACTGACACCTCGCGTCTGCACCCTTTATTATTATTTTTGGAGGTGAGAAGAAAACAAAGGGGGGTGAAAAAATAAGTGGTGGGAAGAGGCCTCTGAATGATGTGCATGTAACGGCGCCCCCCCCCCCTCCGGACTCCGCCACTGGTCTGGGTGGTCCCAACGGAAGAGGGAAAAGCGGCATAGCAGTCTACCCGAGCCCGGGGATTCCTGGTACAAAGGTGGGAAAAACAACAACAACAACAGCAGCAGCAGCAACAGCACCGCCACGTCTCACTTCCTCCCGCGGGTCTCTGATGGGAGCCGGGCTGAAGGTACCGTACGCGCTTCCCTTTTGTTCCCGGGGATAAGTGTCGGCTCCCTCCTTCCCCTCGGCTAGCTTGTTATTGTTCAGCCGGCTTGGAAGCCGAGCTACCTGGCTAAACCTCCGCTCAGACGGGCCGCTCGTCCCGCCCGCGTCTCCGAAGGAGGCGAAAACCGAGCCGCGGCTTGTCACCTCCTCAGAGCGGCAGCCCCGTTCGCTGCCCGGCCGATTGCCACGAACCAGGCCGGCTCCCTTTTCTATACAGCTTTCAAAAATGGCTAAATGCTTTTTATCTGCCAGCCAGGCAGGCAGCCATTCGGGCTGAATGCAAAGTAGTTCAGGAGCTAATCGGTTAATGCGTAAAGCATGCATACAGTAACTGTGTGCTGCTTTTTATCTGTTGGTTTGGTTCCCATTCCACAGACCACATTTAATGTTGAATAACTACGACATTTCTGTTATATATATTTTTTTCTAGCTTAGCTGACTATCCGTGCCTTACTGTATGTTTGCTATCCGCTGACCTGCGACGACTCGCACAAACAGCCGCTGTTCCGCTGATCCTGTGTCGCTTTATCAAAATAAAGGAAGCTGGCAAAGTACGGCGGATCACATTTACCTGTTCAAAGCGACGCTATCGTCGGTTCCCTAAATTACAGGTTCGTGGCTGCACCGCCTAACTTGCCGTGTACACTTACCTGTTAACATCCCCAACTTAATAAGTTACTCATGATGGCCAACTGTGCGTTTAATATAGTAATCGCTTGTTTATGCTCTGACAGACTTAAATTAAATGCGCCACATTCTGCTGTATATATCGTGAAACACAATGCTGCCTTTGTTTACATCGTATAATAATGAATTAAGAGTGTCTGGTCGTATAAAATATCAGCAAGAACAATAGCAGGAGGATGCCCTCAGATCTGGGGTGATGCATTTCGTGTCGCCGGGCTCTCATGATTAATGACCCCGCTATGCTGTTATCATTTGCTGATTAAACCTGCCTGAAAACGTAAGTTGCCATTGCTGTGGTCTTTCAGAGGAACGAAGTTGTTGTGATGATCATAACACCTCTGTTGTTTTTATGTTCTTCTACAGAGATCAGTTGGGTCACATTCAGACGTTTTGTCTTTGATTTTTGGATCAAAAACAATAACAATCATTGTCTGGTACTATATATATAAAGAGAGGTGCCTTGAAATGTTGGTGTTTTGATTATTCTTTGTTAGAGAGTTGGACACCAGAGATGCATGGGTGATGTTTTTCTATTGATCTTCTACCACTTGGTGTTTTCTAAAGAGCTTTCAATCAAACCAGTTTATTGTTTGAAAAGGGTTTGCAGGTTTTTTTCTTGGTGTACTATGAATTTTCAGTGTGAATTTTTAAAAATAATGTTAAGTGGCATCCATGCTGATTTTTAAATACATTTTCAGAGCAGTTCAGCTCAGTGCCCCCCAAAATATTTTTTAATTCATGCATATATTACAATATGTACCAGAAATTGATGAAAATATGGAGGACAGTGTGACAATAATACAGTAGACTTCACTGCCATACCTTGATATAACTCAGCATAAGCAATTACCCATGCTTGGACCTTTGAACTGGAAAGGAGAGGTTGCTATGGCGAAAATGGTTGAACCATGGATGAAGAAACTGCTTTTGCTTGTTGGATGTCATTCTGCAAGTTGTGCAGTGTTGGGTCAAGCAGAAGTCACTAATCAACTGTTTGCAGAAGGAGCTCACTGACTTAAGGCCATTTGTAATACAGTGGAAAAAAAAGTATGTGAAATATTACAATTGCAAAATCAGACTAATACCTACTTTGGGCTTCTTTCATCCTTACAGAAAAATCGCAAAAATCAATTTTATCTTTGTCAAGTCAATTATTTTGCAGGAGACTAATAACCAAAAGATAATGCTATACATTGTGATTTAGGAATGCCACTAACAACGTTTTTCTATGGAATAATCTATCGACTATTTTACTGATTGGTCGATTAATCTGAACAATTAATTAACTTGATCATTACATTTAAATTAATTTTATTTTGACAACAACAAACTGTATGTGACTGCAGGGTTTTAGATAATGGACGCTGGCTTTTCGGCACTGTACAGACTTTATTTTCACCCACAATTCGATAAACAGATTGTCTGCCTAAAATGGTAATGGGATGCGTGTTGTGATACCCAAAAGGTTGCAATCTGTTTAAATTCGGCGTGTCCTTATGCTTATTAAATTCAGTTAGCGGAGCCATGGAACCACGATACCATAGAAGCCATAAGCACAAAAGTCGTGGTGAAGAAAGGGACAGTTTAGCAGCTACAACCTCTTTTAAAACAGGAGATATTGTGATTAACTTAGGTTAAAAATGTTGCGGTGTGGCAATACTTTTTCAGATTAAAAACCGGCACAGTTTTTTGGTGAATACAGTTTTCATTTTTATATCAGTTCACAAATTATTTAGTGTCCGTTTTCATATCAGTTTTAGCTTACGATAACAAAACTAATCCCAACAAGCCCAACGTGTATGAACACGCACACCGGAACCGTCAATCAAGCCCAGAATTTAGCCTAAACGTTTTTTCAAACACTTATTCAGTGGAAATTATAACGTAGCAGACAGGCAACTTTATGGCTTTAATAAAGAGTGTATTTAGCAACTACAAGGACAAAAGATATTAAAAAGCTCTCAGAACTAAAGGTAATTTAATAAATATGAATAGACAAAACGTACAATGGTTTTGCCTACTCTAGTAGCCCAAGTGCTCATGCATAGCGCTCGTGCGGCTGTGGTACGCCATCAAACTTTACACAGTATACAAACCACGTCATTGACTTCGTCAGCTAATCGCGGCAGCCCTATTGTGATTGGATTCGAATAAAAGTCATTTGTTTTGGAACTAAAAAAAAATATTACAGAGCTGTCCAGTCATAGGCAGCATCCCGTGCCCCATATGATTCATCAATGATCTCATGGACTGGCGACATAAACGTGTTAGGTAATATATAAACATAAACTGTTTGAAAACACGTGTGCTGTGCATGACCTTGCTGAAGTGCTTATTTTGAAAAATGAGCAAAAGAATCATGTTACTTAGAAACCATGTTGGATGAAAAGTGAACTTATGGGGGAATGAATAAAATAGTGTGACAGTGTAATTGTGGAAGGATCCTGGGAGACTGGGTGATGGGGGTGAGGGTGGACTCCCAGAGTGTAATCAGAGATCCCAGGCATACTAAAAGCAGAAGAATGGAATCTTTTTAGCAGTCATTCTGTTTATGGAGAACTAAGCAATTTTCTTATTTATTTTCTTCTCACTAAAAAATCCTTCTGCATATTTTTACTTTTCCAAGTTTTAAGCAGCACTCAGCTGGCTGTGACTACTGGAGTCTAACAAGATTACTTTGAATGACAGGCTTGTTCTAGTATGATGGACTCAGTTTGGAGCCTTGTAATAAAGGAATACATTTGGCATATACTCGTATATATATCTTATACATATAACACACACACACCCACACAAATACAGATTCATATCTTTGTGGGAACCATCCATTCATTTCTATGAGCAAAATCCTAATCCCAACAATGACAACCTTAACCATAAGGAACCAAACAAAATACAGACGCTCCTCTACTTATGAACGAAATATGATCTGAACGGGCGTTCGTAACTTGAAATGTTCGTAAGTCGTTATTCAACATCATTAAGGGTATACGCAAGTACAAAGAACTAGGATGCACGCTGCTTCGTGGCAGGAGTGACAGCCAAAAATCGTTCTAGGTGGAACTAGCGAGCAGAAAAAAAAAATTGATGTTGCAGACAGGAAACGGGAGCCCAATGAACACAATTTGGACTTACAGTCCTCTTCGTTTGTATGTCTGAAAGTTTGTAAATTGAAAGTTCGTAAGTGGAGGAGCATCTTTTGGCATTTTTAGTTTTTTGATTGCAGATACAGATTTTTATAAAATTGAATTTCCCTTGTGAAGACCAAAAAAAAAATGGTCCCCACAATGTCAAAATAACAGGCTTTTATCACATTGTGGGGACATTTGGTCTCCAATCCAAGTACAGGCCAGGCCCAAACCTGCTTAGCCTAAGGTGGATTACCTCTAGTCTGTACTGCAGGTGGTACAGCTTCAGAAGGTTTCAAAAGGTCTGTCAAATGTTTTTAGGAGATTTTTGGAAGCTTTTAGGTCTTGTTTTTGTACTTGGTGGTATACAGCCTCTCCCCGGTTTACGATGCTGTTAGTTCCAACAAACCTATCATAAGGCAAAAATGAATTTTAATACAGTACACGTAACCTAACAAACATCCTAGCTTAGCCTACCTTTAATATGCTTAGAACACTTACATTGCCGTACATTTGGGCAAAATCATTAACACAAAGCCTAATTTATCTCTTGTTATTTATTGAATAATGTACTGAAAGTGAAAAACATTTACCCAAAGTTAAAACCACAAGGAGCAAACACGCACCATGTAACCCAGGAAGTGTCTGTACTTAGCCTCCAACAGTAATTAATATCCTTTATATAATTCATAGTTTTCAGTATATATTTTTAATTAGAATAAATATTTAACATCATAACATGGAGCACTGTCTTACATTTCACAAGCAATTTCATGGATTCACCATTATCACATCCTCTTTATTGTATGTAACATTTCCCCAGCTGCTTCAGGTTTTTCTGGTTTGTAATTTAATCCAAAACGCTTCAGGGCTGTTTGGACTCTTTCTATTGCTAGTTGAAGACCCCAACTTTTAGGTCACCTCACCACTTCTTAGTTGTTGATTTAGATATGTGCTCTCATTTATTATCGTTTGAACATTCTATCAGGATTAAACCTCTTAGAGATTAGAATAATGAATGCTGTAGACTGGAGGTTATGGATTGTGGAACGGAGCACAATGTTTCGGCGGAAGCAGCTGTTACGAGAACTTAGCAGAACCATAAATCATAACCAGATACACCTTCATCATACGTGTTTCATTGTACGTTCTTCAACTTTTTGGCAGCAAAGATAACCAATAATCATTAAAAATCTCCTTTAACTTTTTTCTTACAATAAAATGTCTTCTCATTTGTCATCGAAGATTGTGCTGCCAGCTATAGTACGGTAATTACAAATTAAATCTATTGTGGACTTAAGTTGTATTCTTTAGAAATGTTTAGTCACAGTTCTTTGTATTTTGTGAGATCTCCAGCTTTTGGTTGATTCCTGAAGGATTTATGCAAAAGCTCAACGTTTTATATGTTTTATATGTAGCAGCAACATTCGTTCTCCTTCTTCTACAAAAGCTGATGTCCTAGCAGAGTACCATGTCCTCCAGTGATTTAGGGGTATGGCTCCAAGCCTGAAATGCACACAGCCATGCCAAGGTTTGCAATTAGCCAGCAGAGCTTAGCTCAGTTTTATCATGAGGCATGAGGCTTAATTCAATTTTATAAGGAGGTGAAGCTAATGCAGTGCAGCTGGTGGAACGTGCAGCGCTGGTTCTGTTACTAGCTTTTAACGACCAAAACTAAGTGGCAGAAGTTTATATGAGATACTAGCTAGAATTCCAGAGTCATAAAATCTCCAGTGTTTGTTGAATTCTTTTGATTGCACATCAGTTGTTTGAATAAACTATGTGACGTTATACCAGTGGTAGTTCTTACAGAAGCTATTTACAGCTTAAAATTGTTGCTGCAATAAATATGGTGGTAAAAATACAAAAACATTGGTAACACCTTACTTGACGGGGCACAAATAATATAGTATTATACTATTACTTATGCATTAATTAACCACAAATTAAGTTTTAGTTGCATATTGATCTCATATTAATTCATCATTAATGAATCGTGACGCATGTTTTATCTCAAGCAGTTACTATATTTTTACTATATCTGTTAATTCTATAATCCTTTGTGAACTGTTGAAGCAACTACTGAAGGAACTACTGAAGGAACAAGTAATGAATAATACAATTAAATACTGATCTCATATTTGTTCGTTAATGAATCATGGCACATCTTTTATCTCAAGTAGCAACTATTTTTGTTACTATATCTGTTAATTCTGTAAACCTTTGTGAACTACTGAAGAAATTACTATGGAACTATTGAAGGAACAAGTAATGAATAACAAGAGAAATACTGATCTCATGTTCATCATGAATCATGACAAATCTTTTTACTATATTTCATGATTTGTTGATAATTTGTACTTCAGTAGTAACTGAGTTACTGCTAAGTATTTGTCCCCCATCGAGTAAAGTGTTACCAAAACATGTAACTCTGGGCAACATACACTGCTTTTGTATTAATTGTATTGATACATTGTCGCTATAGTTTCGATTTTAAATGTCAATGGACGTAGATACTCTCTGACTGTGAGCACCAGTGAGTTTTCAAAACCATCAGGCTGTCTTAAAAATATTTACCCATTTATAAGCAACTAGAAATATGACAGTCAGTTTATATATGCTTAACTTGAATAAATTGTCCTAGTAGCTTACAGTAAGGTCACAGCTTGCAAAAACTGTGAAACTTAGTAATATTACAATATATTATTTATAGTCTCCTCTCGTGTTACGTGATAAGAATGATGTGGGGGAGAGTGTTTTGTAAGACATTTGATTGCTATAGATATTTAACATCATTGCTCTGTTTACCACTGCACTTTCTCCTCCTGTTATACCTCAGTAGAAGGGGTTAACCCTAATGCGAGCTTTTCATGAAATGTCAACACGGTAACATTCCTGAGGTTAAAAGACGGAAGCTAAATGTGAGGCGCGATGGGTCCACATAGAGAGCAGCTGACAGAATACTGTCTGACGAGCTCCATGGCTGGGGAGGGGCCGCGCATCGGAGGGGGTGTCTCGGCCCGAATCGCCCCCGGTAAAGTATCCAGCTGTGAAATGGGTTTATCTTAAGCTGCTGAGCAACTTAAAATTAAATGCGTCACGCTTAATTTTATTACCGGAGATAGGTACCATTGCTGGTTGTGGGCTTATAACCAGCAATGTGATACCCAGACTCTTATAATAATTTTAATTAAGGGAGAGAAAACAGGAATTTTAGCTAAAAAGTGTTTTAACGTGACTTTTAAATGATAAATCCTTTATTTTCCATTTGCACTAGTACATTGGAATTCTTTGCTTCATCTACCCCATCTTGCTCTCCATAGCTTGGGGGGGTCAGAGCGCAGGGACAGCCAATGTGCAGCGCCCCCGGAGCTGGGGGTTAAGGGCCTTCTCAAGGGTCCACATGTCACTCTGTGGTTATGGGCACAGAGACTTAGCCCGCTGAGCCACTCAGCACAGTAACAGCTTAATATTTGTAGTGCCATTCACTGTCTCATCCTCTGGTCATTTGTGGGGGGAGGGGTAGGACCAATAGCTGTATCAGGACAAGAGTCAGGTTGGCAGATGTATTTTTATTGCTTCTTACCCCTTTGTCTTCATTTTCAGGAATTTATGCCCACATGTAAGGTGTTTTTAAATTCACATTTCATTTCATTTATTTTTTTTGTCTTCCCGAAACTTTGGCTGAAAGGTTTTTGTTTTTGGTCAATCCCATTTTAAAATTTTTGTTCTTACATTTGTGTTTCACTGGCCTGATACCCAAGCCTCAAAGTCTTGTTTATTTATTTAAAGGTAAAAGTTTATCGAGTGCTGTCCTTTATGACAACTGGACACATTCAAATTATTATGACTAGTAAAACTAGTAAACGTGATTGTTACAGCCATAGGTATTGTATGGTTAAACAGCAAAAGCTTCAGTTTAAGGCCTCAATAAAGCAATATTTATGTATTCCAGTGACAAGTGGATTATGATTCTTAAATTTTTCCAGCTGTTTACTATGTGTGAGTCTGCAGGAAAGCAGGTTTAAGTGGTTATATCTGCAATTTCTGCATCTAACAAATGGGCTGTGGACCAAAGCATGGATATCACATCACTTTAACAGAACCCATTTATGCTCACTATACCCAATATTAGTGGTGGGAATCAGCAGCGACCGCTGGAATTGATGGTACATTGATATATGTTTGCCGATTTGATATGTATCACAATTTTTAAAAAGATTTTGCTGAAGAACATTTCAGGTCTACATTTAAAGTAAAGACAAGGACTGTAACCGTACACGTATTTATCGTGTGCCTTTCAGATACGGCATTTACAGTTTGGAATGTACAGTGCAACCAGTTAATGCATTTCTTGACACAGCTGAAACCATAAATTCACAAGTAGATGTTCAGCACGGAGAACATTGTGCTAGTTGTGGTTTCGAGTTACAGCTAGTGCTAGAGAGCTCAAAGACTCTCCCACATTACTAAGTTCACTCTGCACGAATTTAGCCCCAATTTTCCGCTCGCCCAAACTTTTTGCCGATCACAGACAGAAGCCTCAGATCAGAGTTATATCGGTGTTCACTTGGCCCTGGCAAATAAGCGCTCGACCGCTATTAGTTCAAAGACGTGTCCGGATAGAGTTGCTTAAGTGGCCCAGACACCCGTCAGACATCTAGCAGGCTAAATATCTGGACCTGTCGGCAACTCCAGATGCTGTAGTGTGAAAAGTGTTTGACCAGCAATACGTGTGGCGACGAGCTACAGCCAACGAGAGTGCAAGACATAGGGTGAAAGCAGAGGGAGGAGTAAAAAAAGGTGTAAATAGTTTAGTTTAGAAACCATTCTTGGAGTTCAGGGAAGAGGTATAGAGATATTCAATGGAAGTTTTTGTTTCACACACTTGCAGTTAGTTGTGGCTTTAAATGATGCAGGAAAGGCTGTGGCACAGACTTATTCATTCATGGTGGCATCATGCTAAACTCAGGCTGTGTGCAACTGGGCAAATATATTAGCAGTAACAAAGGTGAAATACGTAATTTCAGTAACCTATTTTTAATCTGATGTTTGGAAATCGATTTTTATACTCTCGCTGCGGTATTAAAATCGCCACCTTGAAAAATCACGATTTTTAGCAGAAGCGAGCCCCCACCCCCACCCAGTATGCTCCAGAGTGCTGAGTCACTTTATAGCTGGAGTAAAAATGGCTGTTTGTTAAAGGTGGAAAGTAGAGACCTGCACTCCCGCGGGAGTACCGCGGGACCCAACGCACCGAGTGCGGCGAGGGACAAGATTTGATGGGTTAATGCGGGTGCGGGCGGTAAGGTTCTCATGTATGTGCGGGTTGCGGGAGAATAGAAT
>JAODLC010000100.1:6916690-6963861 GCA_026781145.1 Hippopotamyrus pictus
AAAAAAATGGTTAGGATTCAGGTGTAGTTGCAAATAGTGATTAATCCACTGAAAATTCTGATTAATCTGATTAAAAATTTTAATCATTTGACAGCCCTACATATATATTTACTTGCGGGATTTTGCGGGCGGGAGCGGGACAAAACTTGAATGCTGCGGGCGGGAGCGGGAGAAAATAATATATTTTTTTGCGGGAGCGGGACAGAATCTTGCGGGAGCGGGACTGAAAAATCCGTCCCGCGCAGGTCTCTAGTGGAAAGTAGTGTCCCGTGGCCTTTCGATACCGTTAGGCAGCAAACAGTCAACAGAAGGTCAACCATGCCAGGAAATCGCTTGGTGTTAAAACTGTTTACTCAGGACTAGGGCTGCACGATGAATCGGTTCTGAGTCGAGATCTCGATTCTCATCCTTATGCAATCTCAGTTTTATACGCCACGGATTCTGCCATGTTTGCATTAGGGGGGAGACCAGTTCCCGCGTTACACCGCATGACAGGAAGAGAGGGAAGAAAAACAGGTGTTATAATAAAGAGTAGACAAGGTTTAAGTTTATGTTTTACCATTTTTCATTAGAAACGAATAGCAGAATAACGGAATGATGTTACATCATTTTTTATTGTTACCCTACGCAGGACCATAGAGTTCTGTGCGTTTACCACTAGGGACAGCCTGACCTACGGTTTAAGCAGCTATTTATTACTGAATAAATTCAACCAATATAACACCATTGAGTCTTCCTGTACGCTTTAATTTTAATTGTACTGTTGGCCTTGTACTCTGTACGATTGTTACAATAGCCTAGAAAAAAAAACAGAAATTGTAAATTTATTTAATTGATTTTTTTATTTAGTGAGTAATGGTGTATATTCTGTACTTATTTCCAAATATGAATGGCTCTGCATGAACGTAGGGGACGGATTGTATGCCAACAAACCCGCGACTGCATGCCAGGAACTGAAGGTAATTTTATTAAACAGGCTCAAGGTTGAAATTTGCGATCTGAGACTCTTTTCCCCTGCACTTCCATTTGCTCTGGCATCATGATCCTCCAGCTGTCATGGTTACTGAAGCTCTCACCAGGCATGACTCTTTCAAAGTCACTCAGGTCTTCCTTTGCAGCCATGATGCCCACAATTACAGGTAGCCAGGCTTGCCAAGAATTTTCTCCCTCCCCTGCCTCATATCAGCATATTAGTTTGGAACCCTGTGTGACATGCCCCGGGTTCACAGTCATTCCGATTTTTTTTTTGCATGTTTTGGGAGTTGCATGAGTCTCTGGTTTAGGCTGAGTGAGCTCTTAACCGGAAGGTTGCCAGTTCAAATCGTCGGAGCCTTAAGCAAGACCCTTAACCCCAAGGATACTGGATGATCCTGTTTACTTAAGTGTACATCACTTTGAGTAAAAGCATCAGATAAATAAGTAAATGTTTTAAGCTTTTGTGTTATTTTGTCCACAAAATCTCTGTCAATTACAAGTGTGATTGAACGTTCACATAGTTTTGAAGCATCTAATATTGTTGTTGTTATAAAATACTAATGATTGCAAAATAAAAGTGACTAAATGCATGTATTACCAAAAATAGTAATAGCACAGTGCCAGGTACTTAAGTTTTTAAGGCTCGGCCCAGTTGTTTTAAACTAGGGATTGTGCCGGTTAATTGGGGGGGGGGGGGTATAATAACGCTAGCGGCAGCTTTCAGTAATATATACATGAATACTTTGTTTCCACCCGACCGCATATTTGCATTATCTGCAAAGAAACATGTTTGCAGTTTGGGTTGGCAGAACCACTGTCCTGGCAAAGGACACTTAAGACTTCCCACAGTGAACCTGTTACACAAACAGTCTTCTCTTTAGTCCAGTTTTATGTACTAATTTTAGCTGGATTAAGCCGTGGCTTCTCTGTCTGTCAGAATGTAGCTAGTGTCCAGTTCAGACTATATGGAAGAAAGGGGGGGCACCGTCCTGCAGACAGACACCCTTAAAATCACAGTCCAGTCTAGGCCAAAATATGTTTTCTTTTAAATTCAAATTAAAAAAATCATTCTTCAACTAATTCAACTCAACGGCACTGATAAATCAAATATCCCATATTCCAGCGTTAATTTTAATGGAATATTTTACTTATTTATAGTTTTAGGGCCCTATTTTGCATTCAGCGCAAAGCAGCAGCAGCTGCAACACAAGTTGTGGGTGCTGGACGGGAAAATATCATCGTTTAAATAGCAAATGTACTTTTGCCCATCTGAGTGTCTGTGGGCGTGTCGGTCTTAAGATAAGGTGGAGTCAGGTGCGTTGTTGGAGAATTGCTACCTTGAGGCAGCAGAAAGCAATTGAAACCTGATCTAAAGTAAATGGCACAGTATTCCGCTGTTATTTATAGGGTGCGTCATCAAGATAGTAACATGCGGCTACATAGGCACGTGCAAGGCATGTGTGCACTGCTTGTTACACACAGATGGATGTGCAGGAGCACACAAACCTGCAAAAGATTAAAAAATAAAAAGATTACAGTGTGAAAGATCATTGTGCACATCAATATATTATTAAGAAATAAGTCATAAATGGTTAGTCATAACATTTATCAGAATTAGCTAATTATTACAGTGGGACCCCTGTATCCGCGGTCCGAATACAAGTTTAAAAATTCCAGAAACTGTTTATAATTTTCAAACCACACACCAAACAATAGGCTAAGATATTTTTAAACAAATAAAATGTTCTCTTTACAGTTTTTGTACAGGTACATGGTACAATATTTTTTTTGTAAAATGTGTAAAGCCTGCAATTTTTCATTGTTCCTATGAGGGACGCATGAAGCTTTGCTGTTATCCTGCTGTTGCTGTAGCTGATCTGTTCGCGCAGCTTCACTTCACTTCACACACTAGCAGATTCGTTTGCTCCTCCGAGAAGCGTTCGTTCTACTCCCAGACAAACCTGCCATTACAATAGCACTCCGCCAAGGTGCAAGCACACCTGACTTTCATAGGGAGTGGGAGATGGCAGTCTGAGTGGTTTTATAGCCTATTATGCTCCAAACACTCCCATGACTAATTACAAGACTAAGTACAACAGTTTTGCACTTTTCAGTGTCAAACCAGCAAAAGTGGGTTGGCTACGCCCTAAAAGAACTTGCACCGTGCACGTCAGACCGAGCACTTTAAATCATCAAAATAGGGCCTTATTCTTTTGATGAAAATCCAATTTTGTTTTCGTTTTAGTTATCTGGTTTTTTTAAGTCTGCAAAACTTACAGGATTTTTATTTGATTCAATGCACAGTACGTGGTTGTCAATGAAACTAACAGGTTTAGTCTAATATATCAATTTCACATTTGCTTGAAAATTTCACTTAATTTTCTGTGCACGCCAACACCGATTGGTGTGTGTGTGTATATATGGTGTGTCTGCTTGTGTTTTGGTGGGTCCAGACAGTAAAGTGTGGGTATATATGTATATAGTGTATGCATATAGTGTGTGTGTGTGTGTGTGTGTGTGTGCATACACTATATACATATATATATATACCTACGCTTTATTGTCCGGACCCACCAAAACACAAACAGACACACCACGTCCTCATACAAAAGACATCAGAGAAATAAGGAGAGTGAGGGGGGAAAACAATGAATGAATGAATGAATGAATGAATGAATGATAGATCTACCACTATCTGCTGTAGATTCCTAAAGGAAACACGTAAAGCTCTTATTAAGGAATACCATTAGTCCTTCACATGCACGTCTTGAAGGACACAGATTTAAAAAGGTCACAATACAAAACATTGCACTAATTCACAAATGGTTTTATATGAACCTTATTTATCATTAATTAAAATTTAAATGAAACTAAAATATAGTCGCAAACGAAATATTCGTATTATAAGTAAAAACAGCAATGCATAAACCAAGCAGATTGTTCTGGTTTCTACCCAGAGTTTAGTTCACGATGGTGAACTTTTCAGACACATTAAAAGAAAAATCAAATATTTGCTCCTATTCATTTCATTGGACTTCAACTTTGTGGTTTTTCTCTCCATTAGTGCTGCTCCACACAGCTTGCAGTTTTATTTTCTTTTGCATCAGTTGTGAAATTTATCTATATATCGGTATGTTTTTTCTTACCTAAAGCCGACTGTGGCACAGACTAGACTTTTACAGTATTGATTTTGTATGTTGTCATACTGTCCAGAGACTACACAATGGTATATGATCCCCCCATGATAAAATTAGCCCAATCCTAGCACAGACAAAAAGTTTACAGACAGACCTAGAGACAGTACTGTGTGAATTATACACTCGGGTAGATCAGCATTATCCAGTCATTCACAACTACAATCAGCACTAATTAAAGATACTACTTCTGGTTGAGTCAGAATCAAATTCATCTCTCCCTGACATTTTGTCTCATTTTTATTCATTGACGAAAGTGTCAGGACATTTTTTCATAGTTTTTGGCACTATAAATTAATTTTTATTATCGTCTTATTTTCATCAAAAACCTTCATCAAAGAATAGTTAAGAAAGTTTACATATAACAAAGTTCGTTAGTCTGATGTGAGTTACTTTCTTCACTATACCCATATACTGAAGAAAAAATTATTATTATGATGATGAATTACTTATCTCAACAGAGGTACTACTGTTACTTTACTAAGAATTTGAATAAGTTTATTTTACAAACAGAAATTAGACCTTGTTGTTGATTTCTAAGCAGTACTAAGCATTCTGGGAGTACCAGAAAGAAACCGGACACATGAAATCGAATGCACGCTTTCCTGTAGTTAGAGAAAATAACGGTGTAATTTCCTCTTACCTATAAAAAAGTACTATGCACTCTACAGTACAGATACTGAACCTAAGAGTGGGAAGAAATGTTTCTGTTGGACCACCATGTTCAGCAGGAATGGCAAGAACAAGATGTGACACAGCAGCACGTAGATTGTGAGGGTCACGGTGAAGGATGAGTCATCTGATCAGATTACACCCCTTCACTGCTCAGAAGCCCACTGTCTGCTCTCTGCAGCACTGGACCTGTGAAAGGGAATTGCCATATGTTGTTAATTTAGGCACAGAGACCACACTGTTATTCAGTTCTGAGAAGTTTCCTTCACCATTAAACTATAGGGCCTGCAAGCATTCTTTCCATCTTGTACGAATGACATTTGGATCAGTTGTGCGTTTAGGACAAACTGCTCATTCATTTTATCGATTTTCTTTTTCTTTTAGGTAAAGAGTAGGAAGTATATAAAGGGCAGGAGGCAATATCTGGAGCTTTCCCTTTCATCCTCTTTGCTGTATCGAATGCAGAACTAGCAAGAAAACTTTGTGTCACAATTACAATAAGTTCAGTGTCGGTTTTCGTTTTTTTTTTCTTTCAGAGGAAAGTTTAACAGTCCGCAGCCTACCTTCCCAATACAGGGCCCCAACTGAACAGTGCTAGAGTTTCCCTCCCCCTGAAAAAAATACAAAAAAAAGGAAAAGAACTCAGTTCTGTGGGGCCCCAGCCAGATGTGCCATTCCTGTAAAAGCTGGTAACAATGTGGTTATGAAGATCCATCTAAATAATACCCATTCTATGCTGGCACGTTTAACCAGGAAAAAATATAAATATATTTTAACATAGTACCAGTCTTTTTATCTGGATATTTATTTTTGTCTCTGTGGATTGTTCCTTGTTATTCAGAGTTGCATGTGTGATTTTCAGTATCCTAGTTTAGTTTCAAGGTTTAGAGGCAGAACAATCAGTACATACAAAGATTTAAAAACCTATGTGTGTGTACATGTATACATTTATTTCTCAATATATGCATACAGTTTCATAGATCAGTTCTGCATGCATGTATTGAAAACCTTGGGGGGCGGGAAGAAAATGGAGGCTGAAACATATTTGGCTTTTTAAAAATGTTCGTTGGTATTCAGACTTCTTTTCCTGTACTTTCAGGTATTTACTGTCAGTCGCAAGTCTGGCAATTAAATGTGTGAAGATCAGCCTTTGGAAACGAGGAAACCAGAAGGTGTTCAGCTGGGATGTGGGAAAGGACACAATGGAGAAGAGGGATCAGGACACCAGGAATTACAGCATGAGGGATGAAACGTGCACTAAGAGGATCATGAATAAAACATGAAGGGGATTTTTTTTAAGTAAAAAATATGGAAACGAAGCAGCAACTCTGAAAAGTGAAAATGGATTGATGGGGGACCAAAGAGTGACTGTTTTATTTTTTTATTTTTTATTTTAATTTTTTCACATTGGAAGAGTCCGCTAAAGCAAATTGAAATGGCACGAAGAACTGCAGTAGATTCCTCTTTAAGCAACAGCTGAGAATGTCAAATTTTGCTGAGTGTTGTGTCACTAGAACAAAGCAAAGCATTTTATCAGGCTGAAAAATCTATCGTGCTGTATATCGTACAGTACTGCTGCTAAGTCATTACAAAACTGTTCTTTAGATTTAGAATTTAAAAAATAACTGTGACATCTGATTGTCTAGTTTAAAAATTTTCAGTGCAGTGAATTTGCAGTGACTAAATGATTAATGTCGGTTTTCCGTAAAAATCACAATCATCACATTATTGCAAAATTTTGTTTGCGTCTAAGTGTTATTATAGTCATTGCTAAGGGTAGTAAGACCTTAATTTTACTCCTGTTTTCTTCAGTCTACTTTTGTTACAACAATGATTTAATTTTTTTCTCATTAGTGCCAAACTGCTACATTTGCTTTATCAAAATTACAGCACCTGCATATCGTATTATTTTGCGATTGTAACTTTAATTGGTGTAGCCACAAATGCAACTTCTACTTTTGTTTTACTTCGCAAATACAAAGTTAACATACTATTTTTTTATTACTACACCAATTTAAAGAAAAAAAACTAAACTACAGCAATGCAGCTTGCTTGGCTAGGTCTCCAGTGATCAATGTGCTACAGCTAAAGCTAATTCTTACAAGTATTGCTGCTATGACTGCCAAAATTGCACCGGCTTCAACTGCATTTACGACAATGTCGGACTTCTTCTGCTTGTGACTGAAATTTTGCCCGTGATTACAATTGAGCATTTTTGTACTGTTACGGCTACGGAAACAGCTGCAGTGTTCTCAGAGTACCCTCACCACAGTGTTGTGTCTTACAGTTTTTAAATTTTGGCAACGGACACGAGAAGCAGTAGAGTTGCTTATAATTTATTCAACGACGGGTGTTTGGAAATGCAAAGTTTCCGTGAGAGTACTGCTCCCCCTACTCCCCATCTGGGGTTCGCCAGTGCGATTGATGGAGGCAGGGGGGCCTCTTCCTACCTAGCCCAGCCATTAGGTCCTCAGAACTCCCCAAGAATGCCAGAACAGTATGTGGGGGTCCAACAGCAGCAACACAATCCTCACTCTATGATGTCCCTCCAGAGCAGCCAAGCAGCCCTTATGCAGGGTTATGGTTCTCGAGGCAGAGGAGGTGGCAGTGGAGAAGCCTCGCCATGTGATGCAAAACATGGCGGTGGAAACGGCCCCAACAGCCCTTATCGGAAAGACATGATGGATTATTATTATTCATCGACAAGTAAGGAAGGACACCGAAGAGGGGGCCAAGGATTAGGTTATGGGACAGGTTTGGGTTTTTCAAATATGGATGGACAAGTGCCTCACCAGTACCGACCTGTGAGAACCTCAGGTTCTGCTTCTGGGATGTCTCGCTATCAGATGGACTATGGAGCAGTCGCTGGATCTGGTGGTAGTAGCAACAACAGTAATGGTAGTAGTGGTGCTGGAGCCTTTTCTCCCTCCCACCAATATAGTCTGGGTCAGAACCCCCCTGTCCAGACTGCAGCAGGACCTCAGATACAGTTGCGTCATCAAGCCCCAAATTATCCTTCTCATCAGACTTTACATCATGGGCAACTTCAAAGGGGTTATGCTCTCCCAGGACACCGATTCCCACCTCCTTTCTCACACTACCCCTCAAATGCACCCACAGGTCCGGTCGGAGTCTATAACTCTCTGCCACAAAGATACCAGAGTGGAAGAAGTGGTGGCAGTTTTGAGAGTAAAAGTAACAGTTCTTCTAGTGCTACTTCAAGTCACAACCTTGGTTTAGCTAATCACAATAATACAGGACCATTTGACAGTGTAAGCCAGAGTTACCCAATTTCTGATTATTTATATAACTCTCAGTCATCTCATTCTCATCCAGCTCACCCAGTTCATCCTCATCGACACCCTCAGCAAAGTTTAGGCCCAGGTTATAACACTCTCAAAACACACCCATCTAATTTGTTAAACCAGCCGGGGCTTCCCTACCCTAAACACCCTTCATCTTCAAAGTCTTCCTCTATGAATCTGTCTGTGCCTCAGTTCCCATCACATGACGTTTCCAAATCTCCAATGCATTCCCAAACTCAGCAGGCTCAAATCCATCAAAACTTTAGCCCAATCTCCAATCCATCTCCAGTTGCGTCTGTTGTGCAGTCGCCCAGCTGTAGTTCATCACCTTCACCATTGATGGGTGTTTTAGAAGGAGCAGGCAGCTCTGTTGTACCCCCTACACACTCGCAGTCACATCCCCCTATACAAAAATCTCGAAACAGCCACAATCGTCTGTTGCAGATGATGCCTCAGCTTAGCCCTACACCCAGCTCTAACAGCAACAGCAGTAGTTGTGGCAGCAGTGGTAACGTTAGTACTGCTGGTCTGAATGCAAATACAGGTAGCAGTCATTCTCAAACACGCCTCAGAGTAGGAACCAAAGGAGGGGTAAGTGATGAACATTCATCTTCTTCCTTCTACTCCTCTTCCTCACATGATAAGCTAATCTTAGACCCTGGGACCAACAGTTTAAATGCTCTGTCTTCACAAGTGGCTAAATTACCGGATACTGTGCAACACGTGATGCTTTCTGATTCTGTGCTATCAGACAAGAGAAACAAAGATACTGGGCATCAAATTCAAAAACCAATGCATGCTATGCCTGCAGATCAGCAAAGAAACCGTGATGTTAGTGCTCCTTGTGGTGCACCGATAAGGACAGAGCCCAGTAAAAGACCAAATAGTGGGGGTACCAATTCTGAATGTGGAATAGATGAAGACTCTCAGCCGCTGGAGAGCCCAAGAGATGATGGTGGTGATGGGGAGGAGCTTTCAGAAACCCCAACTGAGAAGATGACAACTTTGAGTGAAACTAAGTCAACTGGTAGCTGTCCCCCACCGCAGAATCAAATGAACCAAGCAGAAGTCAAGTCCCAAAATGAAGGTGGTAGTCAGGTTTCACCTCTTACTGATTCTTCTGCTCCTTCATCTTCGTCATTCTCCTCTCACCTTAGTCCGTCTGTACAGCACAGTGCGTTCCTTTCTCCAACGCACCCTCTTTCAACTTCTCTTTCAGTTTCTTCAACTCACTCTCCGACCATCATTTCATCAGCTAAGTCTGGTGTTTCTTGCGTTCAACCTAAAGTGATGGATTGTGAACAGTTAAGCAATAAAAATGAGCAAGGAGTAAACAAGGGCAGTAAAATGGCGGAGGGAAAACAGAATAGTGATATTTGTCAAGGAAGAGAAAAATATGGCAAAGAGAAAAGGAAAACCAAACAAAATGAAGAGGAAAGTCACACTGCGGAATGCACCAAAGAAAAGGAGGGTGAAATAGAAAAACTGAAAGATTTTGAACGTTCTAATGAACCAGGTGTTAAACAGAATTCTACAGAAACACATACTGCAGGAGGTGTAGGGGTGATTGTCTCAACTCGGTCAGAGATTACGCAACAGGAAGAACAGTCAAATGTTGTCATGTCCGAACCAACTTATACGCCTGATTGTCCCAACAAACCAGGAAGTTATAGCTCTTACTCTAAACAACAGACTCCTTCTCAGTTTTCCTTCACTGATTCTAGTAATCACAATGGAGAAAGTAGGGGTAATCTGACTACTAACCCTTCCCCTCATGGAGCAAAAGTTTCCCCTAAATCCTCTGTTGAGCACTGGTTAGCTTCTCATGCCCATTCTGACACTCAAAAAGCACTGCTTGGTTATTCTAAATCACCACAAAATAGTGGGATGAAGAACAGTGGGCGACCTTTGTTGAGTGAAGTAGGAATGGGACTGAATTTTCAATTTCAAGATTACTGCCAACCACAGCGTCAATACAGCCCTGAAGTAAGAAAGACATTGGATATTGATGGCCATGGAAGGAAAGACTTAGGATCAGTGACTGAAAGGGGAAGAGATTGCAATGCTCAATTGCAGCAACCATTTCCAAGTCTCTTGCAAGAAGTTCTCCAAGGTTACCACACAGACAAAAATTATGGGCGTAGTGAAAGAATTGCTCAGCAATTCCAAGCACCTATTACTCATAACTACTCCCATTACAGACATTCTCAAACTACGATGGAACATACAAGGCCTCATGTCATGACCAGTCAAGCTAGGATGGCTATGAACCATCATATCCAGACTCAAACATCAGCCTATGAAAAACTGTACCCTCCTAAGGAGAGACATGAAAGTGAGGTTTGCATAGGGCAGGACCCCCCTGTCAGTTCATGGGGTACTGTAGGAGTTGGAACAAAAAGAGCACAATGGAATAATTTAGATAAGTGCAAAGTGGAATCTCCAAGTCACACTACCTCAACCATGCCACTGTCTGCTGACCTTTCAATACTGCCTCATTCCAGACACATCAATTTGGCCGACTACTCCCTACCTTCCAGGAAACTTTCTTCAAACCATTTAAGCCCATCTTCTGCAGTACAGCAGCTGCTACTGCAGGAGACTGACCAAATACGCCACAGTGGAATAGCAGTGGGACAGCCTCAGAACACGTCACTGTCTGAGCGCCGTTCAGTTATCTGTGACATTTCACCATCTTGTCTTGCTACTCCTGATAGAGAACTTGATGGAGTGAAAGGAGAGAGAAGTAATTGTGAGTCACAAAGTGAGTGCAAAGGAACTTCTGTCATTCAGCAATCAGTCACGTTCTCTGCAACAGTAGATAAAGGGAGCACTAGTAACGAGCAGGGCGTAAAAAGGGAAATGGAGCCAGAGGAAAAACAGCAGGATATTAAAAAAGCCCATCATCTTGAAACATCAGTTAAAAATGATTCTCCCACTAATGAAAATGTCTCTGAACATGACAATGTATCCCATCAACCACAGGACAAAAAGCCATCTAAGGATGGAAGAGTTAATTCGGAAAAATTAACCCCTTATCAGGCCCACCATCCTCCACATTCACACTCGAACACTCATTCATCACCAGCCTCATCAAGGTTCCAGTCCTACTTTGAAGGATCAGAGGAATCCAACCATTCTGCTGTGACTGGTGGATTTGGGTTTAAAGACAGAAGAAAGGAGACTAACAAAACTCTTCAACATCCACACCACCTTTCCCCGCATCATAATTTTTCTTCTCTTTCTCAAGCACAAAACCCACAGTCCACTGACAAATTACAAATGTATCTTCAGTCCAACTCCAGTTCTCTCCGATCTTCTCATGGTTCAGATGGCTGGACAGCTCCAAACAATATTCAGAATTCTTCTAAAGACATGACGTTTCCAGGTTCTGGCCAGCAACAAAACCATTTAGCTGCCACTCAGCAGCAATTACCAAAGATATCTCCCCATGGAAGCTTTTGTGAGAAAATGTGGGACCAAACATCTGAAAAAGAGAAAGAAGGAAAAAGGGAAGAAGAAAATATTCAAAGACAACAGCAACCTCCTTCGTCAGTTCTACCTCTGGCCCCACCAACAGAGACAAAACAATTAGAATCAAATCCCTCCAGAGTAGAATCACAAAATATTTTAAAATCACTTCATGGAGTGTCTGATAAAGGAGACAGTAGTGGTAAAAGCATTAATATAACGACTCATGGTAAAACCAGAACAGGGAGCTCTGGAGATACAAATCCATTAATGATGAGAAGAAGGGTTCGTTCTTTTATTTCCCCAATTCCTGCAAAACGACAGCACCAGGATGTGTCTCAGCAGCAACAGCGAGGGACCCCTGGTCAGCACTCCAATATTGTACCCAGTTCTGCAACCAGACATGTTACTTCTGGTCTCCCTAGTCCAAATGCAGCTCACTATAATCTGACCAATCAGAAAACACATTCCACCACACCTCCTCAAAGTGATTCTCCAAAATCTCCATCTTCTTTTGTTAAAACAAAAATTCTTCCACCCAGGAAAAGCAGGGGTCTGAAACTGGAGGCAATAGTGCAGAAAATTACACCCACTCTTAAAAAAACAGCTAATACCAATAGTAATGTTAATATGGATTCAGTATCAAATCATTTGGCTCTGACAGAAATTGCTTCTTATGGCCCTGATACCCATGACCATGACTCTACAGATGGAGTTTTTATAAGAGCGGGAGCTGAGTCTGAGAGTTGCCTACCATACCTGAGCGAAGGTCTCTCTTTAGACGACATCATATCATACAGAGGTGTTGAACAGACAGGCCCTCCACCTCCTACTGCCTACCCTTGTGACCCTAACCAGGATCCACGCCTCCTCAAATGTGATGTGATGGGGAACATAGCCATGGGTATTGTCAGAGACCTGGAGCCAGTCTTAGACTTTGGAGTAGGGGCGTCAGGACATCCTAAAGCAGATAGTGACTGTGCAGGAGAGAAGGACAAGGATGATTTGCAGGTGCCTCCTGATTTCCCTCTCTTAGGACCGTTACCGCCACCGCCACCTTTACCATGCCCTGTACAGGGTTCGCCACCTCCTTTATCTTCTGGATTATCTGACATTCAAAACTTCACAGCTACTTATCAACAACTGGAAACCCGACGAGGTGAACACACAGCAGCCATGCTTCTGAGACAAAAACTTCAGGAAGGTGAGATGGGAATGTGTACGGATAATTATCCAGGAAGGGACTTCCTTGATACCAAGTCATCACATCATGACCAGAGTCTAGGGCACTGCCTACTGACTAATCCACCGCATATCCAAATGCCGCACCATCATCAACTCTCTTCTCCTAGGAACATTATGACAGGCTCACAATTTATAGAACCTAAGCTTGAGAATGCAGTGCCTAAAGGCTATTTTCCATCTGGGAAAAAAAGGGGACGACCTGTTGGTAGTGTGAATAAGCAAAAGAGAATTCAATCCCAGCCTCAGAGTTCACCTGTTACCATTCTCCCCAGTTCACAGACATCGACGCCTGTTTCTGCTGCTACAGCTCCTGTAGAGGCACAGAGTTGTAACACTGTAAATGTAATTCCTGCAGACTCTCCACAAACCGAGAAAGTGCCTACTCCCTCTGTCTCTCCTAGTAATACATCCCAGACGGGAAATGAAGTTCTTGAGGCTGAAGAGACGAAAGAAGAGCTTAATGTGAAGCCCCGCAAGCAGAGACGGGCAAAGAGGGAAGAAAGCCATGGAGGGCTAGGTCAAAGGGAGAGAAGGCAAGAGGTAGACAGCATGCAGGATAAGGAGGATATTAATGCTGGGATTGGAGAAATTAGCAGTGCGGGCGTTTTCCATGCTTACAATAAGTCAGCTTTTGCTCCTTACATTCATGTAGAGAGTAAGCTGGAGATGGGGAACGTGTGCACTATAGTAAACTGGGAAGATGAAAAGAAAAAGATAGAGAGTACTGCAGATGATGGAGGAGGGAGATGCACAGTGAAGGAAGGAGGAGTATGTGGTGCTGCTCCTCCCAATTCAACCCTTTCTTTACTAGTCAAAAGAGACGGGGAGAAGAGTAAAGTTAAAGAGAAGAAAACGTTAGAAAATGTAGAGATAGCTCTTACTCAGTCTAGCCCGACTGGTAAGGCACTTCCTTCATCTGGGTATGTTCTCTCAGGACCTGCGATGAGTGAGTCAAGCACACGTGGCCATCTCCTTTGCTGCTTGTGCAAAAAGTGGGCTAACTACAAAGATCTGGGTGACCTCTACGGACCCTACTACCCTCCTGATTATTTAACAAAACTTTCTAAAAATCCTCCAGTCACAAGGCAAAGTCAAGGAACAGTCAGACTAAGCATTCCAGAGACTAATTTAGGATCCATCACAGCTGAATCAACCAAACAAGAGAACCCCGAAGTGGCAATCCAACCCCATGCATCCCAAATAAGTAGCAATTCAGCAGGAGATCAAGCTACTGACCTTCACCTCACCGCCACTGTAGCAGACACAACATCTGTAATAGATGGATTGGATGTACAGTGCGACATGGATGATAATGGGAACAATGACAATTTACCGAATAACCAGGACTTGGTGTCTGAAAAGAACACTATGGCTGTGGAGTTGAAACCATTGGAGGAACTTAATAATCTTGATCAACAGTTAACAAATCAACAATCACAAACAGAGGATGCCCAGAAGAGGCCACAACACAGGAAACTAACCTCTCACCCGCGTTTCAAAAGGCGACATAAATCAAATGAGGACTTGCGCAAAACTGGACCGACCAACAATAAAGCCTTATTGCCCTTCCAGCCCCCTCCACCTCTGCAACTTCTTAAGCAGGGTGCCTCTGACCTTTCAGCAGCATTGGCCATGCTCCCTCAGGTGCCCTTAGATCCTGAAGAGCTGTGGGTACATGAGGGCTGCATAGTCTGGGCCAGTGGGGTATTTTTGGTCAATGGAAGGCTGTATGGGCTACAGGAGGCACTAGATGGTGCAAGAGACATGGTGAGTATCTTTCATTTAACTAGACTTTATGTGTGATTTTTTTCCCCAAACATGTTTATTTTGGAACTTGTTTATCCATACTTACATTTTTATTTATCACTATGTATTATTTGTTTTATTATTTTAGGGCCTCATTTATTCAACTGTAGTACTCGTAAGTTTAATGCTAAGTTGTACATAAATCAAAATCACTCTTTTAGTCAGCCTCTGTTAACATTGAAATTGCTGAAAATATGACAGCATTGACATGACATGACATGACATCATGGGTGTAAATTTTGTCATATCTTTGTTGAGCAAATGATTTTAAATTGGAATCAGATGTTCCAAAAAATTTTGCGGTGGGTTAGACCGAGCATTCTGTTGAAGTGTAATATGACCCAGGTCAATCCATATTAATATCACCCAAGTTTGCTAAAGACAACGTGAATGTTCTACAACACTACTGGATTGATTTTCTATGAAAAAATTAGACTAAACTGAACCAGTATATGTACACATTCTTAGGGGAAACAAAACATTGCAAAACCAACCTTGTCCCAACTGTGTAGTATGGTGGAAGTATAATGATTGGCATATTTTGCTGCTTTGGTGCTTGGAGATCTTGCAATCAATGAAAAAAGTTGTATCAGAGAATACAGCAGCAGAGTGTCAGGGCATCTGTCTGTGATTTGCAACTAAAAAGAAGATTGGCCGTTCAACCAGACTATGAACCAAAACAGGATTAAATGGGAAACAATTTACATGAATTGATGCAGTTTTTATAGAGGAACTGACCAAAGTGCTTCTTAACCACTGCACATTCTTTCCATCTGTGACCTTCACTGTTTAAACAATTTGGTCAACAACAATTTGGAAATATTGTATGCCATGTTTGTTAAGTAAGACTTTATTATTATGACTTCGATGAAGATCGGGTGACATTTTAAGAGCCATGAAGAAATCTAGGTAATTCCAAAGGGTTCCAAAGCTATTTCTCACACTTACGAATGTCTAGTAAACACGTGCAATTCTGAGGTCAAGCTAATTGAAATTGCTGCTACAATTCTGCGAAATTTTATTCTTAATGTGACGCAACATAAGGTATTATAAGGAATGTATTACCAGCTGTGTGAACTCTGGTCACGCAATTTGGACCCTGGTATTGCAATAGAGAGAAGTACAATGTACAGGACTTCCTCCTATTTTTAAAGTGTTTGCTGTCATTTAGTTTAGCTTAACAGCGGTAGTGTGTGTTGTAACAAAGACCTTCCCCTTCTCTCTGGTAGTGCTGCTCTTACTGCGAGATGGTGGGTCCAACCCTTGGCTGCTACAGCAAAGGCTGCACTCTGAGATATCACTACCTGTGTGCCATAGAGGCAGGTCAGAGCTCACAATTGGAACTTTTCTGCATTTTTTACATTACTGGCTTCGTGTAACATCAGGATGTCTTTGAGTGTCCATGTTTGGATACCAACAAATGTGCCAAATGTACTGTAGGCCTACATGAGCCCATTGATACTTGTTTTTGTTTCCAGTTAATACATATGGTTGTATGCATTAGTATTGCATGTTCCCCTGAAATCAGGGGGAAATGGTTTTTCCCATTTTTATTTTTTTCTGCATCAATTAAGCATTGAGATAGGAAAAATAACACCCTCGCATGTGATGTCATCTTAAAGACAAGACTCTCGTCTTTAAGGAACAATGGGATTTAGTAGAGTGGTATGCGTAGTGTAAGAGATAAGAGCAAAATCATAATGTCACCTACAGAGGACAAAAAATAATTACTGGGGATTTATCTGTAGGCAAAATATGGCCTTGCATAAACTTATCTGTTTACTGCATGTGTTTGTGTAAGTACTATAGCCTCACAGTATATGAGACTTATGTGTATTAATAATCATAAATTCATACATTTATATGCATATTCCCACAATCTTTCTTTATACCCAAAGACTGCTCTCTGAATGAAGACAACTTCTCACTACGGTGTCCAAAGCACAAGGTGAGACTACAGCCGACTTCTTGGCATAAACTGAGCAAGAAAAATGTACATGATACATTTCTGGAGTTGGCAGATATTCGCTGCGCGTATACATATCATGCATTAAATGCATTAAATCTGTAGCTAAATCTGTAGCCCATTGCTGGACTGACACAACAGGCCAAACTGTCAGTCTGTGTTTGAAAAACTACAATCTGCTTCAAAGATGTACCAGCAACACTAAATATGAGTGGTGAGAGACAGAACGCCTCACTACTTCAAGTGTTTACATCGGTCTGCAGACCGCAAATTATCACCAGATTTATATTAAGACATCCAGGAGGCTTTCCCTGCCCCCCCCCCCCTTCCCTCACCTTTTCTTTCAGAACAGTAACACACACCTCCAGCTCACACCCTCCGTCGCCCTGGTCTGTTTCCATTTTACACTCAGTGGGTCAACTGCAGCTTCGTAGGGTGCCTTGCTAAAGTGTTAGCACTCATTTGGAGAGTGGTACCTTAGTCACTGCAGGCAGCTGGCGATGTGAAGCTGCCTGTTATCTCGCTCAGGGCTCTAAATGTGGCCATCAGTGATGCCCTTCCATACATCACAGGTGCTTCTATCATCATTATTACTTTTGGGGTGGATTTCCTTCAGTTTGGATAAACGAAGGCCTGACTGCCATGGCTTGTGCTTAAACTGTGTCCCCATCCTGTTGACAAAGTAGCGAAATCCAATTGCCTTCACATGCGGCATGCCCTGGAGTCAGAGTTGTTTTTAACCAACTCCCCAGATCGACACTTTGCTCAAGCAGTGGCATCAATGCTGTCTTCCATCTGTTGTCCTGCAGTTCCCTCAGAACAGTAAACCAGCTAAGGTTGTGGATCCAGATCAATCGGGGAGAGGCTGAGGGCACCAATGATGGGGAAACGTATGACCATCTGGGATCGGTGAGTCGCGATTAAACTGAGACTGAGACTGCAGCAGTGCACTAAGTAGCTTAACCTGTCAGATTGTCCCCGTTGCTGTGTGACTACGTGTCGATGTTGCTGCTCCAATAGCTGCATGTCCAAACTGACCGCTTGACTTGGAATGCAAGAGCTCTAAGCAGACTGTTCTGTTTTAGGTCAGCTGGAAAAAGATGAAGGGATGAAGCAGAGACAAGGATGTTGGAAAAGGAAGAAAATGGGATTTTATTTTAGTTCTGCCGAACAAGAAAATACATTTTTATAAAGGAAAAACAAAACAAAAAAAAAAACTTTTAAAAATGATTTTTTTCTGCCTTCATTTTGGACAACAAAATAAAAAGGTGGATTAATCAAAGAAGATAAATAAGTGAGGGAATGCAAAGGGACTGGACGGAAAAAAAAAATGAACCAAACCCTCGGACTGAGACCATTAAGATGGAAAGACATTGTATTGAATATGCCGAGAAAAAAGAAAGTGGGGCTGTTTCACCTTTTCATTCTAATTCATTATGGTTTTTTAATCTTTCCTTTTTAAATCCTAAGTGCATAGGAATTCATAGCAAAGGCTGGAGACAAGGACATTGTGAGTAAGCAGGAGAGAACAGCAAGGGGGCAACTGTTTGAAGGAAATGGGCCAGTGTATTAATGGACTGTTATTATCATTATTAAGTTTTGCTATTGTCATTATAATTTTCTTTGTTATCGCCGTGAAAGCGTTTTAGATTTTAATCTTATCTCAATTTGAAATTTTATAGGGCACAAAAGAAATATCATTTAGTTCTTGTTCACCAGACGTGTGTGACATTGCCTCAGGCTTCAGAAAACGGAGATTCCGCAGACGGGGGTTTTTCCGTGGGCATGTGTAATGTAGGAGTGCCTGTCGGTGTTCCTTGCTTGCGCACGAGTGCCTGGTCATCTTCAACAGTTCCATTTCACGGCTTTCGGCAGAGCACAGGAGTGTCCTACGTACGGGCTTAAACTTTTGTAGTTTATTATTTACCTGATGGGAAACAAAAAAGATATTTTCGAGTGAAACAAGTGGCAGCGTTGAGGCAGAGCCAAATGGACAAAGACGGACTGAGCATTTACCCATTTTACGAAGGCATTGTTATAAATATCCCATGTTTTTTTATTCTGGTGAAAACAAAGGAGTGACAATGCAAAAGATGAGTTTTGGAGCCTCCTGTAAATAAAAGACATGAATTATAAATGTATTGACTAAAACAGAAAGGCGCATGTGATGGTCTTTGCTTTTAAACAGTTTCTCTAGCTGACAGGTGTTTTTTTTTGTGTAAATGTCCTTCACTGATAATTCTGTGCCATTGCATGGTGGCCTCACGACTTAAGAGGCGAGAATCTGTTTGAGTTCACGTCTGACTCCGTGTGTGTCATCCTGCAAACCAAAAATGTGTAGCTAGTGTAACCGATGTCTCTAAATTGCACGCGGTGTATGAGTGTGCGCTCTGCGGTGGATCGTGGTGTCATCGCTGGTTTCCCGTGTCTCATGCCCTGTGGTTCTCTGCATGGGTTCCTCTGTCACCGTGACCCTGTGCCGCATACATGCTTATGGGAGGTGGGTGGTTAATCCTCCTGTTCTCTGAGTGAGACCCTACAGGCACCATGCATCTTGCACTTCCTTGTGCATTCTATAATTTGAGGAAGTGTTTTTGCGAAACCACACTGATGAACCCGATGCTAAAAGTGTCCAGAGCAAAGCAAGGTTCATTTCAGCCGACCGGCATTTGCACTAAGACACATTTGGTTAGCATTGTGCGACAGGGTTGGATTTGCTCATGCTGTAGAGTGGGAACCTTCATAGCCGGCTAATCGATATGATGTTGCAAGCTCGCTTCGTCAGCATGGACCAAAGACTCGCTGTGTTGATGTGTGGACTGATGTGCTTTGGAATAGAGGCTCAAGGTAAGATTTACACACCAGCCGCGGGGCAATTGATGTTGAGGTTAATGCTACTGTAACGTTTTATGGCTAACTGTGGGGCGGACTTACTATAAGGCAAGAGCAGGCGGCCGCCTGAAGACCAGAAAATTAGGCGCCCCATGGAGATAGAATTTCCAGAATTGACATTTGTGCATGTACGATAACATGATCATTTTAATTATAGCAACACGTCTGATTTGCATGCATTGTGATCGTTATCGAGATAAACAAAGTTGCCCCCCCCCCCCATTCCAGCTGTAATGGACTATTCCTACTTTGAAACTTCACGCTGCCCAGCTTGCTGTTTACCCCGGAGTCTAGTGGTACTGGTGGTATCACTGCCAAGACATTTTGCGCAAAGTAGCCTAAAAGAAGAAGGGCGCAAACATACAAGACTAGCATTGCAGTTCCCATGTTTTTGGCACCGTCCCTCTAGAGTGGTAGGGAAATTGTGAACAGATGTGGAGAGAATGCAATTAAAGGAACATATGCAAAAATCCAGGGGTGCAGTATGGTATAGGCTATACTAGTATAGGCTATACTAGGCTGCAGCCTAGGGCCACAGCAAAATATGGAACGGTTAAACATTTTAAACATGGCCGACTGATCCACCACCATGACACCCCCGTCCTCCAGATTGGCTAATTTTATCGACAGCACTCCGTCCCCAACCCTGATCAGTAAGTTTTACGTCTGGCACCCCGCACTCTCATTAGTATATTATTGATGTTCCATCCTTTCTCACTCCCTCTTTCCGCTCCAAAAAATATCTCCAATGGCCCACTTAAGGGGGCCCCTGCCCATGTCAGCCTAGGGCCCCCAGAGACGTTAGTCCCCTCCTTGGTTTGTATCAATATAGCTTATGTGTCTGATGGTACTTACAGCATTAATCTGCCATTGAACATAATTTTTACATCAAGCAGGGAAATGTTGGTCCTCTCACTTTCACCGCGCAGCAAAAGAATTGCATTGTCCATTTCTTCAGGTTGGCATATATGTGACGTGTCCTGGTGTCTGGTGTTTTTATCGTTTGTTGAGATAGTAACTTTTTGCTCTTTCTGTCACAGATGCGCCAAAAATTGAGCCTCGTTTTGATCCAATTACAGTGGCTTTACGGGGGGACGTCCTGAGGTTTCGATTCACCATATTTGTCCCGAAGAACCAAAGTTCGGAATCGATTCAATGCGGTCACACTACGAGCGCTAAGAGGGTACACAGAGAGGAAGTACCCAGCCATATAGACAAATTTGATGACATTGTGATATTAGCCTTCATCAACAGTTCCGATTCGGGGGAATACTTCTGCTCTTACAGATCCACAGAGGTGTATTGGATGGTTCTGGTGAGAGGTGAGAATTCAGGAAGAGGAGAATGGGCCATCGGAGGTTAGAAAGGTGGCAGTCGAGGAAGTTGTGGATTGACAAAAAGCTGTAAAACAGATATAACTACAAGTTTCGATTTCCAGAGGTGTGGTTTAAAAAGACAAACAGTTCAGTCTTGCAAAACAGTGTGCAAACTTCTTCACTTCCTGATTAACACGATATCAGACTGGCCGTTACAGGGTAGTGTAATGCATGCATTTGGGTTAAATGTTGCGCCGCTCACATTCACTTACGGCACAATGCTGCAGATAAATGTCATAGGAATTCATGTCTCCCATAGTTACATCACCCTAATTGTTGCAGCCTGTCTATTCGTCTTTCTCAGATGAAGGGTATCGGGAGCCAGCTCCGGATAATTCCGTGTTCATTTGCTTTGGAAGTCTCACTGCAGGACTTTTTCTGTTCAGCATCATTGGTTCGACGGTCCTCTGTAAGGATTATAGGGTGAGGGAGTTCCTATAACTCACAACGGCCAATGGGACTGCTTCTGAGCCCAATGTAACACCAAGATTTTTAAAATAAAGACATGATGCTCTGAAATGAGGATTGAATTAATGTCTGACCTCCAGTATCCCTTTATTGCTTTAAGGCTGCGTTTAATAATTAAAAGTTTTTGGGGGATACACTGAAATAACTTAATGACTTTCCTTTTGGATACACTTATGTGTATGTGTGTTATATTATATGTTGTATGTTAATAGTGTTGTCCAAAGGATTCTGAGAATAATGAAGAGGAACTGGAAGGAAACAGAAAAGTAAAGGATGAAAGTATTGAGGACTCTGCAAATGATGGATCTGTATATATGGTAAGTACATTTCCCTATGAGTCATGTGACTGCCGCTAATTCCTTGTTCATTTCCCTGTGGATCATTTGACTGCTAATGATTCGCTGATCATATCCCCTCTTGCATCCATGATCCGCTGAGAAATAATTTTTTCCTGTCCTTCCACTGATGAATATTGCTGAAATCCTTACTCCTAAGGCATCAAAAATCCTGGAAGCCTCACGACCCCTACTTAATTACTCTATTAACCCAACCCCTTTAATGAGGGAGATCAGTGAA
Source organism: Hippopotamyrus pictus (assembly GCA_026781145.1). Lineage (NCBI taxonomy): Eukaryota > Metazoa > Chordata > Actinopteri > Osteoglossiformes > Mormyridae > Hippopotamyrus > Hippopotamyrus pictus. The sequence goes on from JAODLC010000100.1 coordinate 6,938,637, forward strand.
GACCTTTGGTCGTGGATACGCACATGAGGAAAGCTGCAGCACCCATGAAGTTCTGCTTCAGGTCCCATTTTTTGTGGTTTGACTTCCCCTAGCAAAAGGATTTTTGCCATAGTCCATAGACATTCTGAGCCTAACTTGGCTGGAGGAAATTAAAAGGCATTTTATTTCGATTTGATTGTATGAAAATGCGCTATACAAATGAAACTGAATTGAACTGAATTGAATTCAGAATTGAATGTCAGTCCTGGCATGAAATAATGCTGTTATAGACAGTCTGCGGGTTAAGAAAGTCTGACATATGGACAACTTCTAACGGAACGCTATAAAGCCTATTATATTAAAAATTTCAGTTGAAGGCAATGGATCATAATAATGAATGGATGCACTACTTTGTGACGCTCATGAAAGCATGGCGTCAGTGGTTCATCAACTTCAGGTACAGTACAGTAATGTATATAGTTACTTTTGGTATTACTGCATTATTATTATGTACTGTGTTATTATATATAAGATGTTTTAGTGTATTTGGACATTTTTCTTACGTGTTTTATATGCATAGAAAGGTAAAATATGCACTATATTGTATATAGTGGGGGGGGGGGGGCAGGCACATGGCTGGGGTCCATCCTGTGCAGGATGCCTGTCCATCACGGGGCACATGCACACTCTTTGGTTAACAAGCTTATCTGCATGTCTTTGCTCTGTGAGGGTAAAACTGAGCACCACGGCCCCCCAGGGAAGACCGATAAACTGCACACACCCTGAGCGTAGGCAGGATTCCAGCAGCCACCTGTGAAGGTGTGTGAGGTGACAGTGCTACCTACTGAGCCACCATGCCACCTGCTGAATTTTGCTTCGGTGATTTATTTCAGGTGTAAATAATACAGATAATTACCCATCGGCTGCACTGACCGAATCAGGAGGATACAGCAATGTGGCCTCATCGCGTGTCAGATTTGATGCTTGCCCCGGGCTGCATCTTCTACTTGTGTTCAACTGTACCCTCCGTATAGTGCAGTTGACAGTGACAGTTGCATGAAAGGGTCGGCCAACTCGGAGGCGCAGTGGCAGGGCAGGCAGGGCAGGCAGTAGACTGGGACCCCCGAGGGCGGCTGACAAATCGGCCTTAGTTTTTTTGCCCAGGGCCCCAGAGTCCCTAGAATTGCCTCTAGGCCAACTGGTGTTTCTAAAAAGTACCATTACTGTCTTTGTGTGTGTTTTTGGGGGAACAATCCAGTCCAAGGTTTACCCAAGGACAGGATTACTGACTGCAGGCACCCGATAATCTGGGAAAATATGCACCATGCGTCATGCAAGTCTGACGCTGAGCTCATAGCCTGCTGATCACATGCACCTGATTGGAAGCCCTGTTCCCGCATCCTCCTTTCATCGTAAAGTCCAACTGAATGACTGTACAAAAGCACTGGAAATAGGAATCTTCTTTTCTTTCCTGTGCTTTTCTTCAGCGTCTTGAGCACTCCACATCCTCGATTTACAACGTCGTGGGTTCAGTCTCCCCAGCTAAGGAGGCGAAACAGAAAAAGGTGGAGCGGAGGGCAACCAGAGAGACAAGCAAGGTGAACTGAGAATCGCATTGCAATTCAAAGGCCACACTTTAGTGCAACTGTTCTGTGAATCAATGAATCCTTAACAACTCCACATAATCACAGATAAAGACAATCCATTAATAATATTGCTAATAATAATTAGCATATAGAAGATAAAACATTTCAGTTCTCCCACTGATGTAAACCCGCAAAAGTATATTATGCATTTTCTGTCTTCCCTTTTAGATGCAGAAGACACAACAAGAAGAAGATATAATTGAATCTGTCTACGAAAATTATTAAGTCTGTGTTTCCTTTTGTTGTTCCCTTTCGTCTGCTTTGCTTCCTTCAGCGTAATTGGTGTTCCTAAATCTCAGCTGCTCATTCGGTCTTTTCGCCTCAATAAATATTTTAAATAACTCCTTCTTAAGGTAATTGGATTTCACTGCTAAATGTTTTGCACTTTGGAGTACTGATTTTGAATTAACTGGCATATTAATTACAGTTAATGGATTTTATGCCACGACTGTAACCATTACTAGAATGGAGGTGGGCTGCGTAGCCTAATCACAGGCACAAACGATTTGTGCAGAAATCACCGGTTCCAGTAGAAAATGTGTTTCTTCAGATGCCATTGCGTGTTACAGTCACTCCAAACCAACTCTAATAAGGTTTGCTGCATAGTTTTTAGTTAACCGAAAGACACAGGACTTCTCCATTTTAGGGAACCAAAACATCATATCGGAGTTTTTTGGAACGTTCAAAAAGTACAAAATGCAGTCTGAACCCCACTCTCTCCTTATATTGATCACGCGATAGTTCAGGATGCTACAGGCCACAGGATGTTCAGAATTTGGGTGAAGTGAAAGCAGGGGATAACATATTGTTTCAACAATGCATATAGTGACACTAGTGTTCAGGTTTAACTGTTATTGCAGTGCAATCGACATTAATGGGCTGATTGTTGACAAACGTAAAATAAATTTAAATTCCAACATGACGATACATATATATAGATGATATAGATATAGATATAAAAGGGGTTTTAACTGAAGGGGAATAGGGAAACAAGCAAGACTGCGAGGGGGCAAAACAAGGAGGCGAGTAAGGGGAAGGACAAGGTTACAACGTCAGTGACTGGAGTGTGCATGACGAGACAAACGGGTGCTTAAATATTTAAAGACTAACAAGAGGCAACTAGTAACAGGCATAGCTCGTCAAGGCCACCTGTGGGAGGAGACGGGAGGGTCAGGCGCACAGGACAGGGAGGACAAAACAATAACCAAACTACTGAATACTTTCTGAATCCACTGTACATCAACATGAAAGGTGCTTTCCAGACAATGCAGAGGTACTCACCTTATTTGCTCCAACTCTTTTTTTTCTTCACATCCCCGGAGACCTCTCATTGGCCTTATTGTCGCTGTCCTTCTCTTCCACTCACTTCCACACAACATGGGATATGTTTTGGGGATTTAGAGTTCTACAATAATACAGATTTCTTTTGTGACTCATTGTAAATGGAGTTAATTATGCTTCTAACTCTGGCAAAATTATAGCGTTGACAGATGTCTGAGTGAGATGTTTTTAGGTAAAATATATTGCAGAAAAATGAATTGTATCTTATAATTTATCTGGGGCATGTGCACCAGCCAAGTGCATAATAATTATCTATACTGGTTGTCTTGGAAACACTTGCGTCCTTGGGTGAAACTGCGCATTTTCAGTTTAGGCGTCACAGTCTCACTGGCCAGCACAAAGCTGGTTACAAACGGTCAGCAGATCCTTGCCTCGTAATTGGTCCCTGTTTGCAATAAGGTGGAAGCTGGGGGATTTCCAGTGACGTGTAACAGCACTGTAAAACCGATATCACTGCTTCCTGAAATGGGTGGAAATAAACAAACATAATGATAGGCTGCATGGCCCAACCGTGTAGACCGGCAAGAAAAGAAGCACACATCCTTCACTCTAACTTCACAAATCTTATTATACCCTTTAGACCCACGAACGTCCACATGTGTACCAGCCCCTTACTTGTGCTCACAGTAAGTTCAGTAGATTGTGTTAAAGCAGAAGTCACGAATGTCTGCAAAAAAAAAAAAGTGTGATGTAGATTTTCTCAGCTCATACAACTGATAATAGGACCAAGATAATGGTACTGAAGCTCATAAATGATCAGAGGTGGAGATTCCAGGTCCAGAGAGTAGAAATCCAGGCAAAGATTTTGTTTCAACCACTCAGTTAAGTATTTTGTGACTGGGACACTCTACGCTCAAATGGTCGGTTGAAACAAAATCCTGGTCTGGATTTTTACTTTCTGGACCTGGAATCTCCATCTCTGTAAATGATACATGTTCTCTTTGCTGCATGCACTAGCTAGTTTTCAGTCTCTGGGCATGTTAGTCACGTGCTTACAGCAGCACATCTCCAGCAGGAACTGCTCACCTGGCCCAGATGACATGCTTCTATGTGCTGTCAAATGCAAAATGATTATGAAGGTATTTTAATAATATCACTAGTAGAAGTGTTTGTTTTTGAGTGAGAAGCTGTTCACTTCAATACTGCTAGCAGAATTTTTCTTAGTATATGCCCTCGGCATGCTATCCAAGGTCCTGTCTGCCCTGTTTTGCACACTTTAAATTCATACATATCTTTAAATCCAAATTGTATATGGTTAACGATGTGATATTTTTGGCAATGGACAGCAGCATGGTTTCACTGTAAGGTTCCATAGGCTGCCTTACACGAACTATGCATGCCGTTACTGAGATATTGTATACCTGCTCCAAACCTGCCACCCCTTGGTATGTATGGTGTGGACCACGTTTACTACATCTGTCCATGGATCCATCTCTTAGGACCATGGCAGGAAGCCCGGGATCAATGTTAGAAGGTCTAAGACTCAGGATCTGAGTTTGACAGGAATCCACAGCAATGCTACCTGCTGGGTCGACTTACTGTGGCAAAGGTGAAGGGAGATGCAGGTGTCAGGGAAGGGAGAGTCATGTGACTGAAGTGTCTATGCTGATTAGCTCCACCTACCTCTCATTCATAGTACAGGAATACACTGGTGTATCGTGTTTTATTTCAGCTCCAGCAACCCCTTCTACCGTTTGAACGCCGGGTCCTTATGTTGTGCTATTTTACTGCCTGACTCCCTTGCCTGAGTTTTTCTGCTTTAATTTTTTTTTTTTTTTTTTCATTTTTTTATTGTCCCCTGAATCTGCTTCTCTGTTTTCAAGTTTGCTTTTATGTTTGGGGTATACCCTAACCCTGTTCCACCCCATAACTCCATAAAAGGAAATATCTGTACTATATATTATACCTAATATACTGTAACCCTCTTTCCAGGCATCCTTTGCTTGGGTTTGTTTACCATCACGACTGAAGGTATTCACACATCTCTGCTCGCTTGACATGGAGAAAACGCACACAAAAATCCCAGATGTCTATCTGTCTCCCAACCACTTATCCTGGTCAGGAGAGTGTGGAGTACTTATACGACGGTGTTTCTCCACCCAGTCCTTGGGGACCCCCAAACAGTCCATGTTTTTGCTCTCTGAAAATGTGTCTGGCAAGAAGCAAAAACATGGACTGTCTGGGGCAACAGGCTGGGAGACACTGATGTAACGGACAGGCACCACAGAAGGATTCGAGCCCTCAGAGGAGGAGGTGTGCGGTAACGGTGTGACCCGCCGAGCCATCATGCTGCTCCAGTTCAAGATTAGCCCAAAGAAATTCAGGGTTATGTCTTTCTAGGATTTGTTGTAAATGGGGTGATTTCAGCAGAGGTTTTGATGGCTAAGCTGACACACTTTGACAGGTATAATAGCTTAGTTTTACCAATAAAATATAGATATAAAAATGATGACTGTGTCTGTTCCTCCTAGAATAACCACAACAGGAAATACGTGACATTATTTTGAAACTTGCAGATAATATTAGTACATGAATCATGTAAAAGGTCTGAAATAGATAAATCTCACTTGACTCTGCAATGAAAACAAATACATCAGGGTTAGATTTGAAAATGAATGCTTACTTTATGCAAACAAGGTGCTGAAAGCTTTCCTTAGAGTCAGCTCCATGACATTCTTGCACTTGTAGTCCTCCTGTTGGCTTTACCTAGCTATGCCCCTTTGACTGCTCTCATTAACAAGGTACTTTTGCCATCAGAACCTCCACTGGCTGCTTCTGAGATGCTGGAATCATAACACATTCAAAAATGCTTAGATCACACATATCATCTGTAAAGCTGTCGAACAGTAACTGAACTCCTCAGGCCCGTCTGTGCGCTGTGTACTAGCTGAGTCACGGCCACATGATTTTCTCTGCAAGCTCTGCTGGGAGAAAAAAACAGCATAGACAAGCATGATTTCCATGCTGGTGTAGCTGGTAGACTAGCACAGCTGTGCTGGTCCATCTGTACATGAAGCTGGACCATCAGCAATATTTCATTAATGATGCTGGTCCACCAGCACCAAAACACAACACTTGCTGGTATAACCTGCATGCATTATGCTGAACATGCTGGTAAACAGCTAAGCTGGTCTTTGTTGTTGTTTTTTTTCAGCAGAGAGAGCAGACTGTTGTCATAAATGAGGAGCTGTAGCTAATCAAGTGGTATCTGAATATATTAGTTATATTACATTAACACAGAACAGGTAATTGAGCTAAAAGCATTAATTGTACGCAGTCTCATGTCCTACTACGACAAATCAGAAAATAACTACTGACTGATTGATGGGCCACGTATACAAACGGCCGCAGAACAGCTTCGTTAATCATCGCATAGCTTGCGCAGCACTGACCGGTGCAGAACGGCGCTGATGACGTGAGCAACGCCGAACATCCGCGCAGCTCGGAGCACCGGGCACGCGCCTCCGCGCGCGATCCCAACACCGTACAGCAAACATGGCGGCGGAGGGTGACTTCCTGACGCGCTATCGGGCTGTGTCAAATAAGCTGAAAAAGTAAGACGCGAAATAAACGTTTCAAAGAGTATAGCTCGGTTTTTGTCCCAATTCCCAGTCGCGTTTTATTGTATGCCTTCGCTGTTAGAGGCTTGCTAGCAAGCTGTCTAGTTGGATGTGGGGCGGTCCCCCGGCTGTCAGTGGTAGCTAGCTGTCCAGTAAACGCTCCGCAATTCGCCTTTCACTGTAAGCTACACGGATAACCAGCTGATTAATTAATAACTAGGTAGTTATGTATTAGCTAACCAGCTGAATGTTGTAAATTTTTTTACTAAACGACATACGTAGTCATTATAATTTCTGCAGCTTACGACACAGGCAGCTAGCGAGTTTAATAATGTGCCTGTTTGTAATCTTATTTACTTTGCTGGCTCATAATGCAGTTTGACAAAAAATACAATGAATACAGTAAACCCAGTGTCTAATTATCAGCTATAATGGGTTGAGAATGATTATGTTTTGCTTTTTTTTTGTCAGGCGATTTCTGCGCAAGCCCAATGTTGCTGAAGCAAGTGAGCAATTTGGTGAGTTCTTTGCATTTCTTAGTAGGTAATGCAATACCTGCTAATTGGCGGTAGTCACTTGCCACTGTAATTTAATGATTTATAGGTGGGCACTGCTCTGCTTTCTCTCCGAAGTGAATCAGAGTAACCTTTCTTGCCCTGTGGCCTGTACTACGAAGCGGGGTTACTAGTTTAACGGGGTAACTTGTCAAATTTAAGGTACCACAGTTTAAATGGACTTCATATTCGTTCACTTACATTTTGTCCAGACTACCTTAAATACGACAAGTTACCCCGATAAGCCAGTAACCCCGCTTCGCAGTACGGGCCACTGATTAAATTCTGTTTGTATGTATCTACATGTAACCTGTTTTCCTCCTGATCGTCACTCCTGGCAGGTCAGTTGGCCAAAGAGCTGAAACAGCAGGACTGCCTGCAGTATGCAGCCTTTTGCAATCTGGCCATGGCGAGGTGAGGACCACAGACCTGCTTGGCTCGCTGCCTCCGTTTAAGGACCAGACACCAGAATCCTCTTGTTCACAGATGGTTTTCATGCCATGCGTAAGAGTGATGTTGGTCTGTCAGACTGTCAGATCTGAGGAATAATGGATTGTGGGAGTCTGCTGGTACTTGATGTGCCGTAAATGGCTCCTTGTGTTGGTTCTCTATCACACCTTCCTTGGCCCCCAGTAGATGCGTCCCTCGCTGGTTCTGTCCCTGAAGATGGAGACATTTTGGATATTATGGAACTATGTGCGCTTGCCATAAAATAAGCCTGGTGATTGTTTTTCCATATGACGGAGGATTCTGTGTACTTCCCACTGAAAAGAACCTTCAGTTCTTATATTCCCACAAGAACAATAAAAAGGTTGTCCGTGTTATTTATATAATACATGTGTCTTTTTCAGACTGAAGCATAGGTATGCTAAATTATCTGTAGACTTTATTTCAGTTGTAATTCATTTTTTGTTGCATATATATTTAAAATGTGTAAATTCTGAATCCTGAAGTGATGTAAATCTAAGACTTTTTGTCTTCCTCCTCTTTGTGTTACTACTCTTGTGACCTCTGTTTCGGTAAACCTGTGTTTACACTCACACTGTGTGATCATCACACCCTCAGGTGTGAGCAGACTTTATTCAATGCGCCCGGAGAGGCCCTGGCACTGACCGAGGCTGCCAGGCTCTTCCTGCTTTCCGAGCGGGAGAATCACTCACTGCAAGCCCCCGGCTTTGACGAGCACCTCCAGGCCGCACTCAACTGCTACAGTTTCGCCATCAAGGTGAATGCCGTCCATTTGCTTCTGGGGCCTTGTCATGCATACAGTGCAGAGTTGGTATTTCTGGCACATTTGCTGCTCAGGAATCTTGTTTACGTGGCATAGGCACACACTTTGCTCTTTGTGTTTTTTATTATTATTATTATTATTATTATTATTATTATTATTATTATTACTATAATTTAGCCTGATGCTTCTCCTTAGTTCTGGTTTGGATCATATTTCTCAGTCAATCTGAATGATAAATGGTTAGACATACCCAGTAGGTGTATGTTGGGATGGCACATGAATGTGAGGGTATTTGTGTGCCTGGGTTTTGGGTCAGAATTGCAGACGTTGTCTTTGTTTTTCAGGTATACATAGAGATGAACCAGCCAGTGATGGCTGCCAGTCTGTCCCTGGAACTGGGCAATGCTCTCAAGGTATCTGGCTTATTCTGACTCTACTTAGGCCTGCATATTCATTATTTACATATTGTCATCCTTTATCTGCCTCGCTTGTGTATTGCTTTGGATAAAACCATATGCCAGATGAATAAATGTAAATACATTTGTGTATGCCTGCTCTCCCCACAGTCCCTGGTACTCAGTACATTAACGGATATGGTGAAAATATATGGTTTCATTATAGCAGCCACTTCCCGCTCTGTTCGTACCGTTAAAGTAGAGCCGACTTCCTGTTGTGGCCCGGGAATGTCACGCAATCAGAATCGTCGTATCAATTCCGTATCCAGGAGATGAACCGGCCCGGTGAAGCCGTCGTCCATTACCAGCGAGCCGCAGAGCTGCAGGCCCAGACGCCAATCGAGTCCCTGCTGTCCATGGGGGAGATTGCCTCTTGCAAAATCCTGACACGTGAGTGGGGGCCTAGATTAAGCGACGTCGAAGGGCGTTTTTGACTGATGCTGGTTGACAGGTCCACTGGCTTGACTGTCTGCGTGGTAAATACTGACCTGGGGATCAGATTTAAATGTGAAGCTTGGAGCATGTGTGAATGTTTTTGTTTTTTTTCTTTTCTTTTCTTTTCACTGGGCGCGGAGCTTGTGCAGTCACCAGGTTTGAAGCATATGCCTTCACAGGTGATTACTACGGTGCTCTGGCAGTGCTGACCGAGATGCAGTTTGTGTGTCAGGAGCGCGGCCTGCAGGTCCCCGGCACCAACACGCCCGTGGGTGAGGCACTCCGCCATTACTCTGCGGTGATGTCACTTCCTGTTGATATCGTGTCTTGGGGCGCATTAGCGGTAACAGAAATTATATCCGTCAAAAGGACAAAGCAGCAGCACCAGACAGACAACGGGCAAGCAGGGAAGTAGAATTTGATGAGACAGCAAGACGCAGTGAGCTAGCTAACGTTACTGACCTGTGGCTCCTCACTGCAGACCTGCTGTCTTAAGCTACCATCATATATAGAATTAGGTATAAAGTCTTCTTAAACTTCTTGTGATAAAACGAGGAAGCATTTTTTTTTTTTGCAGTGTGTAATTTTCTTCTCTGTTTGTGATGGTTCATCTTAAGATATTCTGACCTTACAGTGGTGTAATAGGGTTAGGCATTCAGTAGTCCGCTTTGAACTTGGGTCTGATCCCAGGCCAGCGATATTCCGTGCGATATTTTCTACTCCGTCCAGCCACACTTAGTCTCTGTAGCTATCACGGCTGTAAGCATCTCATACAGTGTTTAGCAGTGTATCCCGTTTAAATTGTTACAGTAATTATTTTATTTACTTATTTATTTACCATATCATATTCATATTCGATGATACGATAGCTTATGATGGGTTTAAAATAGGATTCATTTAGTTTAATTTCTATCAATATTTGCCAGCATTCTTTCTAAAAACATTCTGTTAAACCAATTAATTTTGTTTGAGGTGGGATTGGATGAAATAATTTAAATGGCTTCCAAAACCCCTTGATTGTGTTATTTATATACTTAAATATTTAAAAAAAAGAAAAAAAACTGGGACCCGTTAATTCCAAAGCTTTTATCCTTAATGCTGCCTGTTTTTTTTTTGGATTAACAAAGTGCACATGTTCATTTTTCCCTTTTTAAAAAAGGAAATATTATTACACCGTCGCTACAACTGCATGCTGGTGCCATTACAATGAAGCTCAGTAAAGGACAGAATGATAAAAGAAGCCACACGTTTTTAAGAACTTAATGTAAACCTTCCCCGCGTCCCTCGACTGCATTAGTGGCTCCAAAGTGCCTGGATGCTGCATTAACCTTAAGCAGCACCGACACTTTGGGGAAACTTGTGGAACCAGCGTTTAAATGTTTTCTGGTTCCTCAGAATATCAGAGAACATAAAACGCGTGTGAAATCCGCACATACCCGTACAGCTCATTTGTTCTCCAGCTGAGAAATCCGGCGCCGTGAAGCCGGTTGTGTTGGGCAGGCAACTGCACGTACAAGGCCAACAGGTGGAGCTCTCCATGACAGCAGAGCACTATCAAAACATAATTAAAAACATATTAAAAACGTATTAAAAACCCATTTTGCATGGATAATCATGTGTCAAGCATAGCAAGGTTAAAAAGAAAAACACTGCCCTCAAAGAGACTTCTCCTGAATTGTACCAGCAGTGGTCATTGGTGACGGGGTGGGGGGGGGGTGCATTTATAGACCAGCTACTGCTGTTACATTGTGTTAAAAAGGTGAACCTCATGTGGAGAAGAATGCCATTAAAATGTCATTCTCTCCTAGCTTTCTGTGTGACTGTGAAGGCAGTCAAAGAAGGCAGATTTTTATTTATTTGTTTGTGGGAGGGGGGGTGGATTTCGATAACACGCAGCGAAACCGCTCCATGTTAAATGTCAGGATGTTGCACGGCATAAAAAGATTTCTCGCTGCTTTCTGGCTTCTTTGGTTCTCTGTGTACAGCATTGCAGAGGCTTGCGTGATCCCCTCTCCCGTTATGCCTTCACTGAACATGATGTCTTTGCTCTCCTGCCCTTCTGCCTCTTAGGGGCCTTTCTGGATATCGTGGCCAGATGCGAGGTCACCAGAGTTCTTCTGCTCATGCTGCTTGAGGTACACGAAGATTTGAACCACGATATATATTTTTCTTTCTTTCTGGACAAAAGAAAACGGTGACCTGTCTAAATGATGTCTTCCCAGCCCCCCCCACAGAAGCTGCTTCCGGAGCATGCTCAGACCCTGGAGTGTTACGCCTGGGAGTCTTTTGACTCTCATAGCCAAGGTAGTGGTTCCTCTCTTCAGCTGACTATCTCTAGCGTCCGGCCTGTGGACAGCAGGATCTGCCCTGGAAGGAGAGGCGAACTGGAGAAACTAACCACTGCTTGCACCTGTAAACACTCATGATGCTAGTGTATTGGGGACAGAGTGGGAGAACTGGTTTTGACTAGTGCAATAGGCTTAAGGATTGACAAAAGGACTGAGATGTGTAGTAAAAAAAAAAAACAAACGTAATACAACTTAAAAAATTTGGAGTGACTTTAGATTGAATCCTCCCCTGAGCTCTAATGCATTGTATGTCAAGAAGTTCTCTCTCTCTCTCTCTCTCTCTCTCTCTCTCTCTCTCTCTCTCTCTCTCTTTCTCCCTCTTTCCTTCAATATTCTCTCCTTCAGTGACGTTTCTTCCCGAGAACGTGTTCCTGCTTCTGCAGTCTGTGGTGGTAAGTGCTCGACTGTCGTGGCGTGACAGAGACGAATCACTGCATCACTGCATCACTGCAGTTTTCATCCAGCTGGGTTCATATTTATAGGCGATAAGCATCTTGTTGGCGAGTCGCTCGCACGCCGCGTCTCGTCGCTGCCGCCGTTTGGTTTTCCGGCCGCGCGTCGGTGCACAGGATGGATGGCTGTGTTCTGCTGTCGCCGAACAGCTGGTCAGCGTGTGGCGGGGTGTAAACATGCCGACGCCTCACCCACCAGATGTTGTCTGATTCTTTGACTGTGAAATGAGAGCGTTATTTCTCTTTTTTTTTTTTTTTATTTGGCAATTTGCAGTATTGTTTTTAACATCCATAGTATGTCCACAGGCGATGTCGCAGCTAATGGCCCGCCCTTACGACATAAAGGCTACAATTGTGAATATTTTTCTGTTTCGTTCATTCAGTTATACTTGTATAGCGCATTTTTACGACATCATATTATAAAGCACTTTACATTATCCCTGCCCAAAGCCCCCAGTGAGCCAACCAGAGCAACCAGTCTCAAAGCGGAAGCCCATCCTCCAGGGTCCAGCGGAGGAGGTCAGATGAGCAAGATGGCAAAATCCTAATTTACACAGTCCGGATCTGAAACAGTTGAATATAGCAGTCTGTTTTTGCATTACGGACCTTTTATTGTTTTTAGCAACACAATAAGTCAAGTGGCACGTCTTTTGACGTCTTTCTGACAGCAACACAGGGAGGGGTGGGTAGAGGGGAGTAATGTTTCTGGGTGTGAGATGCATCCCATGGGGCATAGTACTGAGGTCATGTTGCTGCCCTGAGATCAAATATACCTTCATTTATAAATATTAACTGAGCGGCATATAATTTGGTGTAAGACTGGGTGGGGGCCTGTTTTTCACTGCAAAATGCAGTGTCCTCGGATAAATGTGGGCAAAGGGTGACGTTCGCCCGCTGAGATTAATGGCAAAGTGTGGTATCTGCAGAGGAATGAAAATGGGCTCCTATCGTCTCCCTCCAATCAGATAAAGGAACTCATTTCTGATTAGCAGTACGGGGAGATTACGGAGTGAGGTCGTGCTCTATCTCTGAGAGCCACTCGCTCTCCTAATTGGCTGATTAGGTTCTGCCTCACTCTCCCCCCCGTCCCTTTTTTTTCTGAAAGCTGCCTACAGATTGCTGATGTAACAGATTATTATGGCCCAATTGGTGCTCCTTTTTTTTCGGAGTGTGGTGGCCATGTGTGATGCGTTTTTAGGGGTGTTATGATGTAGGGCGCTGACATCTGTGCCTTGCAGATGGCCTGTCAAGAAAAAGATACGGAATCTTTGAAATCCCTGCAGACCGAGTTGTGGTGAGTGGCTTCTGAATGCTCGCTTATGTAAGCATTATGTATTATTTATCGTGAATCCTACCGGTATGGAATATCAATTGCCTCTGTTCTTTGTCTCCGTCCCTCCCCTTCCATTAATTTCTCCAGGCCCCTGCTTTCTGCAGAACAGAATCATCTTCTCCATTTGGTGGTACAAGAACGCGTCACCCCCTCTGGACAAGGCATTTAAGCAATAATGGAACATTCCCATTGCATTCTAGCAGACGGGTTATCTGCTAGGCCAAGGCGCACACAGCACGAGTATAATGAAGGTCTAGATCTGTATCATTCCCCTAGAGCAGCATGGGCCATTCATACAGGGGTGGAGGTTGACTTGTGTCCTTTGTTTATATGTAAATCAGGAGTTGTATAAAGTCTTTAAATGTGTACCTTAATAAATGACTTGAAACAGTACATTTTGTTAGAAAGGGTCTGTGTCTTAGGCAGTATGATGGTAGCTCTGTTGCATTCAAGTCCCGTCTCCGCTGCGTGTGTCAAGCGTTCCCCCAGTGTCGTGGGTTTCCGCTGCGTTTTTTCACTCAGGATTCTTCTCACGGTCTAAAGACATGCAGTTAGGCTAATTGGTGTCTCTGAATCTCTGTGCCCTGCAACACCTAGAATACTTGAATAGGCTCTAGCCCACCCTCCACCCCATCACTGACCAGGGTAAGTGGTTGGAAAATGGCAGGATGATGTGTTTTAAATATGCTGTCCTGTAGTCCAGATTAGATCAACGTTTCTGACCTGAAATCGCCTTTTTTTGTATATTCCTGTCTGATGGTCACTCGCACTTAGCTAGGCTGAATAAACAGGAGCGTTCATGTGATGTTCCTGCTCCCGTACTTTCCTGTGTGCAGTGGCGTGACTCCCTCGACAGACACATCGTCCCCGCAGACAAAACAAGGCATCCGCGGGCGAACGGGAAGCCCTGACGCGGTGCGGTCTGTGCGCACATACTGTGTCTTTAAAGTGGGGAGGGGAATATTAATATACTGCATAGGCCAAGGGCTGGGGAGCTCTGCTTCCAGGAAGAAATCTTACACCATGGGGCGACTGCGCTGTGTGTGTCTTTGTGTGCATACGGGCTGCTTCACGGGGGATGTGGAGTTTTCATTAGAAATCTGTGAAAATATTTCCCAGTCTCGGCTTCTGTTTTTCTTACCTTCCCTCCTCCTCTCGCTCAAGGCCCTCGTCCTCCACCATTTTGTCGTCGTTAAAAACGTGCAGTTTTTCCCTCCCGTTTCCTGATTTCATTCACGCCATTCGACCGGTTGTCCGTCGTCGGCTCCCCTCCGTCCCGTGGCGCCACCTCTCTGAGGGGCCCTCCCTCAGCCACAAACCCTGACTGTTTATCTGTCCGTCCTGCCAGGTTCTCTGGTCTAGGTCACCGTGAGCGATGGCCCGGAATCACAAAAGCGCACGTTGCTCTTTTTCGCTTGTGAGCAGTAGCGACGTGCGGCATGACCGAGGTGCTGCTCTGTGCTTGTGGATTCTCTCCAGAAGGAACTACTTTCCTGAATCCCCTGAAAGCCTGATCACTTCTCTATTGGCCGCTTTCCACTGCCACCAAGAAACGAGGCAAACCATGAAGAGATGGTTTTCCGTTGTATATTATTCAAGCCGTACCTAGGCCGTACACGCGCTGACGTGACCCTGCTCACTAGCAGGGCTGAGTGTGACCAAACCGAATTGGTTGTGTCACCGCCATCTGATTGGTTGAAATGCATGGAGACAAGTAAGAACCGGTCATCTACGTCAATATGAATTGATTATCTTAAGGAAAAAGGGTATATTCTACTTTATTGTACCTAATTATTCCTAATTAGTAGTATTGGCCCTCGCCATGTATTAATCCATTCCCAATAACTCAGAACTTGAAAATTTCCAGCTACTTGTACGAATGCAAATTACGAATTTGCATTCGTAATGCAAATTTACGCAGACTCACGCTAATTCCTTCAGTGCTTGATGCAAACATAAGATGGCGCATCTCACAGACGTTAGTGGAAATTAGCACACAGTATTAAGTCATGATGTACATTATATGTCACTGTCGCTCTCTAAACCGAGCAACGCTTCTACTGAACCAACCCTTCTGCAGTCGAAAGCTAAAGCGAGCTGGGTTCGTGCCGTAATTAATATCTCTTCCTGGTACGGGTTGGGTACAGCCTGGTTCCTGTATGCCAGTGGAAAAGCACCATATGGCCCTTGACCTTAACCTCCATTTGCACACAGAGTAACGAATAGGAACACAAAAAACAGAAATGATGGGCAAAACATCTTTTTCTCCAAAAAAAAACTTCATAAAACATTATGCAAATTTACACTGATTAAAATTCCAGTAAAAATGTTAGAAAACAAATTCTATATACATGTACCACAACGTGCTTAAACATAGTTGTCCTGTTTTACCTGAATTATTTTTTATCCAGTACAGTTTTTTGGCTTGACTGATCAAACATGGATATTTAATAAATCTAATATCTATATATATATGTAAAGTAATATATGGCTCATAAAATACAGTCATTGAAATTACATTTCAGCATTATATATGTCAAAATCCTATCAATAATGTACCATGCTACCTACCAGTGACTTATTACACAATAATGTAATACGCACTATCACAGCTTAGTGGTGCTCTGGCATGCCTCCATCTCAAATGGAAAACTTGGAACTGTTCTGATAGAGCAGGGTTGCGAGGAATGTTAAAGAGTATGACAAACACTTATCACCCCTGCCAGTCACACAAGCGCCAACATTGACCATAGTTTCATTTTCAGCGAGAGCAATTTAATTTCCGAAACCTGGTCATAGTCTGCTGCCCCCTGCCGCCATTGAATTCACCATTTAGACTTCGTGGAGTTTCTAAAAACGAGACGTATTGACCCCTGTATGGGTGAGGGTGCGAAAAAGTGAAATCAAATTAAATGTTGCTTCCCTCCAACAGACCACTTATTAATCACGGCACATGATTATTGATGACTAGGTTTGGTTTGCCTGTGCCATTTATGAAAGCCATTGTCTTGTGCTCCTATAATGCCCTCGGTATCACATTTAAGCATACCTTGTAAACATGACAAAAATCACATGCATAGTTCAACTTTCATCTTCTACCAAATGAATGAACACCACCGTACAGATGTGGGTTCAAAGGATGATCAGTCCTGGGGTACCACACACTCACTAAGTAACTTTTGTTATATACAATGTGTTTTAGCTAATTCTTTGCACCATCTCCTCGTTTGCGACCCTTACGTAACCTGGCACGTCCTTCATCATTAGGTCCCTTAATTTCTACAATTGTTCTAAAATGGATGGAAGTGGATTCTTCCACCAGGAAAAACATATTGGTACAATACACTTGATACGCTGTATATTTCCATCTCCTCTTTCAGATCTTTATCCTTTGTGACTCAACTAACCAGCGAGTTACTAAGAGACTGGGGAATCTATAGTAATATTAATATCTATTCTCGGATTCTTTATGAAAGTATTCTTTGCCTTCCTGTTGCCCCGGCCTTTTCATAACTCGGTGGTCGTCTTGAGCAGGAAGAAGTAGCAGATACTGGAGATGAAGGTGAGGACAAAGGAAATCCACGCCAGGACGTAGGAAGGACCATACCAGCCGTCCTCGTCCTTGTGGAAGGTGGCCGTGTAGACAGACGCAGCTATCATTATACAGAGACCTGGAGGGGTGAGAATCACAGAACAGTACAGCTCAGATAGGAGTAGGAAGAAGGCTTACAAGTGAGTGCTCGAGGCTATTGAGATGATAGAGATTAAATCATGAATCATGAGAGAAAGGACTATATAATAGATGGGAAAGAAGGGTATTACTGGAATGACCCTGGTGCTTTAAGTTCAACTTTAACTGACCTTAGTGCCACATGGTTGTGTATGTATGTGCGTATTTTGGTGAGATTTTTTTAGATTGTCAGTAGATTGTTTATAGATTCTTAGCATTTTAGTGTGTCGATGAAATTATACGCAGACCTGTAATCATATCTTTGTGAGGGCTGCTCACTCATTTCTATGGGAAAAATGCTAATGCATTTTATTGCTTACCTGCTTGTCTTGAATTGCCCCTCTAGGGACAAATTAAGTATTTTAGATTGGACTGAATTGGATTGAATTGAATTGAATCTAAACGAACTGAAACAAAATGAAATGAAACTGGAAGAAACAACTAGCAGAGTGAGCTGCACTCTCAAAAAAAAAGTCAATTTCTGTATCTTAAAAAGTACAGGTACCTACAGCTAGGGTACAATTGGCAGACCCTTGAGGGTACAGCCACAGTGACTTTTTCTGAAGTGTGGTGAGGCTGCTGCAGTGGGTACCTGCCGGGGCGTGTGAGTGTGTGTGGGCCATCAGAGCGCCATGAGAGTGTCGGAACGGCCTACTCACAGGAGATGAGCTGGAAAACGCAGGAGAGTATGAACTTCTGCCCCTTTCTGAGCAGGAAGAGCTGAGCCACGTAGACGAAAAGGCCCAGGATGGAGAACAAACAGGCCAGCACTGTGGTGGCCTGCACAACCTGGAGTGGCTCTGGGGAGGGAAATGGCGGGGGGGGGGGTGTATTCAGAAGCAAATGAATGATGTGATAGCAGCAACATGGCATCAACACAAACATACTACCACACAGCAGTACAAAAAACTCATGTATGTGAGCAAGGAAGGATGATCAAAAGTGTCACCCCCCCCCCCAAAAAAAAAAAAAAAATTCTGCGGACCATTAATATTACTTAACATTGACTAAGGGAATGGCACTCTATTAGCATAAGAACAGGGAGAACAGTGTTCTTTATGTGTAGAGTAATATGGAACATCTACCATCAGGATAACTGCCAGGGAGTTCACTGTATGTCCAGCCTCTGCCCACCATTCTCCACCTTCCCCATACGTCTGTCACCATCGTGTCCGTATACCACCACGCCTGAGAGAGACGGCAGGTTTCACTCAGTGAACATAGACACTACACAAAATGACGTGAATAGATCTCCAAATGACGGAAGTGTAGCCAGATGAGGCATGTATGTCAAATACATCCATCTGACTCGTTCTGAGTGTGAAAACAGATCTCAAGAATGTGACTAAAATGCTTCATCGGAACCTGAAAGTTATTATGACCTCATTGTTAACCGTATTTGCCAAAATACATCATAGAAGCAGATATTTTATAGATCCCCTGAAGTCTAAATGTGAGGGTGTGTGTGAACAAAGCAGCAGATTGTCTAGTCTAACGCCAACTGCGAAGTGCTAACAGGTGGGGGCAGAAAAGTCAACAGCTGAGGACAGGAAGGGCAGTCCTGATGGGGGAGGGACGCAAAGTCACGCTCACGTTTTTGATGGTGGCGATGAGGAGCAGGATCACAGTGGTGACGTGAAGGGTGAAGATGCTGGCCACGTGTATCCACATGGTATCTGAAAGAGAAGCGCCAAAGATACGGTATGCAGTTACTGGATTCCATTTGCGGTAACTGGCCTCTGCAAGAGCAGAGACACATTGGCTACTCTTCTGATGGTATAAGTTACTACAGAAAGTTCTCAGAAGTATTGAGATGCATGTTAGATGCCTAAAACAGGATAACGTGTTGCACAGTGTATGAATTCAAATTCAAATAATTTATTACCTTAAAGTAAATGCATATAGGCTATATATAATATGGTGCGTGTGATTCTCTACTGCAGCAGAAATTTGTCAGTGAGCAGCATGGTGTCATATGTTTAGAATAATTTAAACTACCAGTCTTGTGGTTTCCATACAACCCTCACCAAATATCCCGATTGTAATGTAAACTAAAATATTAGCACTAAGAAATGCAGATACAGTTACATATTGAAACATCCTGACAAAATACTGTATCCTTAAGATTGCATTTTGACAAAAATCTTACTATACGAGTACGATACTCATGAGCAATATTAAAGCCAAAATATCCAGAAAAGCAAAAAAGTGCAATCTAAATCCCATGTCTTTTTCACGAAATGGGAGAGGCAGACTTCATTATCGATCTTCCAAAACATTTGGGAGTGTCCCATTAAATCAACAAAGTCTTTAGACCTTCAAATCTGGCCATATTTGGTTAATATATTTAAATCAGAAAATTAATTAATCAGCAGCTTTTAGCAACGCGATTCGGATATTTAAGTGAAAGCCAAGTAGAGTACCAATGATTTTACTAGTATTAGTAAACTACGAATACAGGATTACCTACCTGTTACGGTCGGTTTCCAGAAACTGAATTCGCGCTTCCAAGGAAGTATTGCCGTTTAGAAATGAAAGAAATCGAATTATGTTGTCAATACAGACTTAACTTTTAAGTATATTTTACTTGTATATTTTACTTTCTTTACTTGTAATATAGCTTTCGCTTAAACGTTAGTTTCAGATTAACTCGATTAAATTAAACTATTTAACGATATATGTTAAAAGTACTAAGTACTGGATCTTGTGTCCAATCTGAATGCACTAAATATATTTTTAAATGGGTGTGCAAGGCAGTCGATTTATTTATTGACGCCCTCTTCGTCGTTTCTAAATTTCAGATACAATATTTCCATCCCGTATGCTACACAAATTCCCATAAACACGAGACCCCACCCCGCCTTCTGTCCTCCCCGCCCTCTTCATCCACCCCTCTGCCGTCTCTCATTTCCCAGTTGGCCATGCACAACTACTTTCTCTTTTATGTCCCAGCTCTGCCTTATTTATGCTTGTCCACATTGAACGATACAATGAAGCGAAAATGCTTCTTTTTTCTGAGGACATATGTTTGAACTTAACTTGATGCATTTCTGTGATTGATTTTTTATCGTATAATTATTGCTTTGTATGCTGGCTATACATTCCGGAACAGGAATTTGCACTGCATGTCATACTTTTAATGGGATTTTTAAGCTTGCCCTGCCCCCTGTATCACAGCAGTCTGGACACAGAGTTCATGCACTTCTTTTGGGTTTGCCCCACCGCACTGGCACGCCTCCCCACACAGGCACAAAGCAGACCTTTTTTGAATAGCACAACCCTGCGCTGCATATTGCTGGGGCCCCATACCCTCAACCCCGCTGGTCAACCCAGCAAAAAAAAAAAAAACACCCGCGCACACAGCCATTCCTTTAAGCTGAGAAAAGCGTTTTGAACCATATGCAAGATGTTGCAATACATGAATCCCGTACATATAAAACTCACCTTCTTAAGGGAGAAAGCAAAAAGGACAGCATGTACAAAAGAAATTTTCGTAGAAGTGGAAGTCCACAGACAAGCTCGTATTTTATATTTCTTGTAAACACGTGCAAGGGCTTTTTTAAAAGGCACGTGCGCTCCACAGTGGCACAATTCAGGGTACCATGTATTGTCTGTTTTAATGTTTTCTTCACGAATAATTTAATTTATATGCTCACTGTAGTATTGTTTTACACATTGTTTTCTATAGGTTTCCAAAGTATATATGGCGTCATGTTCCGTATATTCTCAAAATAAATGGTAATGATACCATAATTTTTCAACGTGGGTAGTTTTTTTTTCATACATTGTACTTATGTAAACATTTTTTCAACCGTTTTCACCGACTTTAGTGTTAGCTTACGCGTTTCCCCTCTAACTCTCCCTCACCGCCCCCTCGCCACGCTTCCTTTCGCACCGGCTCCCCTTCTCTCAATGAAATCCAGACACTCGTACCTTGTTCCAAAGATTCTGAGTGAAAACAATACCTCTACGTAACCAGGCAACCATTTTCCGTCACCAGGTGGCCACGCCCCCTCCGACTGTCGTGGGCTTCCAGTACAGTGGCCGTGTGCAACCCAGCCAGCCCGCTAGATGAGGAGCTTAAATCGTTTAACATTTATTTTTCTTTGTCTTACATTCTTATGTTGAGGCCTCAAATCCTCAAAACTTAAATTCCATTTTAAATTGTACGTAAAGGCAACGTAGGAGACTGAACAGTAATAAACCTAACACAATAAACTGGAAATTGCCTTTATTTTCTATATTTGACCGTCTCTCGTAGCCATTTTTAAGGGTCGGGCTTTCCTGCACAGCATCTTTCACAAAATATGGTGGAAGGAGGGAGAGGGGGCTGGGTTGGTAACAAGAGACTTTTTCGTCGTCGTCCCCCCGCCCCCAGCAAGGCCAGATGTTAAACAGATGTGGAGGATAAAACTACCCCACTTATCAAGCTAACAACATTGTTTCTGTTAATAACTTTGGGCAACAAAACAGTCACATTTCAGTATGATTTTTTTTTCTCCTATTATAACTGATTTAGCCAAGTCTTTTTAACTATTTCTCTATTTGTTGTTAAGATACATGTATTTCTATCCAGCTGAAGAAAACAGAATGGTTGGACTACTTGGCAGCACATTCCAGAAACACTGAAACAAAGAACTCAATTGTTTTGTATTTTATATTTATTATACAGCCCCGATGTGTATAGTTCATCAAATACAATTTCCAAATCCGGCAACTTAAAGTGGGCGTTAATTAACACAGGAACAGCCGGCCGATGAGTGCAATGAAACGAAATTAAAAGTTTTAAAGAAAGCAGTTTTGCAACATTTTTTTTAACTCTATTAGCATGCAATCTATTGGTTAGCCATAACTAATCGGAAGTAGGCCTAATGGTTATTTTCAAGAATTTGTCAACATTCAACTTAGGTAGCCACCAGAGTTAATTCTGTTTCCGTTAACAAATAGTATAGAGCTTTAGGGTGATCATCGATTTTAACAATTTGATTACATTCACACCGTGGAGATGGCAAACCTGAGTCACAAAGGCGTATCAAATTGGAGCGGCTCTCGAAACGCGTGAAAACGCAAAGCAGCTGCGGCTTGGATTGGCTGTCCTCCCCGCCGGGAGTCCGCTTTATGTCGGGGAGCATATAGGCGTCCGTTCGATATTTCGCCCCCACCGAATTTTGTTCCTTTGGCTCGGCGAAGCGTGATTGTGAATGATCGAGCGTCTGTGTAAAAATTCTATCTAATTATGTCTTGGGAGGACAAGCAGAGCGTTGTACTAACATGTGCTTTAATTGTAATTCTCTGCATTGTAAACACGTGTCGCGGTTCCAATGCAAGCTTGGCGACATCGAGTGCTTTCGCACTACGTAGACTATACCGTGTCAGCACCAGCATAAAGCGTAATCTTGGTGGTGGGAATACTGTAACAGATGCCACTTTTGGAAAGATGGTGTTTTCACGCGATTTTAAATCGATGCATGGTGGACGCCGCCATGGCGTCTTTCTGAAATGGATTCACAAAGAATACGAGCACCAAGAGACCTCGCAGGCCAGTACATTTGTTAACCGCCCTGGTATGATTTTCTTTCTTTGACTCTCCCTTATTCGATAAGAACGCAAATGCCAAGTAAAGGATTTTTCATAGACACATACAGAAATGAAAGATCAGTTGTGTTGGACGTCATTTAAACCAAAATGACTATTCCACTACACTAACTACAGGATTTGCAGTCGCAAGCGGAGTACTTAAGCTTCTAAAGAACCGTTCCCTCTCGCGTTCCTCGTGACACTCAAACAGGCCAGGTCCGCGGTTTTCCCGCCCAATTCGGCTCTTTTGAAAATACAGTTGTGGGTAAATATTAGATCGCGCGTTGCGGGTTTTTGGGCTATTTCATAATGTTCCACGGCAGCAGCCTGTAACAAGAAAAAGAAAATAATTATGAATGCAAGAGGCTCCTAATCCTGCGTGAAGTTAGACAGACGCACACAGAAAGCAGGGTCGCCACCTCTTACGCCTTTGGCGTGACACTCAAGTTTGCAGATTCACGGAAATCGTTCTGCAAAAATGTATAATATTCCCCCGTGAACCTAAAATTTAGCCACATTGGAAGCATTGTTACCTACATGTAAATTTCTTTTCTCGAATTGAACATTTCACTCCAGCCAGTTGACCAAAGTTTGCAAAACTGGGAGAGTGCGTCCGTCTGTGTGACGTCATTCTGCTTAACTGTGGTTTTAAAATGTTGAATATTTGAATGTGATCAGCATGCTAAATACTGGTTTATTTCTGAGATATAGTATACTGGAATTTACCTGGCAACATGTCAGAAAGCCCCTTACGATGATGGCTATAAGACTAGTGCTCTGGTAAACTTAGGTGAAGGTTTATTTTTATCCTGGGTCACCTTGAAAGGAACTATCCATTACTTGGTTATGATACGCTTGGGGTAAGTAGGTTGTTGGGTGTACAGCCTTTATCAGTTGCTGCCTAATTTTAACAGGGCTGCGGAACCGCAGGCAGGTTACAGGAAAGGTCTTTGGCCCGGACCCTGGATCTGGCGATACAACTGCCAGAGAATGGAGTCCAGTGAGGCCCGTTGTACAGTGCAACAGCAATTTGATGATGCTCACTGCACCAGGCCAAGCATACAAACATCTACTAATAGACAGAGGTACCAGCACTGAAGAATGTATAAAGGAGTACTAGCTTAATGGATATTTGCCATTTTCTGGTATCTTAATGAATCCCCTTTGCATTATTTCAGGAAATGCCCCTCCTCTACCCTTTTCCCATCTGCCATCTAGCTGTGGTTACTCTGTGAAGGTGACATGGAGGGATGTGATTTTGATTACACCATATGACGGTTGCTATATCATTCATCAGGTACAGTTCCCCAGATGGCCTCTAGTGCTGCTGCATATATTGTAATATTGGGTGCTTTCCCACTACAGGAATCTTTTTCAGGGACCAGAAACTTATGTCATGTTCCTACCGCAGGAAGTCAACCAGGTTGTAGGTCTTAGGAAGTAGTTCCTGGGGAAATAAAAATGAATATAAATTTAAAAAAAAAAAAAAAATTTGTCCCTATTTGAGAGTAGGTATTCTCTACTCGAAGAACTAGTGGGTGGGGCTTATGGTGATTACCTTTGGTTGTACCCCAATTTAATAGTAAATTTTATAAACATGTCGTGCTGTATAAAACTGCTGTTGTGTTTTGAACCGATACAAAGTTTGAATATGAAGTTTAACCTATGAGCTTTTTGCATCCCCCATGCTAATTTAGCATAAAGGTCACAGTTCCTGTTATGCGGTGGGAAAGCTACACACACAAGCGACCAGGAACAACAAAAGTTTACAGTGAAGTTGAATCAGGAAATAGGAACCAAAAACTAGGTTCCTGAACTTTGGCGGGAAAGCACCTTCAAGCCAATGATATTTTTAATTGTCTTCATTTTTGTCTTGACCCTGGTTTACTGTGATGGTGGCTGTGTACTGACTGGTATACTGTTGGCTCCTCATCAATCTTGGTCTTTCAGAATGGCACTTATGTTCTGCCGTTGCTCTGGTGGGGGGCTCCTGTCAAGATGGTCTGCCCTGATGTCTTGCCCCCCCCACGTGTCCGTCTTTCTGTCCGTTGCTGGCTTTTTGGCATGTCCCTGCATATAAAAGCACAGAAACATGAAATTAACAAGCTCAGGATCAAATGTAAGTTCTAGTTGAGGTCAAGGGGGAAATGGTTCATTTGAAGACCATCTAACCTACTGTCTTTTGTTCTGCACACTAAGAACTTTCTCCTTGGCTCCCTTGGTTCAGTGAAAGGCGGCTGGGTGCCGTCTGTGTCTGTAAAGTGTGCGTTCCGTGCAGATGGTCAATCTGGAGAGGTGGTCCTCTATCTCCCCTACGGGATCTGTGACATACCTCTTCAGGTAAGCAGGAGTTTAGGTAAGCGTAAAATCGAAGATGTATGAATCTGGAGGTGAAACCTGGTAACTTAAGGCATGGTAGGTTTAATTCATAAAGTATTTGTGTGTAACTTTTGCAGCATAGGGAGACCAGCTGATTAGTTCTATATTTTGTAACGTGTGTATATATATGTGTATATAAATTTTAAAAATTGCCTTCACAAAAGTATGTACTCCAATTTTGTAAGTGTTCTGATACTTGACACAT
>JAODLC010000100.1:6967872-6979068 GCA_026781145.1 Hippopotamyrus pictus
CCTCCCCCCCCCCCCCCCCCCAGATTATTAGTGGAGTGCAGGTTTCTTCCCGGCTCCCAAGTCACCGTGGGCTACTTGGTGAAAACTCCGTCTCTTGGCCCTTCCATCCAGGCTGAGGGCCTCTTTGGTGTCCAGCTGAGGATCGCTAAAGGTGTATCACATCCAGCACCTTTCTGCATTTCACTGTGTACTCTGTAGAAGTGACAGACTTTTTTTTTTTTTTTTTTACTTTAAATTGCTACATGAGATGCATTATAAACGGACCATCTGATTGCTTGACTTCCCCAGACCAGGACTATACAAGCTACTACCCCCAGTACCACCGTCCTTTGCACCTCCTCCTGGGGAAGGTACTGTACCTGGAGGTGCGCCTGCTGAACGCCCCAGATCCGGATGTTTTGCTTCTGGTGCATTACTGCCTGGCCTACCCTCGCTCGGCACAGTCTGCCTGGGTGCTCATCTATAACGGGTGAGACGTCGACCTCTCGACATACAATACTAAAAGATTCTATGGGTCCAGTTCTCTGGGTCTCAGAGACTGGACAGGGGCTACCAGATTGGATGGATTTTGCTGACTGCCTTGCACTTCCAGCTGTCCCAATCGCCTAGACTCTTCCCCACCGCAACTCCCGCCACCATCAACTCTTCCAAAACATACCAGAAGGTTCACCATCACCACATTCCAGTTCCTCTCCCCTGATAGCAATTTTATATTGGATGAAGAGGTGAGAGCAGCTTTTTTTAAACGTGTCAACGCATGTGTTGCCATTTAGCCTTAATCTATTCCTCCCAACCCCACAGATCTACTTCATGTGTTCAACTGAAGTCTGCTCACCCTCTGAAGGCCCTTGTGTGGAGGGTTGCTTTGGTGGTGAGAATAATGTAAGCGGGGCAAGGCTCCTGTTAGTTGCCGTGCTTTGGAAGCACTTGGTGTTGGGACAGCTGCACTTGCATATTAGGAAAAGCACTTCATGCTGACTGGTGGAAAAGGAGCACATTGATAAAGACGCCTCCTGTGTGTGCTTACCCCCAGTCTGCCCAGAGATCCAGTTTTAGCAGGAGCCTGAAGACCATTAGCCACCAGGATGCGACTGGTAAGGGAAGCTCAACACAGCCTTCAGCTGCTGAAATTTAATCTTGCGAGCCTTAAAACTGCATTAACTACTTCCTTTCATCTACAGGCTTGGCATTGACTACCAAAAATGAAACATTGTGAAGACATCCTCACGGGCCTTTGTGCCGCTGTTGTTGGGGTATCCCCCCCCCCCCACCTTTCTCTCTGATCTTGAACAGTCACCTGCCCCATCCACCCTAAATACAGTGTATATGCAAAATCATTTGGGAACTTCTTGGCTTTTGTTTAGATGTGTTAAGAATCTGCAGCTAAATGAGGGGGAAGTGTGAAATGAGTGCTATTGGAGGGGGGGGGGGGACACAGTCATTGCATGATCTTTAGTGGTGGAAAGGCTGCCGCAAGTCGTGTATTTCAGAACTGGAGATAATGGTGACTGAACTGGGTTAGGAGCTAATGTGCTGTGACCCACACAACAGTGGGGAATTCCCATCGGTGTGAAATGCACAAATTCATCTACCAAATCTAATGTTCCTAGTGATCTGACTGTATTCTCCTCCCCCCCCCCCCCGAATTATATCTCCAGCATTAGTCATATTTCCCCGGGACCACAGATGTGGCCTTCCGCCTCCTCGCCTCCATGCCTGTAAACGTTACATCACGCATGGGGCCCAGCATCCTCTGAGGGGAGATGTGATATGAAAAAGAAGGGGGGGAGAGAAATGTTCCTGCAGTTGAAGAGAAGTAGCCCTGCCTGGTGGGTGGAGAGGGGGCATTTAACATAGATGAATGTTTTATTATCCGCAGCCCTCTAATTGATAAACGTGCACATCGCCCTAAGGCATTACTCCACCCCCTGTCAGCTACCATCTTGGATGTAGTCAATGAAAGTTGTATTTTTTTTTTTTAAATATATTAATCAGCCTGTGGGTGTAATCGTCTTTTGCGTGTCATTTGGCACAATCCCTGTTGCCCACTGCGGATGGCGCCCTTTGCAGGGTTATTGATAGCAGGTGAGGTGTGTACCTCTCATTGCTCTGCCTTCTTATAGGCCAGTAAGAAGCTGTTTTGTAACCAAGTAGGTCTAGACTTCCAATTTACCTACATAAACTGAAAATGAACACTGACCTAAACACAGATTTTACTGTGGAAATGAATAAAGAACACACATGGTGTGCTTAAGTTATTTTTTTTATAAAAATGGATCCTTGCTAATAGTAATTATAAGTAATTTAAATCGATCAATCCATTCCTCCATCTCTTAGCTGCTTATCCTAGTCGTGGTCATGGGAGTGAGAAAGGAGTGAGTTCGTAAGGTAATGCAGCTTCATGCATGGATAATGGACTGATCTTCATGGCTCAAGGACCTGAGTTAGTTCTCCTGCCTGGGGAGTAATGGTCACCATGCTAACACCTCTTAGACATTTTCTTATGACCCTTTGAGAGCTTGAAAGGGAAGTTACCTGCAAGCCGCAGCCCTTTTTCTGCTTCTCCTTAACAGCCACGACTATCCTTGGTGGTCACTGGCAGTAGGAGGCTGCTACATTCACTGTATGGTCATCTAGATAAAATGACACATGGGAGTTATGAATTAATAATGCAGCAATTTATGCAATGGATTTGCTGTTAACGTAACCTTGATGCCTGGGGTTTGTGAATTCCATGCCTGGATTGGGTCAGATCAGTTCAGAGGATTATTGGGT
Source organism: Hippopotamyrus pictus (assembly GCA_026781145.1). Lineage (NCBI taxonomy): Eukaryota > Metazoa > Chordata > Actinopteri > Osteoglossiformes > Mormyridae > Hippopotamyrus > Hippopotamyrus pictus. The sequence goes on from JAODLC010000100.1 coordinate 6,970,648, forward strand.
CATTGAAAAGCGAAATGCACCAAGCAGCTTTGATATTCTGTGAGCAAATACAGCAAAGTCCCACATGATATTTGCGAATCACAAAAGCGGACTGATATCCCAAAAGCCAAACCAAAATCAAATACATTTTTATATAGTGCATTTTCACATTACATTGTCTCAAACCGCTTTACATTATCCCCACCCAAAGCCCCCAGTGAGCAAGCCAGAGGTGACAGTGGCAAGGAAAAACTCTCTAGAAGGAAGAATCCTTGGGAGGAACCAGACTCAAAGGGGGAGCCCATCCTCCAGAGGCAAACAAAATCCAAAACAAACAAAAGTTAACTTCATATATGAAAAAATGGATATGGAATGAGAGAATTCACTCACTCATAGGACCTGGCAACTAGGTGAATGTTAAGTACTGAGGGAGATCTGCCAAACCAGGACGTGGATGTTCAGACAGACATAGCTGCATGTCGAACTACACATCGCCCCACCTTAGGGTGACACATGAAGGTCAGACTAAACAGGCTCAGGGCCCACCCGATTGGGAAGATGGTTTGGGTTTGATGCTTTTCTTCTGAAGATTCCAGCTGGACTGAATTTTGCTATTGTGTTTTATTTTTCTGTTTCGCGTGTGGGCTGCTAACTTTTTCTTTAAATACCACCCAAACTCCCACTTGCAGTTTCAAATCAAACAGCTGTGGTCACAAGTAAAGCTGCTAAATTCAACTGAATAGTCACTGTAACTACATGACTAATGATGTTAAACATGACAAATTTGCACAAGAAGACTCCTTATTTTAGAGAACCGTGATGATTTTTTTACGATATTTTTTAAAATGTGTATTTCTTTCCTGTCATTTGCTCATTTTCAGTGTTCAGTTTTTTAGGACCAGTGGTGGAATTTGTGATTTAATTACATGAACCACATTGATTGTATCGACCCATGAATTCTTTTTATTACAGATCTGTTATTGTTCTGTATATTGAACTATATTTTTTTTATTGTTCTGATATACAAACCTTGATCTCAAGTTATCTTTCAAGGTATTTAAATCCACATGAAACGTTTGTTGAAGGTAAACAGTTTAAGAAGCGCAATTAAACGTTTTAATATATACTATTAGTCTAACGTGTTCCCTGTTACAAATTCAAGTAATACACTGCGAAATTGCCATGTCTATATATATTTCGAGGTTGTTTTCACAAGGATATATACACTTTTTACAAGGATTTTCAATCAGTATAAAATGAAACATCAGTGAATAAAAAAAACTAACAGCAATGACCACTTACGTCCACCAGACGTCGCCCCAATACTTAAAATTCGGGAAAAACAAGGCGGTTATCTGCGTTTTCACTACTATGGGCTGTACTCAAATACATTAAAGCGACTGACCCGTCGCTTTGCATGTTGTTTGAACTTACGCATTTATCTTTTCATATTTTTGTGAAAGCTTTCATTGATCTTTTCAGACCGGGATCCTTGTTCTTTCGTCTTCTGCAACACCAAACTGATCCTGGGTTCCGCTCTGCCGAACGCACGGAAATTGCCGAAGCTAAGTAGCCGAGATACCTTCGACTACCCCCCCCGCCCCCCGACCCGATAATAGGAGGGCACGTCCCCCACCCTCTTATCCCGCCACGTTAGCCCTACGAAAAAATATCCTTCCGTACGAGATTCAAACGAAAGCTAATTATTTTATTGTATTTTACACTAGGAAAAGTGGGGAAGGGGACGATAATTCCAGTAAAGAGCTGGCAGAATTAAAAAGCCTGAGTTTAGGGCCCAAAATCCCACTTTTGGGAGAATGGGAAAGAGGCAGATTTTCCACCAAGCGATAAAATCCAATGTGCGTCTGTCTCTAAAACCCAACCTCAGTGTGGATTACGGCGTTATCGCCTGATAGCGCCGCCAGGATACTGATATTAGGTGTATCAGAAATTGCACTGGCGCAATCCTTTCATTTCCAGTTTTAATGTGTAGTGAAGAAAATGTATAATGATTCCTTCGTGACTGCTGTTTATGTGTTTGTGCGCTGGGAGAGAGCAGGAGGGGTGGGGAGAACAGGAGCATGACCACCGAGGAAAAGTAGGAAGAGGAATCAAGGATACAGTATAGAGGAGAGGAGGGAGGGAAGGGAGGGAGAGAGGAAATCGCACACGCCGCAAGAATTCGCCGAACGGATTGGGAGAGAGGAAACGGAACGGGGGGAAGAAAGGAGACGGTGGACTGCTTTGTTTTGGGAGATCATCTGTAACGACAAGGAGACCAGGGGATCGTGTCCAGAGCTGTTCGCCTGCTTTGCTTTTCTTTAACCCTAGCGCCCGAAAGGGGAGCTTGATAGCTAATATAGGGGAATCGGCAGGGTATGGATAGCCAGTAGCTAAAGATATTTGCCATGTCGTTGGGGTAGGATCCGCAGCCTAGATGATATTTCGCTTAACATTTTGCGCCATAGATAAAACGCATATGGGGCATGTTTTTTATTACCGATAATGAGACGCAATCTGTTTACGTGCGTGTGGTTCTGACAATGAAACGGGCTATTTAAGTGTTTAAACAATCTGAATATAGCCGGACACGATTTTGTCGCCTTGTCAAATATCACTAATGATCAGCATCATTTAGTCGTTAGTTATGTTTTGACAACGCATGTTTAGCCACAGTTTTACTTTACATTGATGTTTAGGGACAGGATCACCAATTAACACCACAACTACGGAAACGACGGGGATCCGGATTGAGCCGCGGTCCTGTCCGGAGACTCCGCATAATAAACAGGAATCCATCACATTCGAAGCCTCCGCAAGGCCCGAGTCACAAATGCTATCTTTGCAGGCGTTGGAAAAGCGCCAGCAACATTATATTATTATTGTGCCGGTATCCCTTTCGTAAGGTATTGTGCCCGTTACATCGGTATTCCGCTCCAACGTTGTGCTCCATGCGGTTCAACAGATCCAAAGGTATCCGATCGTGAGGAAAGGGACTCGTTAGGGACGGGGAGAAGTTGCTGAAATACGTAGGTAAAACGGCACATTACGGGCAGGAGAATAAGGGGTAAGGAAAAGGCAGCCAAGGATTTAAATAAATAAGTTTAGGACGGGATCGGCTTTCAATGTTAATGTCGACCGACGTAGCATCAATTATGTTACCCGTATCCCGGGGATTAATGGACCGGGAGAGGGACTTGGACGCGATGGTTCACCCGAACGCTGCCGGTTCCTCGGCGGCTGTCAGGGGAATGAAAAGGGGGGATCCGGAGCCCGACGCCCAGACCACGGCGGCTTTTACCGAGTCACCGGCGGCGGAGTGCAAGCGACCACGGATAGACGGCTCGATCGGAGCTGAGATCGGCCAGGTGGGTTGCATGATCGCTCTGCAATGACAAAGGGTTTTGTCCGCCACTTCTTTTTTTTGCACTGCCAAGCACACTGCGCATATTTTTAAATAACCCACTGCATTATCTTTGAAGGGCAAGTGTCCTTATACAATACGCTTCAAATACGAGATATTGTATCAAAATGCAAATCACAGCTAATAAACAGTGTTGAAGCTTACGGATAGTCACTTAGCCCCGCTACACAGTTTCGACCATTTTGCAGGTATGTTGATGTACCCGGACTGTTACAGTTACCGTACGTTTAACCCATTGACCGTTGTTATGCATATCATTCTAACTAGTAAAACTGCTGCATATAAATGTTTTACCCAGAAATATTTTTATCAACTGTTCAGTTTTGTTGAAACATACCGCAGTGTTTAACGTAATATCTTATTCTGTGGTGCATGTCTTGTCTCTTCGCCTGTGTGTCACTCACTATGTCCTGTTTGCTCTCGGACCGCTTTTCTCTGCACGAATTCGGATTAAGGAGAAAGCACTAAGACCGGATTTGCTTTCGGTTTAGTCACGTTTCCCTTTTACCAGTTCACCACCAAGTCGCTTGTTTGTTTGGTATGGGTGCGATACATGTGATGTCATGTTACCGAAGACGGTAGCAGTTTCCGGTCATCCCATGTGTGATTTGGAAGGGGAGTGAAGATGGTGGGGGTCAGTGAAGGCGCCCAAACAATGAACTCATCTGAATTTTAAGTGGGTGAAGATACAGCGCTAGGAGGAACACTGTGTCCTGAGACCTGGGTTACTTAGGGTTCTGCTGCAGTCTAGCAAAGCAATCTGCTCTACGCTCAGAAATTCATTACTGCCGTACAGATGTGCCTATCAATTGAGTAATGCGATCTCTGTGCTGGAGTCTCTGAGTATTTGCTGAGTCGTCATCATAAAGCCGGGACCTCCTTTGACCCCGAGGCGTGTCATAATCTCAGGGGACGTGTGACACACTTGGAAACGGCGAGCTGAATTCAGGGATGGGGGGTGTCTATGTGTGCTGGCGTTCCATTTGCTCTGGTGACCCCCCGAGTCCTGGGCTCCACTCAGTGGTTCGGTCTATTCCAGTCTCCCTCCCACACGTGTGACCCTGAGATCAATGGTCAGTCCTTACTGCTGCATCTAGGCTCGGACTGAAAGGATGAAAGGAGAGCAGGCATGAAACACACTGAACCTTAGTGTACAGAGGGGGCGTGTGTCAGTTTGTGGTGGCCTCTGGTCCAGTGGAAGGTCTGGATCACAGCAACGAGGGTTCGAAGAGCACGGCAAGAGCTGAAGGGAGCTGGGAGACATGGGGTGGTTTTCCCCATTGTGTGCGGGGGAGTGAGAGTCAGGGTTGTAAAGTAAACCACAGGTATAACTTAAGATGAACGGCGGTAATGGAGGTCAGGATTTTTGAAGAATGTGGTGAAAATCAGGCCCAGGCATGTAATAAATGACGAGATTGTCGGGGTGCCACAAAACGTCGCATTTAACAGAAGGCATCTTAAAAAAATGTAAAAATAGATAATGTATTCATGTGCCATTTTAATAATTAGAAGCACTCCTGACCTGTTGGAGGTCATGCGAGGAAAAACATAATTATTATTATTCTCTTCTAAGTTCAGTGGGGGGGGGGGTCCCGGGGTCCTTCAGGGTGCTCACTGACTGTTTACTCTCAGCTCTGTGAGCTGATCTGCCTGATCACTGGTGGTAAAGAGGCTTTGTGCCCGGCTAACGAGATCACTGCTTGTTTAGAGGAGGGCATTAGCCGTCTGATCTGACACGATTATTTTTGTGATACGGTGCTCAGGCCGCCTGAGTGTACCCAGCTCACAGATAATTTATTGTGCTGGAGATCCTTCGCGTTGTGTGCCTGTTCTCACCTTTCCTGTAAATTTTTTTTTTTCCTTTTCTTTTTTGTTTTTTTTTTTTTTTTTTTTATATATACCCTGCTCATCCCAACGGTTTCCGGGCGTGAGTCAGCGGATGTCAGCGCAGTGTTTTCATGCCCCTCAGCCTGGTGGGGGGAGGGGGGGGTGGAGACAAGGAAAAAAAAAAAAAAAACAGGCCCGCAGGAGACTGCCTGCACTGGGCCGGAGCTCATGTCCCGGCCAGATGTTGACGTCACCTCACTTTTATGACGGTTAGGGTCTGGAAATGTCAGGCTATTTTTATAAATATATTCAACTCTCCCAAGAAACCGTATAAAAATGTGGTACGCCGTTTTCTTAGCATGCCTGATTAGGGCGGAGAGTGGAAAGTCTGAATCCCCAGTTGAAGAGGGCCGTTTTTTCTTCGAGGGCCGCCCAGTGACGTGCCGCTCCTGGCGGATGATGTCTGCGTGCGATGTGAAGCCACCGCTTTCGACTGTATTACTATGGTTGTCGCGCTGAGGGGCTTGTTTGAGCCCTCGCTTGATGGCCGGGCGGTGGGCAGACGCGTGCTCGTGTTTAGAGACCCCGCTATTTGGTTAAACGCCGACCGGCTTGCTTGTTTCCTTGGCTGGGGCTGGTGGGCATCCTCATGACCTCGTGCTGACAGTTGACACCTCGGCGGTCAAGGCCGGCTGTAGAAGGGCAGTGATGGCGGGTTTTGTGGAGGGGGGGTGGATTTTGAGAAACAAATCCTCACTTTTCCCTTGATAAGACTTCATAGCGATAATTAGTACTTGTTACTAGGTACAGAAGAGGGAGTTTCCCGTGCGGAGCGATATGCTTTATCCAGGATCGGTTTGCTCTTGTAGCCCTTCTTGCAGTGCGGTGACCTAGTCAGCGTTCACTGCCAGTGCAGCAGAGGCTCTCCGGGCAGCGACCGGCCTCATTACCAGAAGGTGGTTGGTTCAGGTACCAGGAGAAAGTCCTTGCTGTTGTACCCTTGAGAAACTCACCTTAACTCAGATGCTCCAGTAATCTATCCAGCTGTTGAAATATGCAAAAAAAAAAAAAAAATCATTCTAAGTAGGTTGTGGGTAGGTCTGTAGGTTCTGAGTAAGTTTGGAGTTGTAAATGTAGTGAGATCATGCCGATTGTGTGGCAGCAAACTCTGAGGACCCTGATTTTGTGATTAGTGATCATTAATAGAACGTCTTGGCCAGGCGTCGGTGTAAAAGCAGAGCTTTTTTCTGCACACGTTTTTTTCTCTGCAGTCATCTTTTGCTTAGCACTGTCTCTTACTGATGTCATACCTCCTATGTGCCCCCCCCCCCCACACAAACTTAAGCCCCTCTCTCCTTCCCCCCACGGTACCTCCCTGCTCGCTGCTGTCTCTGCCACATGTCGACTCTGCTCTCTGTTTGCTTTTCATTTTTCCCCTCCTTAAACTTTTCTTCCATCCAGTTACCTTCACCGTGCCTCCTGATGTTGCACATGCTGCACCCATTTGCCACGGAGTCCTGTAGGGATGTCGGACCACATGCTGCATGGATTTTGTTTTTCTTTATGTGTTCTAAGTTCCATGGTGATTATGCATTTAAGTGTAGCTGGAGAATTTAAGGTTGCTGTTAGCTGTCTGCCTTTAAACGGCAGAGAAAATTCATGTATCGCTTTGTGGTGTTTGGAAGAATGTTGACTGTCTGGTTGTGTGTGTGTGCTTGCTAATGGTAGAAGGGGGGCCTGGAGCATGTCACCCCCCCCAAGTAATTAAGTTATATTTAAAAGGAAAATAACAAACGTCTCCGTTTGATCCTCTGGTCATTCTTGTACTTCGCCCCACCCTTGCCTCTTTTTTGTGGGGGGTTTGTCCCTCCTCCCTTTATGCTGTAATGGTGTTTTGTATGTCTTCCCTTTTTCCCTCCATTTTTCAGACAAAATTCACTCCAGATGTTACCAAATCCCAGCCACCCCCCACACCTCTCATCCTGCAGCTGTTCCCACTGAGAAGATCGCTGTTAGTGCAGTGGCTGAGCTGTGGAATTTGTCTTTCACGTTGCACTGATATATGATGCATTGTTGGAATTAAGCTGGAATTTGTGCAGGTAATGGAAACCTTCCCACAAGGGACATGAGAGAATTGCGAGCCGCAAGCCCTAGAATTAGCTGGTCTTTTGCCACAATTGTGCATTTGCTGTGGAAATTACTCTTAATTCTCAAGGACTTTCTCATTGTCATAGTGCTGCCATTGTACTCAATTGTAAAACTCAAAGATATCTCTTTCCTTGTAAGATAATGTGGTAGTTTTGAATCATCTATTATTGCATTTCAGCAATCGGTTAATATCTGAAATGCGTGGCGCTGTTTTCTGGGGTGTGCGCTGAACTGAGTATTCCCCCAAGGAATAAGTGCAAAAGAAAATTGGTTCCAGATAAAATATGGACAATTACTGCACTGAGCCAAAGAGAGAAGACGTGAAGGCTAGGGAAAGAAGCAGTGATGCTTCAGGAAATTTTTGCGATGCCACTTTTAGCCATGCCAGTGTTCTTTATCCTTTTGTTCTCACGGAACATTTCATCTATAGCAGGCTGATTGTGATTTCGTGTGAGCGCTAAGCGGCAGGCGGTATTCCCATATGTGCATGACTCTTGACTGCGTGTGCAAATTCGTATAGACAAGAAACGTTAATAGTTTTTGCATCTTGGTTTGCTGCCATCCTCCTACCAGTGGCCAGGAGCTGAAGGTATCAAGTATGGTGGGGAGCTGTAAACCAATGCAGGATCTGTAATGGATCCCACTTACTGTCGCCATGGCACCCGGCCTGACTCCGATCCATTGATTGGCTAAAGGGAAACATGTGACACCATACAATTCCCTGCAGTGAATGGGAAGGAAGGCTAATCATATTTACAAAGGTAAGGCAGCGAGTGGACATGCTCCACGGCGCGGCGGCCTCTAGTGGGAGAGCTGAAATTTCAAAGCCACGTGAGGTTGATTCGTTTGATGAATTCGTTACTGGAGAATGATGGGATTGTTAAGTGGTCTTTGCTTTGTTCCTGACTGGGCGCTAATCAAATTAAGTGCTCTGCCCATATTTGACAGCTGTCCCTTGCTGTTGTTTTAAGTTAGTTATTTTTGAACTAAAGTAATCAGTTATGTTATACAGGGAAAACCGTACCTAGGCTACTTTTGTGCTT
>JAODLC010000100.1:6991022-7018289 GCA_026781145.1 Hippopotamyrus pictus
TTTAAACGGATACCCCCCCCCCCCCCCCCCCCAGTCTGCGTCTTTCTGACCATGCTGTGTGTCTTTGAATGGTCGCTTATGCATTGCATGGCATTGTGGCGGTGTTGTGTTTTTTTTTATTCGGGGGATCCGATAATGTTTGACCGCTGCCTTCACTACACTACGCTCTGTTTCGCTATCCCTACCCCCTCCTCAGATTTCTGCATCTTCTGTGTCCTCCTCAAATAACTGGCAGGTGTTTTTTTTTTTTTTCTTTTCTTTTTATAAATGTCTGTTGGTTGATTATTTATGTTTGTTCATGTGTTAGACGCAGCGATGAGGGGGTGTGCTGGTGTGCGGTCACGCTGTCTTTCTGAACATGCATGGACTCTGGGTTTTGTACAGATTGCCCTCTGTAGCCAGTGACCCGTTGTGTTCCATTTAAGCTCGCTCGTCTGTCCGCTGAAAACGCCGCGCTTTGAAGAAATCCCCACATCCCTTACGCTTTCAAACGGAACTGATAAAATGTACCAATGTAAGTGGACCAATCTGTTTTGTGAGCTCTCTTTTTAAGTGTCTGTGTTAGTGGCGTCCCCCCTCCTTCCCATCTGTTGGCGTGCTGTGTGTGTCGACCCCTTCTGCCTGGCTGCCATCGCCCCCTTTGGTCCGTGTTTGTCGGGATGGGATCAAGCCTTTGCACCGTTTTATTTCGGTTTTTAATTTTGTTTTCTTATTTGTTTCGTTTGTGGATTGGTTTTTTAATATAGCGGAAATGTGTCGTTTGCATACCGGCACATCGAATGAGCACATCGCTGCTGCATGTCGTTCAGAGCAGATAGCAGCGCAGACTTAACGCGCCACCTCACTATGGTTACACGTGGGAACGTATGTAAACTAATGCCGACTTGCGCGTGGACCTTCGTCTTTTTATCGGCTTATTCTATCTATAATTCTGCTTGGCTAATTATGAACATTTTTTTTTGGGGTGGTGATGGGGGCTCTGTTATCCTAAACTACTGTCATTTATGATTCATAAATAAAAACACAATCACGTCTAATTGTTTGACAGTGGAGCTTAATGTTCCCCCGAACCGAAATTGCGAATTGCAATAGTAAACGGATCACATCGGCATCGTCTCGCATGGCGCTCTCTTATGGCCGGAGCCATGGCTGTTCCTCGGGTTATGGTTGGCCGCTGAAATGGTCACTCTTTCTTGCATGCATGGTTTTTGCAAGCTGGTTTGAGTGCATGCGCATACAAGGGAGGAAGACCAAAAGAGCGACAGTGATCTCAAACCCTTTGTTATCTTTGCTTCTGTGCGTTTTCCATGGGCTTTCCCCGCCGTATGGACAGTATTGTCCCCGTCTCCTGTTACATGGTCCACGTTCATGCCCTGTTAGTGTCCCCTGGAACTTCCTTTACCTTTCCCGTTGGCTGTCTGCTTTTGTTCCTATCATTACTTGTATTTCGCTGCACTGAATAAGATCAACATAATATAGACAAATTCACGAATTATTTGATTGAAATTTAAGTAATGAATTAACTCTACGGATGGATGTTGCCACCTGGTGTTGTCAAGGGGCATTGCATTTTAATAGTGACGGCGTTTTGCATACAGTTTATTCAATGTGTAGACGAGTATTTATTGTTAAGAAATTGATGTAAAATAACATGGGAACTTTTGCAAAAATATTAACTGTATTTATTAACTGGTTGTAAGGCCAAAGAGATTTTTAACACATTTTCATTCGGTCTAGCATTACTACCATACAAGGAACAATAGTATTAATAGTATTATTTTATATATTTAAGGCACTTTTAGTCTCTAACTCTTTTAGTCCAAGCTATATATGAGTTTCTGTCCTATAATTTTCTAATTAAATAATTAATATTATGCTAATGTAACCTTGCCATGTAATTACGTAAAACTGTACAGAGTGTGTTGTACTCTTGAAGACTTGGCCTCACACCTTCTATGATTAATGAATCTATCATATCTCTGTCAGGTTTTATAATATTTGTCCCAAGTGACCAACCTTAAAACTGGTGAAAAATTTCTCCCCTCATTACAAGTTATAGATTTTTAAAATTAATAATATTTCTCTCCCCTGTCTTTCTTCTGCTGTCTCTCTGTTTCTGTGTAAGCTAATAGAGTTGATGTAATAAGCCCTAACCCTGCCTGGTTGTTTTGTGTGCGCGTCTCTGTCGGCTGTCTGTCCACGTGCTGCCCCTGTGTCTTTCCTGTCTGTGATGTTCCGTGTGTGTGATGTGAGTTGACGGGCTAAGCTGGCCACATCCTTCTCCCAGTCTCTGTTTCTGCCGTCTTTCCCCTCGTTTGTTTCTCTCTTCTTTCCCCTGTGTTCTTCTCATTCTTAGGCCGTTCGGACCGGATGCAGCCTAACCAGCTTGTGCACCGGTTCCAAGATCTCAACCTTTTTCCGAAATTGATTTTAATTTTAAAATTTGCAATTTTCCTCGTCTCCATTTCTGTTTTCTGTGGTAGTAGTTCTATTTATTTGTTTAGATGTTTGTTTTTACTATTTTGTGTTACTTTTTTTTCTGTTTCCCTGACGACGTCTGTGTGTGTTGTTGTCAGTTTCCACGGTAACCGCTCACGTATCCTCTGGCCGTTTCCTCAGCATGGGTAAGTTGTGTATACATGGCGCCATCACTGCCTGACCCCCCCACTTGCCTAAAAATGTAGCAAAATGCATTAAAATAAAAAAAAAATGCATCTTGATAAAAGCAGTCCTTAGTAGTCAGGAGTAGATGACTGTTGCAATGTTTGATCAACAGTATTGAGAGCTTTAAAACAGCTAGATAAACCTTGACTCTGTCTTACTTTACAGTGCTTATGGGTAACTTTGCCAGAGTGTCTTATTAATAAAAATAGCACTCCCCAGAATAGGGCTGCATTCTGTATGTCCCATGGTGTCACTCTGCATTGTACGCTAGAGTACAGGGTCCCCATGACCTGTATGCACGCATTTGGCAGAACGGAAGGTGGAGGAAACATAGCTGGGTGTGATTACTGACACCTCAAGCGCTCACATGGCACCTTTTAGGGCCTCGTAAGTGTGGAAGAATCGTGGGATGGTTAACAGATCTAAAAAGCACGGCCTGTAGGATGGCCTAGGGACATTTAAAAGGAAAGGAAAGGTGAGCTCAGAAAATGTACAAGATCGTGGGCTTTGCTCACCAAACTGACCGAACTGCAAACCCCAAGATAGGGTTGTTGCTCCTGGTTCCTCTCCATCAGCGAGCGAAGGCTTTGACCTTGATCGAATTGAGGGGGTGGCTCCGTGGGCCTTGTCCCACCCCATGACATTCACCCCCTCCCTGCCTGTCATGCAGATGTTTGATATCAGGCCACTATTTAGTCAAATATTCTGTCTGCTTCAATCACAAAGTGATTAGTTCCATAAACGATCATCGTTTCATATTCGGGGAGGTGACACAACTTAATAATTTAAATATAGAGGTCTGTTTACTGTGGGGGGGGGGGGGGGGTTGAATAAATCCAAATTAAATATTGGGGGTGCACCCCCCCGCTCCTGCCTCTGGTTATAACAACCTTTTTCTTACCAAATGGCAGACAGTTTGGAGGAAAGTTAATTACTACTTTTTCTGATTTCCCTTCCTGTATTTTTTTTAATTATTAGGCAGGAGACAAACCGTGCTTTGTTTGGAAGCTCTTCCTATATCCCTCTTTTGTCCTGTTTGTGCCCCATGTTTGGTTTTGGTTGGGGCATGAATAGTTTGTCTCATTATTAGTGGCTGCCATTGTTTTCTTCCTGTTGCATTTATTTTGGGGTGCCTCTCTCTCTCTCGCCATCTTCCCTCTCTTTTCGGTGCTTTGAAACGTCTTTCATCCGAGAACCATTACTAATTTGAATACACTTTTTTTTTTTTTTTTTTTTTTTTTTTTGGTGTGCACCTTTAGAGAGCCCTGATCTGTTCGGTGCTTGCTTGTCTGAATGAAAACGCGTCCCCCATGTAATTTCTGTGCCTGGTGTGGAGAATGTGGGCCTTGTCAGTCTCTCCTCTGCATCCGCACCACACACACACACACACATACACACACTTGCGCATTTGCGCATCCTGTTCCTTTCTGTGTATTTTCGACTTCTCACCCTGCTGCACCTGCTGCTTGCTGATTGGCTGATCTCCGGCCCGTTACTCTCGCTCAGCTATGTGATTTGCCTGTTTGCATCATTTGCTGATGATGGGTTTTTTTTTTTGGTATGCTAAACAGATGGGTCTCCCCTTCTCTCTCCCGTGTCCTGACCCCCCCCCCTTACAGGCAGCAGCTGGTTGTTTTTATATGATCTCTACTGCTCTGTCAAGAACTTTTCATAGGTTGTTTTAACCTGTGAATAACTGGTTATGTTTGAAGGTCATTTTCTTCCGTTTGTACCCACCTCCCGCATGCCTGGTTTCTAACAGGAACTGCTCTGTGCGTTTATGCCTTTATGACTCTGCTTTGATGTTTTATTTTGGTGCCTGTGGTGATTATGCTTTTTTATGAAAAGATGCGAATGAATGAAAGATCGGATTTATTTTATGCAATGTGATGCCACGCCTGGCCTGGCTTCAGCACATTTTAATTCAGTAACTCGCTCTGAAATGCAGTTTCATTTATCTTTTTCGTTGGTGCTGTATTATTACAAAAGAGGAGGAGATCACGTGCCGTCAGATTTGGTTGACCACCCACATCTTACCGAACTTTTGTCCTACTTGGCAAGACAAGCCTCAGTCAGATGGTTTTTTTTTCCCCTCAGTAAGCTGAAGGTGCCGCCTTGAAAACGAGGTCTTTCCATTTGAATGACCTTCCTCGTTAATATGGCGCCTTGGCGCGATACATTTAGGATGAAAAGAGGGACCTGGATGCCTGCGTGTGGCTGAAGAGCAAACTGCTGTATCTGTATTCCTGCCCCCCACCCCCCAAAGCCAAATTTAATGATTAAGACATCATTCAGAATCTTCACCCCTCTGTCTGAGGTCATCACCACTATGTTCCACGCCTAACCACCCCAGCCCAGTAGGTGGCGATATGTGAAACGGGCAGCTGGCCGGCCACAGCCCCCCCGACCGCATGTTATTATCTTTGCAGACGGAACACGTTTGCTTTCTCTTCATGACCGCATGCATGTACATGACGTAGCGATGTTGTTGAAAAGGGGCCTCATAGGGCAGTAGAGGCTGTTGCCGGGATTAACGCCGGCGTTTGTATTTAATGTCTGTTTGACGTCGGTCTCTGGTTTGTCGGGGTCATTTCCTGGGCCCTCGGCTTGTCTTTTAATGTGCCTGATGCTCTGTGGTGATTGGCTGGATGTCTGTGCCGTGAGTCTTTCCCTCTTTTCCTCGCGTCCATCCCCTCATCTCTCGCTCCTCTCTCTCCGTCTCCCCCTCCTCCAGGTGAATAATGCCACTGCAAGGGTGATGACCAATAAGAAGCTAGTCAGCCCGTACACCAACGGGGAGGGGCTAGGCTCACTGCCATATGGTAAATGCCGGCCTCGTGGAATGGGGGGGGGGGGCTTTATCTCCAGGGTCTTGAGAGAGAGTGTGGGGGAACGGAGGTGTGTGTGTTTGCCCCCCCCCGCTGTTAATCGCACACCTCTCCTGGCGACCCGTCTTACCGGTTCCGCTCTGCCTTCCCGTCTCTCAGCAGGCTGGAAGCTGAGCCCCGTGGTGGGGGCCGTCTACGGGCCCGAGCTCTACGCCGGTGAGCTGCCGCCTCCGTCTCTCCTCATTTATTTCCTTACCCCCCCCCCCCACACCCCACAACGCTGGCTTGTTAAACTTGGAGCAGTTGTCATGTAGCCTAGCAAGGGTGAAAATTCAGAAATGCAAATATGTTTTGAACAACAGTCCGTCTCTGAGGTGACACACTCACGACGGTCGCACGGCACATATTTACCCCCCAGATTTATTTTTACAGCGATTGTTTGCCCTGTTCACCGACTTTGACATTTGTTTTGTACTTGTGCACTTCGTATACTTCGTAGAATCAATTAATCTATTATTATTATGTATTATTATTGTTGTTGTCATTGCTGTCGTCATTTAGTAGTCTTAGGTCATATCTGTTCATTCACCCCCCCAGTACCAGGGTTCCCGTACCCCGCTACCACGGCAGCTGCCTTCCGCGGGGCTCACCTGAGGGGTCGGGGTCGCCCCGTGTACGGCGCCGTCCGCGCCGCCGTCCCCCAGCCCGCCATCCCCGCGTACCCAGGGTGAGTGTCTGTGTCGCCGGGGGGCGAGGATGCACGGCGGGTAGATTTCACCCGCAAACCGCGTGACGAGTCCGTAAGTGACGGGAAAGTCTGCCGCGCACTGGAGGACCGTACCACTGCCATGCTCGACGAGTCCAGCGACAGCCCCGCACTGTCGTTTCCTTGGCGATGCTGATATTCCTTACTGCGAATGCGGGTCCTTTGGGGCCATCTGTCACTAGCTGGGGTCCCGCCAGTGCTGGGTAGTGGGAGATGCCCCAGGGCATTATGGGAGTTGCAGGGTGTCGTGCTTATGGAAGTATCTGTTTGTGCATGCTGCATGTGTGTGAAATAACACGCTCTCTCTCTCTCTCTCTCTCTCTCTCTCTCTCTGCCCTTCTCCCTTCCCACCTCACTGCTGTTTTCTTTGTGCCGCATTTGATTTTCCCCACTTCTCTCTTTCTTGCCACTGACTTTTATTCTTTCCCCTCATCCTCCCTTCCGCTTCATCTTATTGGCATTTAAAAATTTTCTTCTGTCTCTGCCCATCCATCACTGCTGCTCATTTGCTCTCTCTCTCTCTCCCTCCATTTCTCTCTCCCTCCTCTGTGCCTCCTTTCCCATCTGCGCCTGTGCCCCCCCCCCGCTCTCTCAGTGTGGTGTATCAGGATGGGTTTTATGGAGCCGCAGAACTATATGTAAGTAAAGTCTCGCTCTCCCTCCCCCCGCGATCACACTCTCCCTCTCTGCCTCACAGTGTTCCGTGTGTGTGCGTGTGCATAAACTGCATAGAGCTGCATACTTGTGAATGATATAGCACATCTACAAGGTTTTATCCCAATATTACTAAATGGGATGTGAATTTATAGAATTTACATCTATAGAAATGACCCAGTGTCTTGATATGTCTATTTTTATTGCTTGTAATGGGATTTTACGCCTTCCACTGTAGTTTCAACTAATATGAAAATAAATTTGCTTTTAAGATGCTTTAGATTCATATGAATTTTATCCTCAAATATGTAGTGATTCATCTAGATGTTTGAGTAACATTGTGAGTCTTACACTCCCTCATGCAGGCAGTTACCCGGACAGCACATCCTGCGGCCAACAGTCCGTATCAGATCTATACATTCATAACTGAGCTGCTCTATGCGTGTCTATTTGTGTGTGTGTGTGTGTGTGTGTGTGTGTGTGTGTGTGTGTGTGTGTGCGTGTGTTTGTGCGTGTGTGTGCGTGTCCAGGTTGACAATAGCTGTTTCTGTTTTCTCTGTAGAATAGTGTTTCAGGACACTGTCATTAGTGCCAGATTGCCTCAGGTAGGGTCGGTATAAAATCCAGTATGCATTTATTACCGTCGATTATTGTTTTGATATTGATCATTTTAAATTGTGATGGCATTTCTGTACTAACTCACTGGAATCTGACACTGGCGGAATTGGGGAAGGGGTTATGCTGTCATCATCATCCCCATCATTTTCATCTTCATCATTTTATGATAAACACACTAGTGTAGTAACTTTTAAACTAAGGTCTTACCACATGTAATATAAATGGAACGGAGCTGTACTTTAAGGTATATGAATTTCATTTGGGAAATTTGACATTAGGCTTAAAAGTCTTATAGTCTGACAGCCTGTCTTTCTGTCTTGCTCGTAAGAACATATCGAACTGTTTTTTACGCAACATTAAGTGCATGGCTTGCGGCAGTTTGCGTCAATAGCATTTCAGGCGTACACCCCATAATCAGTGCTGACAGATATCTGCAAACGCTCTGTGAACTTTTGGGTTTGTTACTGAGAAATAGCTGGGAAGGCTGTAATCAGTAAAAGTTAGGGGTAGGGGGGCCAGGCTATGAAATTGGCTTTCAGTCCCATTTATTCTGGTGAATAAATGTTCAGTATTTTGTAGGAAGAGTCGGGGGTCGACCCCCCACGGAATCTGTTTTGTAGAGTTTTGTTTCACTGCGTCTCTCTGGCCCGGGGCGGTTCAGCTGGTCACGTTAACCTTCCTGCCCGGGCAAGAGCGGCGCATGTTTTAGCGGGACTCGCAGGCCCAGCTGCACCGCGACTGTCGCATTAGGGCAGGACTCGCAAGCCCAACTGCACTGCACCTGTCACATTAAGACGGGACTCGCAGGCCCAGCTGCACTGCATTTGTCGCATTAGGGTGGAACTCACAGGCCCAGGTTTACTTTGTCTGCTGCATTAGGGTGGGACTTGCAGGCCTAGCTGCACTGCATCGGCTGCTTTAGGGTGGGACTCGCAGGTCTAGCTGCACCGCATCGGCTGCTTTAGGGTGGGACTCGCAGGCCTAGCTGCACTGCATCTGCTGCACTAGGGTGGGACTCGCAGACCCAGCTGCACTGTGCCTGCTGCATTAGGGCAGGACTCGCAGGCCCAGCTGTACTACATCTGTCGCATTAGGGCTACATCTGCTACACTAAGGTGGGACTCGCAGGCCCAGCTGCACTTTGTCTGTCATATTAGGGCAGGACTCGCAGGCCCTGCTGCACTACGTCTGTCGCATTAGGGCTGTCAGGACCCACCAGCACAGCTAGGACCTCATCCCTAACCCCTTCCCAATATCTCGCTCTATTGGTTCGCTTCACCTGTGGCATGCTGAAATGAAATCAATGTGAGCATGCTGACACCCGTACCCCACCCTTCTACCCCATCCCCTCCCCCCAATTTTACCCTCTTTCCTCCTGTTCTCATCTCGCTCCTTCTGCATCTCTCCCTCCCTCCCATTAATTCTGCTACCTTTTACCCGTCTATACCCGAATCCTTTTGGTTTCTCCAAAATGTCCTCCTCTTCCTCCCCTACTCTACCCACGTCTCATCTCTTGGATACACCCCCCCCCCCCCCACAGGCATATGGCGGAATGCTGGGAGTCGTAGTTAATTAGGGTAGAATGCAGTGGTGTGTTTGATTGGGATTGCCTCTCTCTCTTTGTTTTTTTTTCTTCTTAATTTGGGATGCATGCTGTCTTTCTGTTGTGGCCACGTTTCTGTTCGTCCATCTCTGTCTGTCTCTGTCCGATCGTCTTTTTGGCACAGAAAAATGTCCTGTTTAATTTATGCATTTGGGATGATAACACTGGGGGTAATTTACACCGTTGGCTTTATTTATTCATCGTCCTGTGTGTCTTGGGGGCTTTTGCCATGAACCAGCCCTGTTACATTCTCCTTATGTCGTGTCTCTTGTCATCGTCTGTGTCCCCTGTCATTTATTCCCCTCTTTTTGTTGTTTATCTCTTGCTTCGCTTGGTCTCATGACATCTTTCCTCTTGCTGCTTTAGCCCCAGTCCTGAAGAGCCGTGGGTCAGACGGCGGGTTCCGTCCACGGGTTCTCGCACGCGGTTCCGTATCGCTCTGCTACATTTATAAATGAAGTACCGCGGCTCTCCGGGACTGGCGCTAACGAGCCCGATGTTGCGTGCTAAGCGGCGTCTTCCCCCCAAGTACAGTCGGCCCACCATGCTGACCTCCTCGCTCTCGTTCTGGCAGGGGGGGTACACGGCGTACCGCTATGCCCAGCCCGCCGCCGTAGCCGGAGCGACGGCCGCCGCGGCTGCTGCCGCCGCCGCCTACAGTGACAGGTGAGGGTCACTCCCGGCTTCTGCCACGGGATTCCAGTCCTGAACAGTGTGTTCCTCTCCCCTCCTGCAGGGGGAGTATACCATGGTGAGGTCACAGGCGGTAATGACCCCAGCTGAAAGCTGATTGGCCCCCAGAGTGCACCATGCCCTGTCACTCACCAATACGAAACATATGATTGGCTAATGAAAAAGTTGGCCTCTCTATGAATTATGGCCCCTCTTATGCCTCCTACGTTAAAGATTCTAGAATCGCCCTCTGATGCCACTAATGTCTATCTAGGCGTTTATTACTGTCTCCAAACTGTGTGTCTCCTTTAATTCCTGTGTTCTCTAGATGTGACATCATCTTAATTGAAAAGCAGGAAGCCGTAGTCAAAGCAAGTTTAATAGCCGGTGTCTGTGCCGCGTTTGCTCCCGTCTGGCGCCTGACTGTGCCGTCTCTGTCTCCGTCCCCTAAGTTACGGACGAGTGTACGCCGCGGACCCCTACCACGCCCTGGCCCCCGCCGCGGCTGCCGCGTACGGAGTGGGTGCCATGGTAAGTGTCACTCTACCGAGGTAGTCGCATGAACAGACAGACCACTGCTATCGCTTGTCATTAATCTGTAGTTCTTTCCCTCCATTTTCTCACTGTTAGGGATCGTGGCTAAATTCTTTGACATGAATAAAATGAAAACTGTGCTATTTCCTCACTCTTCTCTCTGTCTCTTGCAGGCCAGTTTGTACCGGGGCGGATACAGTAGATTTGCCCCTTACTGAATGACCTCGACGTCTCTGACCCCCAGGCCCCCCCCCCCCCCTTCTGTAGTTCAGGAATCGAATCTCCATCTGTCTCCCCGGAAAGGTGTTGCCTGTTAAAAGCACAGCTCACAAAAAAAAAGGAGTCAAATGTAATTGTCAGTTATACCTCCAAACCATGATATTACAGGAAATCAACCATCCAGAAACTGCTGGGACACACCAGGACAGCCCCTGGCAGAGGCTCTGGACTTGACAGGCTGTGGATAAACAGAATGGCCACCGTCAGGCCCTGCGGTCATGCTGTTCGGGTCCATGAACACCATCCTTTAAGAGTAGAACATCTATAATCAACCAATGCACAGTTGCAAATTACACTCTTTTTTTCCCCCCCAGTATATCAGCTTTTTTTTTTTTTTTTGTCAGTTTGGTGTTAAGTGCACACCTCTTTGGAAGGTGCCACTTTGGGTGAATTTTTTAGGGGGGTGCACCCGAGTTAATAGGGCACAGATATTCAAGCTCATATTGAAGTGGAGCAACTTTAAAGAAAACTTTACAATGATCAGCTGCGGAAAAACACAAAACACAAACGCAAAACTGACAATGGGAAAAGACATGCAAAAATGACTTTTTTGATATGCATTACCTCATTCGGGTTTTTGTCTATGGGGAAAATTAGTAGTCGAATAATAGTTACTACAAAAGGCATTAACATAAATTAGATGCGTCACACCGCTCGTCTTGCGTTTTAACAAACTTATTGTTACTGTTATTATAATGATTATTATGATTATTATTTACAATTTTCTCCTGTGAAATATTCCTCTTTGTTCCTGAGTATCTGTACCACAGTTATGAATATAATTGCTGTCTCTCTTATATTCTGTTGGCATGAGTGTTCGGTCTGTACGATGCATTACTCAGCACAAGTGTACCTTGTAAATATGCGGTGGCCCCTGTGACTTACGGACATGACGACACGCCTCCAGAGCGCGAATGGAAGTACATGCGTGGAGTGAGGTTTCTGTGGGGGGGGGGGGGAGGCCACAGAGAGATGCTGCCTACCACGACCTGTGCTGGGTTACACTGCGCCATCAGGGCAAAACGGCATCAACGTTTTGTTTTGCCTGGGAAACGTCAGGGGCGCTGAACAGCCCCGGATTGGGCTCTGTCTGGTCATGTGACATGACCTTTTTAAACACAGAGGTTATTTTTGTTAACGGATTGTTACCTCTCTCCTCTCCAAGTCCTTATTCCCAAGCCGGTTCCCCATTCTCTAGGTTTGTGAGAGTAGTTATCTATGGAAGACACAGCCAATTTCTTACTATTATTTGTCTTTTTTAATTTTTAATAAAGTTGGCAATTGTGGGTAACGCGAGGAGATCTGACAGTGACAGAAAGATGTTACAATGTATAAATTCTGGTTGTAGAATCGCTGAAGCTTAATTCCATATCTTCTAAATTGTATGTTTTTTTTTTTTGATTCCAAAGATTCTTCAAAAGCACATTTCTGGCCACGTAAACGTGTTATACTGTATATTATTGTTGCTGTTATTATTATTGCTGTTATTATTATGGATGTTTTGATGTTACTTTATTTTTTTATATTTTTTTTTTCCTTTTTTTGTGTGTTGCCTTTTCAGAGAGGTTCATTTAGATGCGACTTTTTAACTGTAGTCAAGGATTAATACTTTAGACGGGGTTCTCAATGCTAGCAGATGACTAAAGGCAAAATGAAATACGTAACCACAATCTTTAGGAGGAATATCGACAATAAAAGCTCAATTTCATTCTACATTATATTTTTTGAGTTTGAAACATTGATTTTTACCCTTGTTTAGGCTGTCTTCCTTTTCATTTTAATTGAGGGGGTCGACCTTATGAAATTAAAATGTGTCATTGTTTCATGCGGTGAATAACAGGCCAAGTGGTGAAGATGGGACACTTTTTCCCTTTTTGTGGCAATGAGCCGTGTTTAAACTAATTTAATTACCTGCCGGATAAAAGTTTGTCCGGAAAGCACACTTTTCCCATCCTCTCGTTTGTATTTGGCAATGAGTCTGGTTCTTTATAATACACTAATTGGGTTTTTTGTCAGGCCAAACCACTGAACATTTTACTGGAGATTGGAGGGGGGGGGTCTCTGATTCTATACATGTGACACAAAGGTGAAAGGTCAAGGGTGAGAGGCTGAAGCAATATAATTGGTTACTGATGTGTGTGGGATCATTCCTCTAATGAAGTGCTGTTACCTTTTTAAGAGTATTTTTAGTAAAACGTTAAGAGTTGGCATATATCAAAGTTGGGTTAGAGCTGAGGTTGTATATCAGACATGTGCATATTATAAATGTACAAAAAAAAAGAATCGCTCTGGGGTGTAAACAAAATGTTCATATTGCGATAAGTTATGGGCGTGTTCACATTTTGGCTTACGCGTGGAGGGTGCAGCAACATCTCATTTTGTGTCTTTGTTTATTCGTTTGGCACAGACCATGTGACACGTACTCATGCATTCACCGGTCATGCTGTACGTTGTGCGTAGCATGACAAACGGTCACAAATCCTGTATAAAAACATGCCACGTGACCTCAGATGCAGGGCGTCCTTTTGTTTTTTTATTCCCCATTAAGAATGTCATTGTCTTTGTTTCTTTCCCTTGGTTTACAGTGAGTGGTATTGTGTATTCTTTCATATTTCTTTCGTTATGTCTCTTTTTTTTGGTCTGTTTTCTATTAAATGTACATAAAGGTTTTTTTTTAATATCTTGTCAGCTGTTTATATTGACAGACATCGCAAATGATCATGTGCTTCAACTAAACGACTGTGTATGGGGAAACTGGTTGCAGTTGGGAACATTGAAATATTTGCCTTTAGTGAAAAAAAAAACAGGAAAATCGTAGACTTTTCCGAGAGTAGTAGATCAATTAATAAGCAATTGGGCACAACATCCCTCTCTTTGCAACGTAACGTTGGTTAAAACAGCAGGGAGCGGTCGCTTAACTGGTCTCCGTTAAACGAATAACAGTTTTTCTATAAAACGAAAGAATCCTTTGTAACAGCTGTCGGGTCGATAACCAAAGCACATGGTTAATCTTAGAGCTTCACTGCAGAGAAATATCTGCGCAGAGGCGTCGATCTAGTTAAGCACTGCTGCAACAAAAATGCGGCGTTTTAGGGACCCCGTATACCGCACGCGTGATTTCAGAATCAAAGGACAATTAGAAAATCATTAATAAAAAGAAGCACGACATCTAGGGATAGCTGCCAATTGGGACGTCTTCGGCAGCCGTCATTAACTAAATAAATCTAAATAACTCAATCTCCCGTAGATGCCACCTATTTCACAGCTTGCTGTTTATAAAAACCATAACAAAAACGGATCCTTATAACTCGTCGTTTCATAAAAGGCTAAAATAATAGAAGATCGACATCGACACTATTGCAGATAGACATTTACGTACTGGTTTGGGCTTTTTCTTCTGCAGAACTTTGAATAGTCTGACATTTTGACTCCCTTTATGTATAATGATATATTGTTCGTTACAACTGGCACTTCGGTGGTTTATTAGGTAGCACTGTGGCATTTTCATGCTCTCTGCTGCGTCCTGGCAGCCTGTTCTGTACGCCGGCCCCACGTCCCCTAAGCTCCCTGATGATTCCGTCCTGATGATGAGTCATGATTCCGGACATCGGGTTTGTGAAACGAATAGACGTTTAGTGTAACGTTTCTTAACATTTGGAATACATTTGCTCCATGTGCTTTTAATTGGTGTGTGAGTGCGCCCTGCGATGGGTTGGCGCCCCCTCCTGGGTTGTTCCAAGCCTTGCGCCCGTAGCTCCGAACCCCCAGCGATCCTGAATAAGACAAGCAGAGTTACTGAAGATGGATGGATGGATGGATGGATGGATGGATTGGCGGGCGGACATGTGCGTTTACCTGCATGCAATAACTTTCTCTTATTTTTCCTTTGTGGACACCTGAATGATACGGGATTTGAGAAGTGTCTTGTTTGTGTTGTAATGACCACAGCGTGGCAGTATAACTGCATTAATCATCGCTAAGATCGGCGGCTCATGCTCGGCGCTATATTATAAGAAATTTGGGGTTTAAGGCTGCACGGTAGCCACACACCAACCTCTTTGAGCTCGTGTGGATTTCCTCCAGCAGAACAGAAGGACTGGCTATTTTGCAGTCCCTTGATGAGATGGAGGGTTGAGCCGGGAGGATATTAGAGGACTGCAATTCTACCGTCGGCAAGCATTTCTCAAAATGAGAAGGATAGTTTTTCACATTCTTAAGATGAGCTTGAGACTCCTCCCCCCCAAGATAAAATACTAAATTATTTATATACGGCACAAAATGTAAATATAAATGCACATGTTCCGAATAAGCTAATAAGATTTTTGACGCTAACAGTCTCCAGTTTTTGCTCTGCTCAGTCTCACCGCGGCGGTACAGTCTTGCCTGTTATTGACTACAGTCATATATGTATTTGTGTATTCAGATGTATCCCTGAATACGAAATCTCTCACCCATTCAACCTAATTCAACCTCCCCGTATAATCCAATTAAGATTAAGCGGGGAACGGCTATGACGCTGACTGTGTTCCAAGCAGAGCTGTGCTAAGGATGGTGTAAACGCCATAAACGCCAAGTAAACGCCATACACGAGTGACCCAGGAGTCCCAGTCTTCTGCTCAGAGGTTATCAATCTTCAGACTGACATGGTGTTTATTCCCCAGGAACTGAAATAATTGCAGTCATGTTTTCCAGTGCTTCATTATGGGTCGGCCCAAAGCTTTGTGTGAGCTTTATGCATTTTACTCTGTCCTGAATCAGTATTTCTGTGACTATGGTTTCTACCCATTTCTTAATTTCCTCCTGGCCCCGCTTTCTGTAATTTGGGATGGCTGTATTAACGACATCCATCCTTGGTGCTGTCAGTATTTATTGTCTGAGGACATGTACTATATTAAAATCCATCTGGATCAATTTCCTGAGGCTTGCAGTGGCCTCAAATTTACATAAATTACATATGTGTGTAATTTTAGCTACATATAATTATACATTATAGCTACATTGATGACCTTCACATATCTCTTAAATCAAACCTAACAGCATCAACATCTTTGAAATTCTACACACTGGTTTAATCCATATTTAAATACGAAAGATATTACCTTTTTTTTATTAGTAATCAGCCTTAGGGTCTTGGTGCTCAGTCAGAAACTGTTTTATTGCAAACTGGCATGGAATAAACAAAGGAACATCCAGTATCTGATAATTATTTTTAAAATCTTTCCTAGAAATCCTGTTGTCTATAAAATGACTGTGTGGGGAGTGTCGATTAATCCATTTGGTGACAGAGACGTCACCTAAACTGTCGCGCCGAGGGGGTGTCACTGATAAGGTTTGTCCCGGGCACTACATGGGATTTGACTGGGACTGTATAGTCTGAGATTATATTAGGACTCTAGCAGCTGGTTTCACATTCACAATGGTGGAGATTCCACTCATGACAGCATCAACAAATTGATATAGCATCATGCTTACGGCTTTAAATAAGTAATGCTATGTGTTTGTCATTTTGTTTCTGCTCTTGCCTTTGGGGAATCCAGACTGGCAGGAAGGCTTTAGAAGTCTATCTCTTCTTTTGCCAAGAACATTGTGAATGGATGAATGACCGTCTTTGGTTGACTTCTTTGCGTTTTCGTTCACAGCCTCGCCAAACTCATTCCTGTCGTCGTCGTGCGTTTTGCCGTCTTGAACGTGAACTCGTTGGGTCTCTTTAATAGCATTGGCTAAAAGTCACTGTCACAGTTACTGCGAATAGATGGGCAGGAGTTTGCTTGTAGGCTCTGTATCCATATTCTCCTTGGAGTTTTGATGATTCTCGCTGTTCTTCCAGTTTCCGGTTCATGACGTGAGATACATGACAGTCAGCGTTTTCAGCATGTGACACGTGCTGCACACGCTGATTGGCCATCATCTACCTTAGTGGCACGCTATACTTATCTCATTGATATGCAGTAGTGCTTTTCTTGCCCAGGATCTGAGCCAATGCTATGCCCCGTGCCAATCAGCAGACCTTCCTATTCATACTACTTCACCCCACCTCTGCTCTTCATAGTTTCTGAGATTGTATTTTGTATTTAATTTATTTAGCTGTTACTTTTATCCAGACTGATGTACAGTTGAGCAGGTCGGGGCCAGCCAGTCTCTGGACCAACTGGGGTTAAAGGTCTTGGTCTGGGGCCCAACAATGACATCACTCTGCCCACCAAGGGATTTGAGCTGACGACCATTTGGATTATAGACACACATTTCTCACTCACTGAGCCACACGCTGCCCCTAAAGAAAAGCACTTGACTCCGGGCAGACTGGTATGAGGACTAAACCGCCCTCTATTGGCTTCCAGTCCCAGTCCCTCACTGGTCTCTGCTCTACACAATAAACCCAAATTGGGCCAATCTGTAACGGGCCCTGCCATTGGACACCAAGGCCACATTTAGAGTCTGGTCGTCCCAGACAGACTGCTGGCCTGTTTTCCACATGCCCAGAGTCACCAGAGTTACTACTAAAATGGGCTTTAAAGAGGCAGACTGGCATAGGTAGGCTTTGGATGCATCTGCATTAAGCTGTGGGTATAACAGGGATGAGATACAGGTGATGGTCAGAGTCACCGCCGGTGATGGGCAAGCATCACTGTCAGCCATGCTGTGTCATTGATCACTTGTACAGCAGCAAGGTGAGAGTGACCCCTGCCCCCCCACCAGGCCATATGATTGAGGACCCCCCCAGACGTCAAGATTTTGTTTCAACCAACCAATTGAGTATAAAGAGTCACAAACACAGAGTACCCTACTGGGTGGTTGAAACAAAATCTTGGTCTGGATTTGTACTCTTTGGACCTGAAATCTTCACCTCTGCAGGCAGGACAGATGCAGTGAGAAGAGCCCCCCCAAGGACAACAAAACAGGTCTGTGTCTGAGGTAATGATGAAGAACAGTCAGAAAGATCAACCATCTCTGTCCCGTCTCTCCCCTCTTTCTGAAAAAGGGCATTTTTTGGTCATTCTACGTGCATGAGTATTGAATAAGTTTCTCTGAGATGATAAAAGCGGTTTCTAATATGGCTGAGTGGTGCAGCACAAAGAATATATATTTCTGCCCTATGTATATACTGTATATAATACGGCTCTTCTGTATTAATCCAATTTTCATCAAATAGCAATTCAACCCAGAATATTTTAAATCATCCTGTAGCAGAAACTTATTTATTTGTAGAAAATTTCCATTCTGCCTCGCATTGTTCAACCGCTTCCTGCTAATTATTGCCACCGGCTTCAGAGCCGCATCAGCTTCAGAGCCGCATCCGTGGTTCCCCCATTAATCCTTAGTGCCTGGATGACTGAATCGTCAAAGGAAATGTATGGCATTTCTTCCACCTGGCTGTGAGCCCTGTGCCTGAAAATGAAAAATAAGGATGGTTATTTCATTACCTGTTACATCAGTGTGTGAGAGGCTGCATGCTGGAGGTCATGGCAAAGTAGTCAAAATATAAACAGGGCAGAGGAAAACTGATTATTTTCAGTCCTGATACCTGACTGTC
This sequence comes from Hippopotamyrus pictus, assembly GCA_026781145.1. Lineage (NCBI taxonomy): Eukaryota > Metazoa > Chordata > Actinopteri > Osteoglossiformes > Mormyridae > Hippopotamyrus > Hippopotamyrus pictus. The sequence goes on from JAODLC010000100.1 coordinate 7,009,172, forward strand.
ATTTACTACAGTTCAAAGGGCTGCCCTTGTGTCAAAATAAGTCTATACTATTATTGAGTGAAATACAAAATGTTCTCCAAAGTGTGTCCTCTTCCTTATCAGGGTGCAGGAGGTGCTCCAGGTACCTCCATCAAAAATAAAAATGCTGTTTGAGATTTTGATGCCTAACTGCATGTAAGGTGTGAGAATCCTGCGATTCCTTGTGCAGGGTCCAGGTTCTCGGTGACCTTGCACTGGACGTACGGTGTAGCTGCATAAGGAAGTGTGTGGCCGTGTGGATATCTGTGAAAACGCTGGACTGGCCACAGTTCATCAGGGAAATGTGACGAGAAAGAAGATTTCAGATGCTTCCGTTAAAATTTTTAATGAAGGATTCACATTAAAAACACGCAATACTTCCCAATATACAAGAAAACACAAGGTAGCAAAAATACATTTGTTATATGGAAAAATAATACATTTGTAAAATATAGATTGCTATTTGGAGTTGTAGTGGTAAGGTAAAATTGGCTCTGCATTGTATGTCTTTGATACACAATAATTTCAGTCACAGTTACATTTAACGACACAGGTTGCCTTTGAGGGTGGTGTTGTCTGGGGTAATCAGAGTGTGGTACGTATTTAATCAGAACTTCATTGTAATCTGGGGTCCCAAAGGCAAGGTCCATGTAATAAGTGTGGATGATGTAACCTGGAGTCCGACTGGGGAATCCATGTGGAAAGTGTGGATGATGTAGCCTGGGGTCCAACTGGGGAGTCCACGTGGAAAGTGTGGATGATGTAGCCTGGGGTCCGACTGGGGAATGGTGAGTAACGTAAGAGGTGAGGGTGGGAGAAGGAGGTTCAGATGATGCCGAATTTGGCCAGGTCACTGAGCTCCATGTCACCGAAGGCTTCCCAGGGACAAATGACAGTGATGTCTGAAAGAGCAAGAGAGTGTCAGGGCTGTGAACTGTCCACTGTAGGATAGCCATTATTATGAGTACTATGGGTACTGTGCACCTTAGGAAAGCCATTATTAAGAGTACTTTTTTACTATGTATCATAGGGTAGCCATTATTATGAGTATTGTGTGTACTATGCACCCTAGGGTAGCCATTATTATGAGTATTGTGTGTACTATGCACCCTAGGATAGCCATTATTATGAGTACTGTTGGTACTGTGCATCATAGAGCAGACATTATTATAAGTACTATCTGTACTGTGTTCCCTGGAATGACTATTATAATAGAGTACTTATTGTACTATGTTCCATAGCTTGGCACTGACAGGGATTTAGTGATAGTTACCTGTGCCAAGACCCTCCATTCCCGGGATGTCATCTCCAAACCTGAATGCCGGTGGAGGGAGGAAAATTGCATGAGCACAGAGAAGTAAACAGTAAATGCTGGTTTAGTTTGATTAGTGACATGATTCAGTGATTCAGCTTAATGTGAAGTTTTCTGATTGCCTGTTACTACCAGACAGCATGTACAGATCTTGACAGCAAAGGTGAATGTGCATGAATGCGTTTATGCTCCTTAGTAACGCTCCAGAGAGAAGCTGTGTACTTGCTGCCTGGTGTACTTGCTGCCTGGTGTATTTGCTGCCTGTGTATTTACTGCCTGGTGTACTTGAGAGTAGCTTTTCCCGGTGGTCGTTTCCCTCTCCTGGTCCCCACTTACCCTTTCTGTCCGGGTTTCGGGGCCTTGCTCTTAAAGGTGCGGGTGGTCCTCTGCTTGAACTTGGGGGGTCCCTTCTTGGGACTGCTAGGTCCTGCCACAGCAGTGGGGACAGATAGGGTGCTTCCCGCGGGGGCCTCTCTGCTCATCTCTGGGGTTTACTGAAAAGGTTTGGGGGAGGGGAGGGTGTGAGTGCAGTACACACACCAGGAAGCAGTATCCTTTTAACTCAGCATGTACTTTCTTTTTTTACCCTATACTGCCCCCTACCTGTCACTTTCTTCATACACATTCACATCATACATACATATTCACACTTACTGCTATTGCATGCTGCTAATCCTTATTGATATCAATCCATCCAATCATCATCTAATCTCTTTATCCTGGTTAGGGTTTGCAGGGTTAATCCTTATAGATGACCTGAAATTAAACCCTGTTGAGTTACATAACCCTCGACACTTTCCAGAATAATCTCCGCTATGTCTGTAATTACAGCCTATTTTTGGACGCCGTCAGACACAGAAGCACAGACGCACAAAAAGGCCAAAAGCAGCCTGTTTCTATTCAGGGCTGTATTTTCTGAGATTAGAATGTTTTATATAACATTCATGTTTTATATAAGCAGGTCATCCATAGTCAGCAATTCTCACTCTTGGATACTTTGTAACACAGGTTCTTTGTAGGTCTGACCCCCCTTGGAGTTGGAGGCTTGGAGGCGGCAGCATAGTGGTGATCGAGGCTTGTTGTGTTTGTGACTTAAGCCTGAAATGGCACAAAGAACACACCTAGGCTTCGTTAACCTGGGTACGAGATGATGTCTAAAAACCTGATCTCAAAGAACGAGAAGAAAGATCTCAAAAACACTTCTGTGCTGTAACTGAATATGCACATTTGAATATTTGGATCTATTTCATTAGTATTTGTAACAAAATTTTGAGTTGTATTTCTAACATGGATTTTTCTATAGTTTCGCATTTCTTACAGTGTAAGAATTAGTAACCTTAACACGTAATTGCTTTATGTGATGAATTTGATTGGCTGCTGAGTTTAGTGTAAAAGTGTATGCAATTAAGACAGCAGAAGCCTTAAGTCTAGGAGCATTACAGTCTTTTGACCATCACACCATGTAAATTTGTAGCAATCAGGAAATCATCTTTTGTTTTGTATCATTTTAAGTTTATAGTAAAGATACAGACATTAGAGAAAAGACTGGATTCAAGACCTGTTTTTCCGATACGTGTCGAGTGTAAAAGAACTTTGAGGTCCGAGGCTAGTGAGTCATAGGGAGTGCATGTGCGTGTCTGCATGTGCCCTACATTGGCCTGGCATCCCTCCCTGGGTGTACCCCAGCCCTGTGCCCTACGTTGGCCTGGCATCCCTCCCAGGGTGTACCCCAGCCCTGTGCCCTACGTTGGCCTGGCATCCCTCCCAGGGTGTACCCCAGCCCTGTGCTGCCAGGGACAGGCCTCTCTGTGACTCTTAGGAGACAGATAATGCGTGACACATGAAGTGAGTAAATGTGAGCGAGAGCTTCCTCTAGATAAATGACATCATTTTTACGGCTTCACCCTCTCCGCATGATAGCATGCTTACCTAGGTGTTGCTAATGTACAGGTAATTATGACACGAAGCCAAGAAGAATTGTTTAATTAAAATCACATTGATTAATCTTTTTATAATGCCATTTCCCCGGGTCTGTTATGGCATTTGTGTTATTCTCCTCCATGCCTAGTGAATAAATACACAGCAGGTAGGATGGAGAGTAAATTATACCTAATTGAACTTAGTTAACATAAACTCGTCATTCCTCTTAGTATATGTTACTGTACCCTGTCTACACCACAGACTTTACTCTACGCTGTTTTTGTCAATGTACCTCATACTGTGACGCTGCTATCAAAGTAGCCTAAGGTTGCTAAGCTAACAGCCCCCCCCCAGGCAAAGCAGAGTTGGAGGCTTCCACGCTCTTTGGTTTCCTCATTGTGCTGCCCCATTTGTACCAGGACTTTAAGCATCCAGCATCTCCCTCTCTCTCTCTTTCCCCCCTCTCTCTCTCTTTCCCCCTCTCTCTCTCTCTCTCTCGCTCCCTCTCTCACTGCTGCTCCTCTTACCTTCTTCCTCGGGGCGTTTGGTCTCCTCTTCCTCCCTCCCTCTGTCTTCTTTCTGAGAGGAGGTGTAGTGATCAGCCTCTTTGGTCTGTGGATCCTCTTTACTTCCTCTTCTCTCTGCTTTCTGTTGTTTCTCTCCACCTCCTCTCAGTTCTACCTTTTTATACCCATTCTCCTGCCCACATATCCAGCACCCCCCCCCCCCGCCCCCCATGTACAGTGACAGGGATAAGCAGGTGTATTTTAAGGCTTGACTTACGGGTGGGTAAGCCTGCATTGTGTTTTCAGGAGCTCTGTTAAAATCAGCCTCCTTAAATTGAGCTTCAGCCCTATTCTCTGAATCCCGCCCTAAATATAGCCTCGTCCCAAAATAAACCCCACAAATATTTTTATTACGTTTTTTTCCTTTGCTTTTGTCAACAAGCATTTATCCTTTGTCAAGGTTGAAGAATGTTTCCATAATGTTTGTCCGTGTCAGTCATCTCATACCATCATAATGTAGACTATCAGTGATTCTTTAATACTACAGTATTATTATTAGGTGCTGTCAAGTCTGTATCGCCTCCTGGTGGTCATATACACAGCACTTGTCTACAGCGCCTGTCCCCTTGCATGTCATGTCCCCTTCGGTGTTCCAAACCCCTGTCCATTGTTGTGAGTCCATCTACCCTGTTTCCAGTTTTGCTCTTTTCCCTTAATTGCATTTGGCACCAGAAGGTTATATGTTTAAATACCAGGACTGGTTCTGTACCGTAGAGCTCTGTGTTTTAGTGAACAGAGCCAATAAAATGTTACCGAAGATGTAAGATCTGTGGAGGAGGCAGAACAATGGGGGAATGTGTTTGTCCACTTTATGTAACTGATAATTATTTCAAATTGTACATTATAGACTGAGCAGCCGCTGGTTTCTTACCAATCATATGCTAGTCCAGTAATGCCTGTAATCCCACTTTGATCCACCTTTCAAGAGTTAAATACCAACTAAGGTAATTTACTATATTATCCCACATACTGTTACCCATGGTGGCTGCGCAAAAGACTAGTGATGCTTACCCAGAAAATAATTCCTTATTTTGTTTTTCTATCTCTCCGTACTTTTGCCCTGACGCACAAGACATCTGCAGCACGTTTGATAAAGAGCAGTACATATGCGCTCAACAAATCTGATGTGACTGTAAAATTATTAGCTTTCAAAGTTGATGCCTCAGTCGTCACCAGCCAATGAAGAGTAGGAGTGTATAATTTTAATGACATTTTATGACGCCTGTTATTTAGGATGTTTGATAATGAATGACTTGTGTTGGGAGTTGCCCCTGGGGAAGATTTTGAAATCTCAGTAATGTTTGGTGGACAGAGGTCCACTAATGGATGCTGGAGAGCCAAGAATCTATTCAAACTGGTTTTAACCGGTTTCATGCATTAGAAATGTAATCCGGACATGGTCGTGCATAAATTCTCAGATATATACAAACATTACTTTCTTGTTGAGGTCTATGTTGGCGCAGACGATGTCTGTGTGTCTTGGGCTGTGGTTTGAATCCTGCCTATAAATGTTTCATGTTTGTTTTGTGGTTTTCCCTTCAGTACTCCAGTTTCTTCCAGCAGTCCAAAAACAATGAAAAGTTTTTCTGGTGTTTCTGTATTGCTTGGAGTGTGATTGTCTGTCTGTGTGTCTCTTGTGTCCCACCCAGCGTCTCCCTGCCTTGTATGGGTCCGGTGCTTCCCGGTGTGGGCTGCAGCCTCAGCGTGAGCCCAAGCTGCTCAAGCCGTTATCAAACATCGATTATACTATGTATAATATATATAAAATATGTATGTATACAGCAAGGATGATAATGCCACTGGAACTAAGCACTGGAATTCAAATTGGAGGAAGTTTAAGGCCAGAGGTTTGTGTCCTGGAAGCTTTTGGTCCATGTCCCAGAAGGACTTTGACGAAGAGCTTCACCTGATCTGCTCCACCTGATCTGCTACACAGAATGGTTATGTGTATATTCATAAATATATTTGATTTGTTGATATTATTTTGTTATTATTTATTAATATTATTTATTGATATTTTAAGTCCTGGTTTAGTTGTGGTCCTACTGGCAAAAGGCTATGCTGAGCAGCAGGCTGCTTCCAGGGTCAACATTTCTAAGACGGCAGTACACAAGGATAAGGTGAAACACTATTCTGATAAATAAAATCTTACAAATGAAACACCAGTGTGGTATTAGTTGTTTAAAATAAATTAAGTCGGTAATAATGAAGAATTATTCCAATCCAAGTAAATGTAAAAAGAAAAAACGAATTCCAAAAATTCTCAAAAAAGTTTGATATTGGATCGTGCTTGTGTTAACTAGGAAGGAACTTAGGTACCGATATTACAAAAGGCGTTGTGCTGACCAGTCAGCTAGCACATCGTGAAAACAACTAAAGCTTATTAAATAAATGTCGGAGTGCATAAGTGGAGACTTAATCTGCCATCTGCTTAAAAACGCTTAGCGAGAGAGTAAAAACGAAAACAGTGCCAGGTGTAGCCCTCAGCACTAAAGCCTCATTGTGTAATATGTTCCTCACCTCTATTTTAAACCTTGTTTTTATCGGTTAATAGCGGTTACCTTAATACCCAGCACACAGGACATAATCTCCTCTAAGACATCATCACGTTTGAGCTTTGCAGGCTCTGTAAGCTAATTTGTAACCTGACGGCTTATTTTACCCATAACAGTTTACCTAATATTTGGTGGGTATCGCCTGGGACCGTAATCCATTAGAGAAATCAGGAAGTTCGTCTGTTGTAAATAATTACTTGGAACAAGGTTGTGTGGGCGTCGTGGGACGTATTTGCGGAGAGTTTTGTAAGGGGCTTTGTGTTTCATGTTTACGTGTTGTAGGCAAAGTGATTACCCCTAGGGGGCAGTATCGAGTTTCATGCTTACGTGTTGTGGGCAGAGTGATTAAGTTTGTTTTGGTGGGGGCAGAGGGGTTCAATGAAGGAGCAGGACGAGGTTCACAGTGTGCTTTTATTTATGAAAGAAGCAGCCAAAATATTAACAAAAGATGTGTACAGTTGGCATGCCGACTATTTTTCGGGACCACCCCAGATTTTGGTCATCTGTCCTGAAAAAATGAATTTCATTCCGGGACACGGAATGTCCGTATCAATTTCCTTATCAAACAGACCCAAACAAACCTATGGAATGGCGTCATTATATGCAGTGACTGGGTGTCCAGTTTTCTACAGAACTGAAGTGGCAACCCTTGTATACAAAATTATTGCCAGGTCTGTACATTGTCAAATGGGTTATCTATAATTCTGAGACTTTCAAAAGAACAAAATAGCCACAAACAAACATTATTAATGCAGGTGTCTATTTTGGGGCATTGAAAGTGCCTTTTCTGGATTAATCAGTAATGTAGACCAAATAATGCAGCCAAATGCAGACGCCAAACCCCGTGTGTTTGTTTGGCCCTGTTTGTTTGTTCCATTCTGGCTTGTTCAGGCTGTACTCCTGCTGAAACCCAGCCATGTGTCACACCCAGCCAGTTTTTTCACACTCGCCGTCATGGAAGCTCCCTGCTCTGTATCAGAATTTTATTGTCAGCCACACCTTGAATCTTGGTTATTTAATAACTTGTTTTTTGCTATGTCTGCTTCTTTGTCCATGTCTACGTTGTAAAATGCCAAGTGCTTCCATTACATTTTTAAATACGGATGCTCATCTTGGCTAACGATTTAAAAATGTACTTGTTTCCCAGCGCTGTTGTTCGTTCATTTAAGAAGCGTTTGGAGATCTTAGTGTCCTGTGGGGCTTGACGTCCTTCCTGAAGCTGACACTTTTCAAGAAGCTTGATCAACGCTAAACGGTTTGATGAGGGAGGCGAGAGCAACAGAGGAGACGGCACACAGGAAGCATGTCCCTGTGAGTGACCCCCCCCCCATGATTGTTTGAGAAAACATAGGAGAAGGAAGGATGGCGGGGGAGTGCGGAGAGGGGTCAGGTGCCAGGATGAGGCAAGAAAGCTCTCAGTTTGGGTTCTTCGTGGCTTTTAAGGAACCCAGATGGATTTACTGAAAGGTTCAGGAGAGGATGGTGGGGAGCAAACAGATGGGAAAATCACTGCCCCCCCCAGCCCAGCGGTATCCGTCTGGCTGGCTACCAGGCAAGCAGGGATGAACTGGAACAGGACCAGAACTGATACACATCAGATGTTAGTTGTCAGCGAAAACTAAATGACTCTGCTTTCATCCATTTGAGCAGAGTCTTGAGAATGTAACACTTGGCACAAAACAATCCCTCTAACTCCTAATGTACAAGTATATTCTAGGTGTTTCCCTTTGTTTCTTAGATTATAGAGAGGGTTCAGGAAATAAGCGCAGTGTAACTGGAATGATCTCGCTGTCCCAGGCGTTATTTTTTAAAATATTTATAATGGGGGGAGGGAGGAGCAGATGGAAAGGAGTGAAAAATGGGACAGGATGGGGGGCGCGGTGGCTGCCCCTGTATAAACTCCATGGGCATTGCAAGGCTGCTGCAGCTGAGTATAACATCTCCAAACACCCCCCCCCCAGTTAATACCCATCATCTGTTTAATCTGTTTACTGGGAGAATGATGCTGTGGACTTTGATGATCCAGCAGCTGGACTCAAGACCTGCAAGTCACTGATTTTTAATGATCCATCTGTTCATGCGCTGCATTGGAATTTATTTCGGTGGCAGATGTGACACTTTTGCGTGGCGTGGCAGAGGCGTGACACGCTGGCAGGTCTGACTGAATGCAGCCATGGTGCCTCCTTACCCTTCAGCCACGGCGGGAATCAGGAGTGATTCTGGGGCTCCGCCGAAGGCTTCCTGGGAACCTGGGAGGGAACCAATACTTCACTGGAGATTTTATCACATCCGGCCGTGTGTCTTTGATACACGGTGTTAGGGATGCATAGAAGGTGGTGGTGGGGCCATGACAGCCTCTGTGTCTGTATCTCAACCCGCTTTGCAAGAATGATGCAGGAAAACGAAGGACCTCAAATCACCTGGTGCGGACTGGCCTGACCTCTGAGCCTCAGTTTCTTTTGTTTTCGACGGTCACTTAAATTATAAACTGCCTTTGTTTTAATTTAGATTTAACTGGCTTTCATTGTACATTTATATACTTGTGTATATACTTAAAGGCAGTACTTCCATTCTGATCCAGTTTAGAAGTCAATTTGGTAACTCTACACAATCTGTTACATCTGCCTAGCACAGGGGTGGCCAATCTTATCCGCAAAGGGCCGGTGTGTGTGCGGGTTTTCGCTGCAACTCCCTAATTATATTACTAATTAGAGGACTGATTGGCTGAAGAGTCCTCACACCTGGGT
>JAODLC010000100.1:7045007-7062532 GCA_026781145.1 Hippopotamyrus pictus
TAAAACTTATATTCCTTGTGAGTGCCTCAGAACTACTGTTTATTAAGTCATGAATATTTACCTTTAAGTCATGGAAATGTAATGGTAAAAATGTGTACGAACCCTGGTAGCTGGAAAAATGGTGCATTCTCCTTTGCTTACGCCTTTGTTTTACCCACCCCCCAGGAATTCCTCCTCCGCCACCCCGGACGGGTCCCCCGAGACCCATGGCCCCTCCCCTCTCGCTCTTCCCTCCACCGCTCAACCCGAACGTGCTAAGTGCCCCCCCCAGCATCGTCCACCGGCAGAAACCCACCGGGAACCCCGAGAGCTCCCTGGCCACCCCCAGCAACCCCTCTCTGCCCCCGCCCCCATCTCTGCCCCTCACCCTCCGCCCAGGGGTAATGCAGTTGCCCCCTCCTCCGGGAACCGGTGCCCCACCCTCGGGCGCCAACCCCGCCGGTCATCATCACGCTCCGACCATCGAGAAGCGGGCTAACATCACGTCACTGTCTGCCGCCGGGGGCCCCGCGGGCCTGGGCGGGGGGGCGGCCACAGGGGGCGCCACCATCTCGGCCAAGCCGCAGATCATCAACCCCAAGGCGGAGGTCACGCGCTTCGTGCCCACGGCGCTGAGGGTGCGGCGTGAGAGGGGCGGGGCCATGGGCGTGGACAGAGGCGGCAGGAAGCCCGGGGAGGAGGGGCCGGGCGGCCAAAAGCAGCAGCAGCTCCTGGGGGTGTCCGCAGGCTCCGGGAACCCCGGACAGGTGGGCGCTCTGGTTGGGGCCGGGTCGGTGTCTCAGGCCAGCATGCAGACCAAGGACCAGGTGTACGAGGCCTTCATGAGGGAGATGGAGGGCCTTCTCTGAGCCACACGGACACCTAACCCGTGGGGGGGACGTGCATGACAGGGACAGCATGAGAGTGGAAGGGGGGGGGTCTTTCTGAGAGACTCACTCCCTGAAGGATTTGGTGACCTGCAGGCTGTAGATCTCCTATGTTTAATCTTAGAGTTCATTTCACTTTCCCCGTATAGACTCCCGGTTTGAATGGGGTGTGGTCACCTCATCTAGAGGATAGCAGCGTCAATACGCAGGAATGCTAATTTGCAGAACTGAACTACTTGTTCCTTGAAAGGGCACCCATTGGTAATGCTGGGGGCTTTGGGAGTGAGTGTTGTGGCCTGGGGTGGGGTTGTTTTTATATGTTTATCTTCACATTGTGATGTGCCAGTAAATATGATTGGCTATGGGACAGGAGGGGGGTTGTAAGTCAGCTGTGTTAATAGAAAAATTACATTCAAAAGGCTTACGGAAACATTGCTGTGTTGAAATGTAAAATGAGAAATAAACACTTTAAATGCGGACTGGTGTCATTTCAAGGTTCAGTGGTTTGTGATACGGGCTACATGTCAAGATCATTACGATAATGCTTTTTTTTCCCATTAAGCACATAAATTGAATAGTAGGTCTTACGCAACGAAGTCCGCGTTATATGATAAAAGACTCAACTGTGCAGACAGTACATGGGTTTATGGATGGTGGCCGCTGGACAACATGGACTTTAAGACTAGTTCAACCTTGCCGACGCCCCTACGTAACTGGACAAGGTTCGCGATAATATTCTAAATACGAATGAGGTATTGTCCGGAAGGTGCACATGGTTTTAAAACTAAATATAAATACACTAATAAGCGTATAAGTGCTTGCTAAATTGGTGCAATAACATTTCAACAAAATCTAATCAGCATTCACTGGGACGGTTCGGGCACCAACCAATAATACAATGCAGCTACAGTTCAAATATATTACGACTCAAAGTTCCCCTTCTAACACAAAAATTCCCCTTAAAACTAAAACCCCGCACGAAAGGTACAACGCCAAAAAAAAAAGGAATAAGGGAAAATACAGCGAGCTATTTTTCTGTAGTCTTCATGCGCCCGTGTTTGTCGGCGAACATTCTCTTTTATTCGGCTTTCACGTGACCGCGCGCACACAGGTCGCTGCGCGCTCCCGACGCCGAGCTGAGTCCTCGGGGGTTTGGGGAGTCGGCGAGGAGTGGCCTCAAAGGCAGAGAAAGTAAAGTGTACGCCAGCAGCAAGATGGACTTTCTTATAGGGAACCCGTTTTCTACGCCGGTCGGCCAGCGAATCGGTAAATATTAAACTCTGATCTCGGTTAAAGCTTTCTCCGCCAATCGAAAGTAACCTAAAAGAAAATGATTTCGGAAATAATGGGAAAACGCAGCAAAGACGGATGCTTTATCTTTCATAATGAATACAATGTTACTTATTATTACTGTCAGATACTTATTTTCTGACCCTGATCGGACAGTAACACGCCGTTGTGGTTTAGGACACCCCTATCTTCGTCTGATTTGTCCGTTTATGTTTTTTTGGGGGGTCTGAGTGTTTGAATTATGGGGAAGTTGGTTCGATCGTACGCTGTCGTTTGGTGGGCGCCTTCATCTTACGGTGTACAGGCAAGAAGAATAGTTTGCATATTTCACAGAAACTGCATGCACGTCTAAAAACGCACATCAAAGCCGGGAAGGGTTTTGCCCGCTGTGAGGCGGTGCTCGTTCTCTCTGCAGGCGCACTGGGGGCGGGCGTGATACTGACACCCGGCATAAACATGCCGAAGTTATATGGCCCCCCAGTGTAACTTCGACACGTGTTTGTTTTATCTGACTAGGGCTAAAGTAAAATGAATTTGATTGCCCCGATAATCGGTTAAAGGGAATAGCGATAGGGATGTGCTCTTCGATTTTCCTGCTGACGAAAGGGTTTCGGGAAACTGTGTAGCTCTTAGTCACTTGTGCTTGGGATTTACACGTATCCCCCTTTATTTTCAGCAAACATATAAAATACCCACCACGTCTACAATCGATAAGTTGCGCTAAATTTCTCTACCGCGTCTACAGTCGCAAAACGGCCCCTTTTTCTGTCCCCTGCGGGCCGAGTGTGTGTATCAAAGCAGCTGACGGTCACATGAAGCGGAGGGAGAGGGCGAGATCCAGCCAAGGAGGAGTGGAGGCAGCAGTAAGGCAGGATCTGGTACAACAAACGGCAAAAAAGCGGAATAGATGTGACATTTAAACAGGAAGTGCAGTTACAAATCTAGCAGTGCATAACCATTCTCATTTCCAGTGCATGTAAAAATAAACTTTAATAGGTTATTCTCCCTACACATACCATTACGTCAGTCTTCAGTTTTATTTAGCTTTGTATATACTTTTAGAGCTTCCGGGATAGGTTCCGGACCCCCCGCAACCCAGTAAGGATAAAGCGGGTTGGAAGATGGATGGATGGATACTTTTAGAGGTGGCAGTTTGTCTTGCAGCCATAAAATATAGTACTAAAAAGGGTAGGTATGTCTTAACAATCACAGGTGGAAATTTCAGGTCCAGAAAGTACAAATCCAGACCAGGATTTTGTTTCAACTAACCAGCTGAGTACTCTGTGACTGTGACTCTTTATGCTCAACTGGTTGGTTGAAACTAAATTACGGTCTAGATTTGTACTTTCTGGACCTGAAATTTCCACCTCTGTTAACAACTCACAGTTGTATGGTAGAGTTATATTTCTGTTATTTTTTTTTCCACCACCACGCTGATCTATTACATCCTAGTCGATTTTTAAAATTCCTCCATCCATGATCCATAATAGCTTCCAGCACGAGGCAGGGGACACCCTGAATGGAGTGCTGGTCCATTGCAGGACATATATTCACACTCAGTGGACAATATAGATACAATATAGCATTTGTATGGGCAGGGACTTCTGAACAATGTGGAAAAACATGCAAAAACCCTCAGAGACTAGCACTCTACGTGAGTCTGAAACGGAGGCAATGTTTAGCCTGAAACCTTGTGTTCTTGTTGCTAGAGCGGGCCACGAGCTCCTCTCTCCCGACGGAAGACTGGGGCCTCAACATGGAGATCTGTGACATCGTCAATGAAACAGAAGAGGGGTAGGCAGTCGCTTGCCGAGGATGACGCGGGATTTGCTGTCGACCTTCTGAACGGTTTCTGTTAAAGTGCTTTTGGCGCCACCGCTGTGATGCACACAGGCCGTCTTGCGTTTGTGTCGTAAGCTATCAGTTTTGTTGTTATTTTTGGCGCTCTTGCCAACCTTTGTTTTCGTAATTTGCGTTGCAGGCCAAAAGAGGCAGTGAGAGCAATAAAAAAGAGGATTGTGGGTAATAAGAACTTCAGAGAAGTCATGTTTGCACTAACAGTAAGTGTCTTTTCCGTCCATGTCCTTATGCCACCCTGTCCTCTTCCTCCATGACATGTCGAAGTGAGAATATCCTCTGGCCTGGTTGTGCCCCTCTAGGTTCTGGAGACTTGTGTGAAGAACTGTGGACACCGTTTCCACGTGTTGGTGTCAAACAGGGAGTTTGTGGAAGGAGTTCTGGTCCAGGCCATCCTGCCTAAGAACAACCCGCCAATGATCCTTCACGACCGGGTGTTGAGCCTCATACAGGTGTGTCGTGTTGTGTCTGTCTGTGAGTGTCTTTGCTTCTCAGAGTGTGCGTGGGAAAACTGGGTGGAAGAAAGCGGCCATTTTGTTGGATAGATGAGCTAAGCAACATACACAGGATCCAGAACGCTGGCTGGACCAAACTGAAACTGGACATCCAGGCTGTTGCTCTTTTTGCTCCAAGCAAAATTTTGCCTTGTGTCCTTGGAGACTGATTGCAGCTGAGTTGAGCAGCTGGGCCCCCAGCTGTGACCCTCCCTAAAACTCCCGCACCTGCCCCACGTCTCCTGGTATGCGTGCAGTTCTATCTTACTGAGCAGTGTGATTCACTAGGCTGCTTGATTCAGACTTAAGGCCCAAAACACCTTCAGGATATATAGCATACAAATCAAGATGGCATCATTTTTGTAGTTCTTCCCAAAATGTATATAGGGTAACAGTCATGCAGAATTCATGCAGAAAGTCAGCAATTAAATAGTTTTTTTTTATTATTATTATTAAAAAGTTCTCCTGCCAGTCTATTAGCGTCTCTCCCAGCCCTGTGTGTCTGAATAGTGTTGGCCAATCAAAGTTGGGAAAACCATTGACATAACTGGGCGTGTCTTCCATACCGTCCCTGCCACCCCCCCCAGGCCTGGGCAGATGCCTTCCGGAGCTCCCCGTCCCTGACGGGCGTGGTCTCTGTGTATGAGGACCTAAAGAGGAGGGGGCTGGAGTTCCCCATGACCGACCTGGACGCCCTGTCCCCCATCCACACTCCACACAGGGTGCGTACATGCGGAGACTGTAACACATTGACATCATAATGCCGCCCCCTAGGAAACAACTGTCACCGAACTTTCCTTCTGCAGAGTGTGCCAGAGAATGAGTCATCCACCACGCCCCCATCTGGATCCTCTGGCACGAGGCTACCCCAGAATCCCCCACTCGCGCAGAACACCGGACCAATCGCCATCGCGCCTGAACAGGAAACGGTAACACCATGAAGGGGTAGCACCCTGCTTCAGGAGATGCTTTGTTGTTTTCTACATCCGTGACATGTGGAAGAAGGCACCAAACGTTATAGCTTCTTACTCGCACAGGTGAGGAAGCTCAGAGCCGACCTGGAAGTGGTTCGGGGCAACCAGAAGGTGATGTCAGAGATGCTGAGCCAGCTGACCCCCAGCAACGCACAGCAGTCAGACGTGGAGCTGCTGCAGGTTCGAGCCGGTCTCTCAGCTGCTGGGCGGCTCCTGGCCGGATGCTGGCCGTGTGTGACTCTCTGCTGCCCCCTGTGTGTCAGTAGCAGCTGTACACAGTGTGCAGAGACATGCAGAGCAGGGTGCTGGAGTTGATCCCCAGGCTAGCGGACGAAGGTCTGATAGGGGAGCTGTTGGCTGTCAACGATGACCTGAACAACACCTTCCTCAGCTACCACAGGTCCGGGGCTGTAAACCGTAATTCTGTTCATGCTCCATGCACACGGCAGGCTGGGAGTTCACACCAAGTACACTTCTGTACTGTCCTTTGGATTGTTCCAGAAACCATCCTTATTCCCTGTTTGTACCTAGGTTCGAGAGGCTTAGCAGTTCCCCACATGCTGCAGAGCGGGTAAGATTGGCATGAAACGATTGTTTTTGTACCACAAAATAGCTGCGGTATTGATAGTCTATTTTTTTTTTTTTTTTTTTTCCCTTCCCCCGCTCCCAAGCGATCTGACACAGTCTCCACAGACTTGATTGACCTCAGTCTTGCTCCTCCCACCTCTCTTGCCAATCAGCCCAGCAGCCAATCGGACGCCACCGCTTCACCCAAACAGACGGCCACACACAGTAAGTGCCACAGCGAGTCATTTTTCGGGGATGTTTGTCATTCTGTCAGGTGGATTTGTGAAACCACCTTGTTGCCCATTTAACACCCCCCCCCCCCCCAACCCCACCCTCAGGCACAGAGGTGGAGGATGAGTTTGACATGTTTGCTCAGACCAGGAACAGCTCGCTGGCGGAGCAGAGGAAGCGGTAAGGGTACTTAAAAACCCCACTAACTCCTCCGTAGCTTTTGCCAGATGGACTCCTGTCGCTTCTGCTGCATGGGGCTTGGCTGCTTCAGGTTTTCACACGCACTTTTTATCAGTATTTGAAATTTAAAATGGCTTCACACTCATGACTGAGGTAGTAGGTCTAAATAGCAGATCTAAAACTTCCCGGACTGATTGTGAAAATAAATATGCTGCAAGGCAAATATCAGATTTCGTTTGTGTTCTTAAATACATATTTGCTAGCTAATGGGATGTACTGGTGCTGTAATATCAGAACTGGTAATATTTATACACTTCTTAAAAATGCCTTCTTTCAGAATAACGTGTTCAGAATTTGTTGTAAACAAGAACAAAAATAGAATATTTATGACATTATGAAACCGAATTTTGCTGTTTGGCTGCCAAAGTTGTTTTTGAGTCTCGCCAGCTGCTTTTTTAAATGCAAACTGAGCACGTCACTTTAGCAAGTCTGCCTTTTTTTGTGGGGTGGGGGCGTATTTCACGATGCAGGGAGTCTTATACAAACTGGGGTAATCTGTTAGCTGGCTAGATTGCGTAAACAGTTCTGACAGGTCAAGGCTTCCCTGTGGGAATCTGGCGAGCAGCTTAATCTTGTCATGCTGCCTTTTGCCAAAATGTTTACCAAAGTTACCCAACTAACAAGATTATCCCCCTCAGCTTTTAAAATTTTTTATTTTTTTTTTAAAGTATCAAAACCGACTCTTCCAACATCAGGAATCGCATTGGGCCACCTAATCCAGCTCAGAAAGCATGCTGGCTTGTTTGTCCTGCAGTTTTTCTGAGCTGCGCCTTTAATCTGTGGAGTTTTTGCCCTTGAGAAGAGGAAACCCAGAGCCTAAAACCCTGTAAAAACAGCTTTTCTACTGTATAGGCATTCTGAGGACATACGGTGAATCTCAATATGCATATTTAACTGTACTTGTACTCTTGTGTACCGGTTTTATGTTGCTGAACACCAGTTCCAATAATCAAGAACAAAAGTACAGAGGGCGGTAAAAATTCCCAGATATTGGCTCCGCCCCCAAAAATATCAAGGATACATCGGTTGCATCCTCGCCAAATGAGGCCAATCTCATGATTCATTGCGGCACAAGTTCGTTCTTGGAAGGCAAGTTAGCAAGACCGGTCTTGCCAAGGCCACAAGTACAATCTTGGTATTGAGATTCAACTACGGTCATCAATGGCATGTCGTGTTTGGAGTTTAAGGCCTAGTCCTGTGTTTGCTGTTAAGTGTCCGGTACGAGGACCCTGGGGCTGTAGAGGGACTGGCCGGAGCCCTGGACAGCAGGCTGCAGGTCACGGGGGCGGTCAGTACACTCTCCCTTACGTAACCATTTTTTCAGAAATGATTTAGAAATCCTCTGTGATCAAATACCAGTCTATTATTTTATTTCCAGTGTTTCCCACTTTGGATCGAAGTCTTTCTATGAAATCTAAACATGCAATATGACATCAGTGTGTATGTTCTCTGTTCAGAAGTCTGCCGTGTGAGTAAAAATCTGTGTGCATTTTACGCATGGTGTGTATACTCTCGTACTGGTTTCTGTGTGTACATGTGTGATATCTTGCTGACCATGTGTCTGTACTTCAGTGCTTTAACACCTAAATAACAATAAACTATCATGTCTGGGTGTCTAAAGGACGATGCAGAATGATTGTTTGTTTTCTTCCTTCTCCCATTCTGATTGGTAAATGAGGAAGGGAATTATGGGTCTTATGTGCTAAAGAGAATTTGCATGGAATTGTTTGCATGCTGCGCACTCTTTTAATAATCCCTTTCATGCGAGAGATGCGTTCTGCTGTCAGTGTGTAAAGGAATCTGTTATGGGATAGATTTCTGGTCTAATTGCTCAGGGAATGAATCTCAGTGCAGGGCAGACATATCCTAAAGGTATGTAGAATTATGGTATCTTTTTCCATGCGATGGGTGCAATGCAGCAGAAATGAATGCATTATTGTTTTGCTTGGATTCCTGTCTCCTATCGCTCTCCTCTGTTAATTAGAGCTGCATTACAATGCCGGTTGTGAACCACGTTAACCCATAGACCCCCCCTCCCTCAGATTCCCACCCCCCAGACGGCGGTGATGGAAGACATTGAGAAGTGGCTCTCTGAGGATGTGGTAAGAGATGGCAGGTGCCCTCCCCACCTCCCCCTAAGTGCTAGGCAGCCGGATCCACGTATTACAGTATCCAGTAAATATTAACAAAACAGAAGTGTGTATTCGTGTTGACCAAATGTTCATTTTGATGATGCAATACACCTTTTTTTTATCAAGCGGGCCGTTTTTTTTCCAGCTAGTTGCTGTCATCTGCATTTCTATTAGGCAGAGAACTATAATCTGTTTTGCATTCATGAGTTTTGTATCTAATTAAATATAGAAATCAGATGCATTGTGGTGATGCTGTCTGAATTATGGTTTATGTTTTGCGATGCAGAAGGACGACACTGGAGAGAGTGAGGGTGTCACGAGCGAGGGTGAGTCTTCATAAAAGCTATTGTCAACGTGATGCACAACGTATGTCAACATAATTATACCCATTGTGCAATATTTATATCTGAATTATCACTGTGGAATTCTGTACAATACTTTCCCTGATGTCTCTTGCACTGTTATGGTTTGTTTTTGTATTATTTATTGTTGCAGTCTGTTAATGCGCAAATGTCTTATCTAGGAAAAAAATATAATTTTTCTGTGAAGGGAAACCATTATGTTTGCTAGTGTATTGACAGTTTTCTCCTGTTCAGTTAAATCCATCCTGTGTGTTTTTTTTTAAGAGTTTGACAAGTTCCTGGAGGAGAGAGCAAAGGTGGCTGACCATCTCCCCACTGCTCGTAACACGACCCCAGCCCTGACTCGACCCCAGTCACAGCCCTCTCGCTCCAACGAGACGGCACATGACCAGCTATTCACACTCTGAGATGCCGACGGAGTCGCAGCTGTTGGTCTGCAGTTAAGGACGTCCAGAGTAATGGATGCATGGAGTGGATGGTGGACGAGTGTGCTGTAGTATATGCGATCAGGGCGACTGCGTCCCGTTTAAGCATCACACCCGTTAGAACAAGGAGGTAGACAGGCAGAACTGTTAAATTGAAGGAGAAAATGTTGTAACTTACTCTGAAGTATTATGAAGTAGTTGCATGCTATTGGAATATACCTAGTATGTTTATTATGTAAAAATGCAGCTAATCTTTTGGATTTGGGTGATATTCCTGACACATGAAGAATCAGTTTAATTGGATTGTGGATGCACTACTGTTAATATGAAATGTTAATGATAATTATGATTCTGGTGAATAATTTTGTTTGGGGAAAATGTCTTTAATCAGGACTAACTGAATTTCTGTGGGGATGTCGCTTTTTCACAGGCATAAAACCTGTTTAACCAAAAAAATATATATAATAAATGGTATTGGTGTTCCCCACCTGTAGGTGGCGCTGCTGGAATATGGGGTACATGAGTGATTTACCATGTTCTGTTTGCTCTTTGTATGAATGAAGTGAGAGTTTTTTTTTTCTCCATGCGTGCATCTCATCTCTACTCCTGTTTGATTTTTTTTTTTTATGGACAGTGTAACATCTGTAGTTTGAAGGGCATCCAATAGGAGGAGCTAGAGGTGACACGCCCCCTATTTGCAGGTTTTTTGCAGATAGATTATTCTTGAGTGATTTCACACAGAGTGTGGAGTGGTAGGGATGAGAATCGGCACCTCAAGTCAAAGCTGTGATGCTTTCTTGGAAAATAATGAATAGGACCTTTCAGTTGAGGAGGGTTAGTTCTTTGGTGTTTAAGTATTAATAGGATGTTGAGCTTGAATTATTAGGCAAGGGACCATGAGATTGACCAGTGAAATGGTTTGTGGTGAAACAATATGAGCTAAATCATTTGAGGCTTGTACTTTACTGGTCAGTCTGTGTCTTTGTTCTTACCTCTGGTCATGTGCAGTGGATAAACACCAAAAGAACGGTCAATAGTTTAAAAAAAAAAAAAAAAAAAGCCAGAAATGATGTTTCTACACAGGGTTACTGGGCTCACATTCTGTCATAGCATGAGGACCTTCCAGAGACTTTGAAATGGAGTCACGGTTCTTTTGGGTTGACAAGGGGTCAATTCAGGCGGTTTGGTCAAACGAGCCGTCACACTGGGCCGAGACCTAGGGAACGCTGCTGGGATCATTTCTCCCAGCAGGCCCGGGAATGTCCGGGAATCCCCCAGAATGAGTCAGAGTACGTGGCCTCGGAAATAATGGTCTAGCCTGACCTCCGCGTGCTGTCACCACGACCCTCAGCAGAAGTGCTATGGAGACGAGTACAACCGAGCAAAAACACTAAAATTAGTGCTCTATCACCAGCTTAAGCAGATAGCCGTGCACATAATTCTTGAGAAAGTTCTGACTTCTTAGGAATTGTTTATGTGCATGAAGCAGACCATGTACAGGAAGTAAAAGGTGTTTGGGGGGGGGGGGGTATTTTTAAGAATAAAATTATCATTGTTTAGAGGTCACTTGATACCACAGAATTAAGTCCTCAGCCCCAGTTCCAAGAAAACAGACGCCAAAGTCACTGTCAGTTGAAAATAAACAGCGAATCCTTGACTACCGTGTGCGGCTGTAGACTGTATTGGCTGTTCCTACCATAGCAGATACAGTGTTTTTCACTTGATAGTCCCTTCTTCTTTGCTGTGTTATTGCATTTGCGTTCAAGGATGTCTGAACTGATAGAAAGAGTACATAATGACTTCAAACAGCCCAGACACGGAGAGAGGGGCAAACAGTAAGTCTTCCACACTAGCCGGGGCTAGGAGGAGGAGCGTATTGACATGCCTTTCTGGTTAGTTCAAAAAATTGTGAGTTCCAGTGGCTGACAGTACCGTTAAAGAGGGAGGTGGAAGCAATGGATTGAAAATTTATACTGGAGGCAATTGAAGGAAAGGGGAAAACCTTGGCGACCACTTGTACTGCAGTGTGATCAGTTTTGTGAGAAAGGCTGAACTTCAGGTCATCCTTCCTCCACTTCACCATGAGTTGCTTTCTTGCCTGGCTTCTGAGCATCGCTCTTCTGATGTGCTGGACCTTCCCGGGTTTCTCCAGCAACCAGTCGATCGACGCTTCCTCCACGTCTGTACACCAGCAGAAGCCCCACTCCGAGAGTCTCCAAAGCCGGGGTGTCCTTGGGACGGACTTATCTTTCCTACGGTCCAGGTCCCAGTACGTCTCCTCGGTGCTGCCGGTCCGACCGTACTCGCTCTCCATAAATGCGGACGACTACCATTACACCCCGAAACCCAAACACCTTCGGCCAGCCAGGCTGCTGCGAATTCTGGGCCCGTCCTTCGATCCGTTCTGGATGTCGATCGAACGTCCCGCCGACGTGGGAGTGTGGGTCTCGGTAGGGGTGATTTTGGGGTTGCCGTCAGAGGCGCCTGCTTTCCGGGACACCAGGGCGTCCGCAGTGACCAATCACGTCGTCAGCAGCAGAGGCTTCAACCTGAGCACCCCCCCAGAGCTGATGGAGGGGGCGGCTCGCTACCAGAGGAAACTGGAGATGGAAGCAGAGGAGCTGGATCTGCATTTCTTCACCCCCGAAATGGCCGGTTCACTCCGGGCCTGGCTGGTCCGCACAGCCACCTGTGGGCTCCGCTACCAGTGGGTCGACCTGGGCCCCGTGTTTTGGCCCCGGTGGCTCCGGCACACGGACTGCGAACAGTCAGGGACCTCGCAGAGCTGTTCCTTCCCCAGCGGCATGTCCTGCAGACAGGCTCAGGTCACACAGATTAAAATCCTGGCCTGGCACTGCTGGGGCAATGAGGACAGAAGCAGTGAGGTAACGGGAGAAGCCGATTCAGGGGCATCCCTGTTCGGCAAGCGCTGTGTTTGGCGCCAGGTGCCTTATCCTGTCGTCACGGCCTGCAAATGCTCTTGCAAATAGTTACGTACTTAATGATATGTTCAGATAACTTGGGGAGCGGACCAACTTACACAGTCTCTCCCATGCACTGCTGTCTCATTTGAATCTCATGTTTTTGACTCCTTTTATAAAAAAATACTTTTTTTTTTTTTTTAAAAACAGATCCTCGTAGGTTAATGAAATCTGACTGACATTATCCATATCACCGTTGACTTCAAACTGATAGCTGTGCTTGCCACTCAGCCGCTCCTGTTTCTGCTTGTCACATGAAATGATTACTCAGTTCAATAAACTGTGAATGTCATGTACTTCTTAAACAGACATTTGTGCTGGGATACATTGTATCAATAATGTAATAATAACAATGGAGGTAAATGATAGCATTGATATGTGGGGTGTTACTGTGTACATTATAAATAATGAGAGAAGTTATTGTTCACGTCTCTAACTGGAAGTGTTACAATGACATTCAGAATGCTGACGTCTGACACTGATACACATTTGTTCAGGTGTGTACACTTCTTAAGAGCACCTTCTGACACCACAATGTACTTTTCGTCGAGTTCTTTTGGTAGCTATTTTAAAACAAAGTGGTTTCTGTCGAATTAGGGAAGTACAGTGTGAGCTGTCTAGCGACAGTAACTCCCCATCATGTCACTGTTATATGAATGAGGTTAGGGGACTAATTGGAAAAGGGATACAGGAAACAAAACAGGAACTTCAAACAGATGAATGGACCTTCAGTAGGTGACATGAAATCGACACGTTGGTCTATCCTCTGTCTTTTTGGTTTGATGTATTGTCCAGTGGCAGACTACAGGAAATTTTTCTGACAACAATGTCTAGTAAACATGGTGTGTTCGTTGGCAATCCACCACAGGATATATACTGTCTCGTCCACAGTGTACCCAGCCAGGTGCCATATGCTATTTGGGAACCAGCAGACCACAGAACCCTGGACTGGATAGATGGATGTATGTAGTTAATAATCCAGTCATTCTAGTTAAGTGCGATCTCAGTCCGGCTATCGTGTCAGTCAAAGAAGAAGATCATTCTTTCGCTGTCTTGCTTTGCAAACTTGATCGTAGGTGTAGAGCTCAGACCTGGCTGGGGCAAGCAGAAGGGATCTTTACAAATCTGCTCTAAGATTAAGGGACAGAGGAGGGATGCCTTCATTTGCAGAGTCAGGAGTCGGCACTGCTTAGTCATTTTCCCGCTCGCCTGTCTTGTGTAGAAGCCAGTAAGCAGGTAGAAAGTGCCATATCAGCTGCTTCTGTTTGGCAGCTGGCTGTATGGAACGCTGACCACTGAACAGCTCTCCCACGCTGACTTTACCCCTGTTTTACATTCATTTGTTCTTGCTTTCTTTCCCTTTTTAGAAACCGTGACTTGGTTTTTTGACCTTGTATATCTGTCCTCTCTCACACCTCATCATGCCCCCCCCCATTGTTTTGTCTATCTCAATGCTTCATTTACATGCTTCCGAGTTACCCAGCCGATACGTATCTAACATGAAGGCCCTTTCATCATTAGCTGCTACCCGGTTGCCTGGGGTTGAGCAACTAATGTTTGGCAATTCATGGTTTTAAAAAAATACTTATTGACAGCGTCAATAGGCGTAACGTGACAGAGAGGGAGCTTGAAATGACGACCATCGGCCATTAGGGGTCGACAAAAGCGCATAATTAGGTACTGTCCGTTAAAGACGCACGTGCTGCGGGTCCCGATAACAACTAAACAACGTATATATTTGTTTTAGGTTGATGCCTTAGCTCACATCGTTAAAGGTAACTTAGTTTTTCCACGCTTTTGCCCTGTTCAATAACGACAACATAGATTAAAAGCGGGTTTTATAGGCGGCTCATTTATTGTATCGTATTGTTATCGCGGCGAAACTATTTTTACATTATTAGTAACAATTTTATGTTGTTTTTGAACGCATCAATGATATTTCGACATATTGCTATAGTGATTGTTGGGAAACAAAGCAAAAGGTAAACGAGGCTGATCGGTAACACTTGATGGGCACAAGTAGCCTAACTTAGTAACTCAATTACTATAGTCAAGTACAAATCATGAACCGTCCTGATTAATGATTAACAAACATGGTATAAGTACGTAACTAGCACTTATTTTTTGGTTAATTAATACATTAAGTGTATATTACTACCTTTGTGCCCCCTAATGTGAAGTACGTGTTACCGGCTGTTTTGGGCGTAAATCAATAGAAAGGCAAAACATCGGTATATCATTCAGCATTAAATTTGGCGTTGATCAGTCCGTTTATATTAGACTTCTTAAGTTAATAGATAAAAGTGTAGTGAAAACAATCCAAGTTTCCCCTTACATTCCGCTATTTGCTGTCAAACGCTTTGGATAGATTCCCAGGCCAGTGACGAATCATCGGTTCATCACCGCTATTCTGAGAAATGTCCGGAAGCCCAACGCAACCCGATTTTCCCTGCAGAGATCGCGTATCAGTTGACAACATGAATGTGCCCCCGTCTGGTTTGTGCGACTGTGTTTATTTTTCTTAATTCCTTTACCGTCACTGTCAGCAATCAAGAACGCTCTAGTGCCCTATGGACTTTATAACCTGCCCTGTCAGAGGTACACAGATTTGTAGGGTGATGTCTGTGCCATTCGACCGGGGTTTACTATGGAGAACATAGGATGTTTATTTGTCTACGTACGCTTTGCTGGCCTCTTTTTGAAATGGTGTCAAATGGGTGCTTCCGAATGCAGGTTTCAGGAATCCATCTCTCTTCATCCCTTAACTGGATAATGGGTCAGGTAAGTCGAGTGAGGTGTGCGGTCATGGTTAGGCGGGGTGCATTACGGTAGCCACACCTCACAGTACGTCATGCGTGTGGTTAAATACCCAGTCAAAACCACCTTATTTTCATAATTAGGGTTTTCAGCAATTGTACGTTTTCCATCCATCCATTTTTTTGAAGTTTCAATAGGCAAGGAGCCTATCCTGGACAGTTTTACATTTTATTAAATGTAGCTGTGCCCGTATGTGTACAGATATTAAGTGCGCTCTGCTAATCAGATGTTTCTTCCCTGAGATGTGTATCAGTATCCAAGAAACGAGCGTTTCTTTGCTCAAAGTTCCCAAACAAGGTCACTGAAAAGGACCCAGCCAATGGTTTTTGGTTGCTATTTTTATATTATTTTCAATTGTCATTCGCGATCCAGTTTAGTTTTATTTTGGTTTTCAGTGTGGCTTTATTCATCGTGATTAGTTTTCGATTTAAGGCTTTTTTTTAGTTTTCATGTAGTTATCAGTTTAAGCTTTAGTCATATAACCTCTAGGGATAGACTGAAATACACAGTGTTCATTATGTACTAATGACCGCAGGCCAAAAGGCGTTCCAGGTATTATTAATGGTAATTAAAGAAATCATTACTCTAGCAAAATAATATTTTAAAAATGTAAGATTTTCACATTTGTTTAACTTCATTTCAATTTTAGAAGCTGTCTATGAAAATGTTCTATTTGTATGTTTAGTATTTGTTAATGGTAATAACCCAGGTCCCAGACTGTGGACAAGCTGTCATTTAGGGAGGACCACACTGAAGCATATTCTGGATGACTGAGATCATGTGCTCACTTGGCCCATCGAGGTGAGCAACATACCAGTATGTCAGCCAACCATCATGGGAAAGGGGAGATGAATGAATGCAGCTATGATACCAAAGCTTGATTTAGTGCTGTATTCACGGGAAATCGTTAATCACACATAGGCTCACACAAAATGGAATAATTTTATTAGAAAATATAAAGTTACTTAATTCTGTTGACACACAATGTTAAAAATTACACAATATTAAAAACAAACAAATGCATGATATCCTAGCAGTCATCTTTCACAAATCATTTTTTAGAAATACTGTATAAAAAGATATGATCAGAATACATTAAGTCTGTTTTAAATGCATTGACTGGTGTCAAGACGCAGTGTACGAACTGCATAGGTGATTCCAGCCCCACACACGCACGCACGCACGCACACACACCCTCCAAATGAGTTATTTGCATACTGGAGCTACATATTACGCTAAAAGTGCTGGGTTATCATTAAGATGCTACGTTTCAAGCCGGAACAATCCCAGAAGAGACGAGCTATACCAGGGGTGGGCAATCTTATCCGCAAAGGGTCGGTGTGTATGCAGGTTTTGGGGATAACCTTTAGGTCAGCTCTTCAAACCCAGGTGTGAGGACTCTACAGCCAATCAGTCCTCTAATTAGTGACCTAATTAGGGAGTTGCAGCGAAAACCTGCATACACAGCGGCCCTTTGCGGATAAGATTGCCCACCCCTGAGCTATACAGTTCAGCCAAGTACTTTACAGGGAATGTGTAAATGCATCATTATTTTAAGCAACATTTGATAAGCAGCTAAGAATCAGCAGCTTTAAGTGCCTGTTATTCAGTTTCTCTATGCTTCGCTACAGGTTCAATAAAAAAAAAAAAATGTATCAAAATTTGTATATTCCGAGTCCCACCGTTGCTAAGGCAACGCAGATGCCCAGAATTAACCGAAGAAGAGAAGAAGGGACGAGTGAGTTCGGGGCTTGTGCTTGTGTCAACAGGTTACCTCCTGCAAATGAAAAAAATGATTACTACTTCATGTTTTTGCAGTTTTTATACAGTTATATCAGGGGTGTAGCATGATGACCACAAGTAATGGTTTAAAGCATTTATAACCACAGTCAATGTAGACTACTTTTTTTTGTAATGATTTTCATTACTCAAGGGTACAACGATAGAGCCATGTGGGACTTGTGTTCATAAAGTCAGGCTCGCAATACCTGATGTGGGCTGGGTGGGGCATCTTTCGGCAGAAAGTCTTACCCCATGTGTCGAGAGTAGAGTGTTTGTGGCTCACGTCGGGTCTGCTCTCGGTAAAGCTCAGTATCTTCTGTAGATCGTCAAAAACCTAAGAGTACAAATGGTAATTGTACCCAAGTCTGTACCGTGTTCCTCTCGATAGAACAACAACACATCCAATTTAAAACAGCACTTGTAGAACACAGAAACTATGGTGTGCCCCCCCCCCCCCCCCCCCCCCCCCCCCCCCCCCCCCCCCCCCCCCCCCCCCCCCTCCCCCCG
>JAODLC010000100.1:7063019-7074247 GCA_026781145.1 Hippopotamyrus pictus
ATATTGGTGCCACACTTGGATGGGAGGCATTTCTGTCCAGTTCCTCTTCCAGAGCGTTGTAGATCTCATACAGCGAGCACAGGAGGAGCTGTGGAGACAGAGGTTAATATACATCCTACATGGTGGAAGTAACTGACTCCATACACTATTAACCATCACTATCTTGAACAGGCTACCAAAAAATTAACACCAAATTGCTGAAGTCAGATGAATCTAACAGCTACATTTATATGTAGATCATTATTATCATTTGGAGAATGACAAGTACTTATACATTTGGAGGGAAGGAAGCTCAAGTGATGATGAAATGTGAAACATAGAAAGACGAATCAATGAATGTGATAGAAGAGACCAAAGCAGAGTGTGTTTGTGGTATGAAGTAGATGCGGATGGAGATCAGTGTTACCTTATACTGTGGCAGGGTTATCTGCCCCCTCTGGAAGCTCAGCATGAGCTCGGTGTTCTCCGCCCTGACGTGGCTGTCCTTTGTCGCGGCCTTGATCTGCTCCGACAAATCGCTGGAGAGAAAAGAGGGACATTAGAAGCTGAAACTAGAGTTGACACCACAGTATTGGATCTTTACAGTGATACAAGCCATAAGGTGGCAGAACAAGATATCTAATATGGGGTCTTGGTTTTTTTGGTCTTTATTAGTACTTTTTAATGTCCAGAAAGTAGCAAAACAATGTTTCATTGTACTCAATGTATAATGAAAATAAGGTTTCGTTTGTTCATTCAAAATAAGGGCTAATATATAAGCTTTTTCCGAGTAAGTACATGCATGCTATAGACTTGCAAGAGGGAATGAAAAGGGGGTCATTACCTGCCACTGATCTGAACATCTTCAAGATGGTTTTTGTCCATCTCTGTATACAAAAAAAAAAAACATTAGGAATGCGAGTCAATATCATGTCAACGCAAAACTATTTGGACACACTTCAGTGTAGTCGTATGAGCAAGGAGAAAAAAAATGATAGTTTTGTATGGATGGCTTGTGTTGGCATTACAAATGTGTCAAACTGTTTTGTGTGACACCACACAATGCGTGACTTGTGCTCGAGTGTCTGCTGAAGCCAACGCCGTGCTGAGCATCCAATCAGAAAGTGAGGCCCCCCCCTGTGCCGCTTGGCGCTGGACGCATCTGCGTTTGCCTTCCTTACCTAGAGCCGTGTTGTTATTTTGAACTCCGTGTCTCCGCCGCACGCCGGCTTCGGGCTCCGCAGCAGTCTGCATCTTCAGGAGGTCATCAAACACCTGCCAAGAAATCATACAGGGGATTCGAGTTACGCTCACCGACAGGACCCCAGCACAAGCTGCACAGACGTGATGTCACAGTGCTTTTCACTGCACAGTGAATAAGTGACCTCTAGCCATCGCAGTTCCCATTACAATGAAAAGTACACTTATGTTTTCTGTGGCTGCTTCCCACTTAATGCCTTTCTCTTCCTCTTTTTCTCCTGTTCTCTCTCTTTCTGATACACTGTCAGAAAAAAGTACCAACTTTTACCCTTCAGGGTACAATTACTTGCCACTGGGGCTGTATCGGCAAGGGTCTGCCAGTTGCACCCTAGCTGCAGGTAAATGTACCTTTTAGTCTAATTCTAGGTACAGAAATACACTCTGTGGACCATTTTTGTACCATTGGGGGTATATTAATGTTGTTTGTACCTTGGGGAACAAAACTGTACCAGGATTTCACTGTTTTTTTTTCCTGGCAGTGAAACTGCAATTCAAGTCTTGAACTGAAGTAACTTCTGTCCATTAACCTTTTGCATCCTGACACTTCTTGCGCTCCCTGATCTTGCCCATCACTTTCAGGCCCCCTCTCTTCTCCTCCCCCCTCCTCACTCCCCAGGCCTCCCCCTCACCTCGACGTTGAGCTGGAAAGCTCTGACCGCCTCATCCAGCAGACCCTTCCTCTCCTCCTCCGTCAGCTCGATGCTGTTCATCCTGCTTCTGTACAGCTGCTTGAAGCGATTTGAGCTGCTCACTCCAGGGAAAGAGAAGAAGGACAGACCCTCCCCATTCTTCAGCCCCAGGGACTTCTGGGTAATGCGTCCCAGGACCTGCCCCCCTGACAGGTCTCCAAGGTAACGGGTGTAGGCATGGGCCACTAGATATTCTGGATTTTCTTTTCCCACCTGTGAACAAGAGGGAAAGATTTTAAGTATGAAAACGAGGACAAAACCTTCTGAAATAAGTACTACAACATAAACAAAGGAAATTAAACTAGAATAGAGGCAGTACCTGTCTCAGCCTCTGTGTGTATCTCTGTGTAGCTGCAGGGACAATGAGTTTCTCCATCCAGTTTTGTCCATAAAAGTGCGCGAGGTCCTTCTTCAGTGACTCAAGTCGGGCCAGTTCTTGGGGAAAGTATATTGGTGCCACACTTGGATGGGAGGCATTTCTGTCCAGTTCCTCTTCCAGAGCGTTGTAGATCTCATACAGCGAGAACAGGAGGAGCTGTGGAGAGAGACAGAGGTTAATATGCATCATACGTGCTAGAAATAACTGACTCTACATGGAGTGACAAGACATCAATGTGTCTGATCAGCCGTAACTGCAGAAAAATTATTTTCATCGCAGTCATATGTGAATTTGTGTAAATGTGACATTTGTAAATGGAAATGGGACGTTTATTAGTTAAGGATACACATACATTTGTAACCTTAAAGTTGCAGGTTTGAGTCCCAGGAGTGACCTTGCTATAGTGCCCTTACAAATGCCCTTACAAATGTACAAATTTTGACATGAACAGCTACATAAAAACACTTTAAATTTGCTTTGGATTGTCAGATAAGTAGCTTAATGTGACTGTGTGGGGTTTACGTGGCATTGCACAGTACTGTGTGCTTAGTGAAGCATAATTATTTACTTAAGATATCTGATTATTACCTTATACTGTGGCAGAGTTATTTGCCCCTTCTGGAAGCTCTGCATGAGATGCGTGTTCTCCGCTCTGACGTGGCTCTCCTTTGTCGCGGTCTTTATTTGCTCTGACAGATCGCTGGGGAGAGGGATAGATAGAGACACATGAACACAAAGGGACACATTGATGGCCAGGTGTCCGGAGAATCAGCGCGGTGCTGCGAGAGACCGGCGACAATATAAACAAAAGCATGTGGATCCGGCAAATTTACAGCGGCGAGAAGCAGAACAAGAACAGAGGACAACTAATGCGCATCCCGTGTGGTGGATAATGCATTTTAACACCGAAGTGCTGTGTTTTTTTTTTTGCGGGAACGCCCGCAAAACCGTTGAAAACAAGGAAATTAAATCACTGCACATAAATGTAGCGAGGAAAAAAGATTATAAAAATAAGATTAACAGTTGTGGAAAAGTTTTGAAAGAAATACCTTTCTGTGCTCTGGACCGTTTCGGTCTGTCTCTTGTCACCACTGTCCATCTCTGTTAATAAGGACGTTTTTGTCAGTGCGTTGAACAATTAAAGTTAAGAAGTTTTAGTAAAATTACAGTATATTTTAATAACGGTGGCATTCAATAATACAAATGCCGAAACGTAATCATTACATTTCTAGTAGGCTATTTTTCTTATATCTTCTTACCTGCGGTCAGCTTCTTTGTCTTTTCTGTGTTTATTAGTATAATAAATAGCTTTTCTGAGCTCTTCTCGGTGGCTCTTCTGAACTTGAGTCGTCTGTGTTACTCGCTGTTACAGTCTCCTTTTATATCCCGTGTAAACCCTCCTCCCCCTCCTTCCCCCTTTGTAATAAAAGGAAGTGAGATTGTTGACTCAACATTGCTATAATACGCCGCAGAAAGGAAAAAGAAGGCAGGGACCGAGCAAACCGTGACGGCGCACATTTCTGCAGAGGACGGGGGCAGTGTGATGAAACCGTGACTCAGCAAAAGGACCGGTCACACGAATCACATGGGTGTGTTTTCCCTTTTGTGTGCTGCTACACAGTAGTTCCATTTCTGTTTGGGTTTAGTGTCTGGTCGTTTTAAACTGCGGAATCGGGAAGTTAACACATCAAATTGCTTATAAAGAGAGTTCACACGACTCTTTAAAACAACCAAATAAATTGCATAGTTGTCTTTGTTTTCTGAAACTAGTGAAGATTAGAAGTTTGGCAATTGCATTTAAACGTAACTAATGCAAAAATAAATATCATTTAACTGTAGAAAGCATTTCTATATTTCACGTTTTGATGTTTTTAAGAAAGATCTCCACGTTCCTTTTCTGTCGGCTTCTTGATTGTTTATCTGACATTAGTACTTATGGGCTATAAAACACTAATGTGCTAAGTTAAACTGATAACGAGGTGGGTCCAAGCTGCTGGTCATAATGAAGCATAAAACTACTTTGCACAGTTTACAGGCTGATTAAGTGTCCGCAGCGCCGTTTTGTCTGGCGCTGAGATTCACCGAGATTAAAAAAGAAGGTCTGTGACTTTAAATCTCTACCATGACGCAGCATTAAGGGAGGGCGCTTGAAGGCATGGGGAGAGGAAAGGGAAAGAGGAAGGGGGGTGAAACAGTGACTCGGCAAAAGTTGCCAGCGGCAGGGGAAGGAGGCGGGCCGTCGCGCTCCCAGAGAAACAAAGCCGTGTTCGAGCTGGTAGCGGCATTGATTCAACAAGTTTGTCTTTCTCATTTATATTTCACTTTAGCTAAATATTGTATTTGAAAGCTAATATCTACAGTCATAAGCCTATTGGATCTACGACTTGCCATCAAGTTATTTTGTTATTTAGGCTAAAAAGAGACGTTTTTGTTTATATTTATTTAAGGTAGGTTTATAAGGTTAGGTTTAGAACCAATTGTTAGTTTCTGTATCTATCTGCCTGGTTTGAAATACGTCCTTTTTTAACGAAGAGCTGCTAAATACAGGCCAGTACGATACGGATTTTGCAGTTTAAAAACATGCTACATGTGAAATAAACCACCATTCACTATTTCCGTGAAGCTAAACTGTAAAAGCAACGATATCACAGATATATAAACACATGGAAAACTTAATCTCCCTTTTCCTTGCAAAAAATGTCTATACTAGGTTTACGAAGAAAAAAAAAACCGCCAGCGGCAATCACAAATTATGTTTTCGTTAAAATTAAATATTCTGTCACACCTGCTTTTTCTTGCTTATTCGGGTGTTACACCCTGCCCTGTGATCTTGCTCTGAGCCAGTGGCAACTATCTCTCGATCTCATTTAAACAGAGCAGTGATTATTGCTTACTGGCGTGGCTGCACGATTCTGGATAAAATATGAGTCTGGATGTTTTTCCCCCACTCAAAATTTAGATCGAGATTTTCTCTCACGATTCTTTACCAATATATTTTTCTCTGTTATTGGAACTGTAACATTAACTTTGCATCACCGAAAAGGCGCAGTCCAAATTTTTAACAAGCAATTGATTCCTAACTAATTGTTTTTACGACCAATTCGTAATGTTAAAACGAAAAAATACACAAGTAAATGTAACCCATTTTTTGTAGGAGCACAACGTTATTATTATTCTAACGGGTTGGGAAAATAATCTACTGTAGCTGTACCGGAAGGGACGTATCAACTGACAATCATTTTGTTCTTGTTTTCGAAGCTTTTTCCTTTCACCCTGTCGCACACGTACGTTACATTTCCTTTGAGATCTACCGCTTTTCCTGTGTTTGGTTTGTCTCGTGCTGTAACGCAGAATGAGATCGTATAGTGTGTCTTTTAGGGTTTTGTCGTCGTTGCCAGCATCATGACTAGTGGTTTTGTTTTGTTTTTTCTAAACGGTCCATGGCTATTGTTAGGTAGCATCTTATCTAGTGTTTCCCGGTTCTATATCTTCCCTGGTGGTCTAGTGGTTAGGATTCGGCGCTCTCACCGCCGCGGCCCGGGTTCGATTCCCGGTCAGGGAATAAAAGCTTTTTAAAAGTGTTTGAGCAATTTCCTCCGGGATTAATAAAGTTATCTGATAAATGCTGTCTTGTTTGTGGGATTTTGGTCCTCATTACCTGCAGTCCCACATCTGGAGTGCAGGATTTGTTCTTAGGTTTGACATGAGTATATCCAGTATTTCTCTTTCAGCCCCACATCTGGTTTCCTAGTTCCTGGTTTTCCAGTCCTCTGCACTGGTCTGTTTTTTGTGCACCTCATCTGAGAGCCGTCCATACAGGCAGCAGCCCCAAATCCTATTGGTTACCCATTTCCTGCGGTGAGCTGTCTTAAGGTCTTGGGGGTCATTTGGTGGAAGACCTGCCATTATGGACGGAGGGCCCAGGTTTGGGTGCTCTGTTTCAGACAGTGTATGTGTAAGCCAATAAATGTGTTTTTATCCAAATGCTGAGTCCTAGTCGTGACAGTTTGACAAACATGGTTATTTATATCAGCTGTTGTCTAGTTTACACAATATTAAATGTCAAACATGGGTAGTTATTTTTATCTGGTTCTTCCAAGGTAAATTTGCCCTTTTGCTTTCCAGTTCTGAGAGGGAAATTAAATTCTGGAGTTCTGAAGTTCATGTGTACTTGTATGTAAATTGGCAGTACACTTAAAGTGGCACAGGTTTTTTTTTAAGTTATTTACTTATTTATATTTTTCATAATTCAATAATATGGCCTTAAGTTGTTTTAACTTCCATGAGACTATTGATGTACTGCTGACCTGTACCTAGCTACGTGTGTATAGATGTATTTTTAAGAAAATTGGAAAATTGTTAGCCATCTCTTTACAAAAGGAGATTAAGGCTGAGTCACTTTATTAGAGTGATTAATGTGAACCTTAACCACTTATTTCTGTTGGTCTGGTGGATAACCTCAGAAAAAAAGTGGAAATTGCACTATGACTTTTCTCCTGCAGGGGGAGTGCAAGAGCTTGATGACTACAGGCCAGGGAGGTTGCCTGATGTACAGCTTACATGGAGATGAGGGAGGAACCTAAGCATTAGCTAAAAGAGAATAAAATAACAGTAAGCCTTATTGCTAAAGAAACTTGTACTGGACCTTGGAATGAGGGCAGTTCACAAATCTTGGGACAATTTCAGGTACTTTTAATAAACATGGTGCCAATGTGCAACAATTAATTACATTGATAAACAGCCAGCTATACCCCAATGACAAACCACCAAATTATTTTAAATAAAGCACTGGTGACATGCTGGGGCATACCTAGAAATTATGTGCTCCTTGCCAAAATTTCATCATGGCCTGCCTTCTTCGATTGGTACTTTCAGTCTGAAGATATCGTGCCCTGCGTAGATTTTGCTCCGAGCAGGGGATGCTTTACTGTAGTTTTTGGGGCCGCTAAAAAGTACTGGACCTCCGTGCCCGCCGACGCCCTTGGTTATATGTGTAATTTAGTTAGTGGTATATCTCTATTCTCCTGTATTGATCTTATTGTCCTCTTGTGGTCAATTACAAAACATGTTGTGGAGTGCTTCTTTTCCTGTTAATAATATATACATTCTTCAATACAAACTGAAAGTAGTATTGAGTATTAAGAGCCTTTTCTATCTCTCCTTTGTAACAATATGCCTAATCATTAAAATGTAGCTGCTGAGTTTCATTCATGTTGAAATGTTTTTCCTTTTAATTATCAAATGTATTTTATGGTTATAAATAAGTATGGATGCCCAAGACGGGAAAGATGTCTGTGCACAAGTCTAACAGAATATGCTTTAGGAAATATCCAATTATTACTTGATACACACCTTAACATCACTGTACAACTTTTTGGTTAAGATTATGACTGGTCCAATGAACAATGCAAACTGCGACTAAGACACAAATTATGAGTGCAGAGTCAAAGCTTGACTTTTTTGTTATAAACACAGGAATTTTTATTAAAATAACGTGAAATTTAACGAGCAGTGCTGGTGAGGCTGACCGAACCCCTCCCAGGGCATCGCGCTCCCTCCCTCCGTCTCCACGAGCAGCCATTTGTTTACCGAGGAATACAAAGATGGCGGCTGCCGGCGCGTAAACTGGAACGCTGCTAAGGTAGTAGCTTTATTTTATATGAACCTTCGCATCCCTCGTTCCTGGCCGCCGCGTGGCCCGGAACCATGCGCAGGATGTAAAACGGAGCACTAGGCGCGAAGCCCCGGGTTTGATTTACTCGAGCACCGCGTGGGCCTACTCCGCGCGGCGCCGAGCGGGCTCGAGTGGTCTGTCTTGACCGGGTAGGTGACACTTCCGGTTCGAGGCGGCCGAGTCGGGAAGGACCGACCGGGCGAAAGGGGGTGTGTTTGTGTTCAAACGTAGGCGGGAAAAGGTATAAACAAAATTAAATCCGTCACAGCTTTCGTTTATTTATCTTCTTTAGCTTAATCGGGTGATGCTGTAAATCTCGAAACTATAGCTTAACGGGAATAAAATACGTGCAGCTATGCAGAGAGAAGCTGATCTCGGTCGCATGGGTTAAATGACAGAGACGAACCCTACGATCAGCTGGGCGTTTGACAGTTTCGAGCCATTGATTATTCGGATAACGTCAAAGCGCAAGTTACCGCCTCTTACATGTATTATGCTAACGACATTTTAATGTCTGTCCCCGAGCTTATTTGTGTTAATCGCAGTTCACGGCGTGTGGTCTGAAATAAATTTGCACCCGAGTACGTGAGAATTTCTGAAAGCAATAATGTTCTGAAATCTATTTGTTGAAATACTGTTTATATTCCGGTAATGTAATTTGTTATGCAAATGGACCAGTGTAAGTCAATGGTGTATATGATAGTCCTGTTGGTAATGAAAGAATATTATGGCTTTTTGTATAACTTCGTCGTTGCCCAACTTCTAAGCTAATAAGGTCTACTCACTACTGTTTCCTCTCCTCTATCAGTGAGGTAGAGACTGCCCGGATGCCACTTTGAAGGGGATCATGGCCTTTGAGGAAATAAAGAAGAAAGGCTTGATCGGTAAGGGATCTGACTTCACTGACGTCCTTCCTACCTTCTGGTTTATAAAGGCTTGTAGGTTTCATGCTTAAGGACAGTTATGACATTGGTATGGCTCCGCCCTCCTTTCTTTGCCAGAGGTGTCAGGTATGGAGGGGGATGTGGGTCTGGTAGCAGGACGTAGTCAGAGAGAGAAGAGGAGATCTTACAAAGACCTGCTCAGAGAGGAGGAAGAGATTGCTGCTCAGGTGCGCAAGTCCGCCAAGAAACGGCCCAAGGTAAAGGGTGTGAGTTTTTCCATTGTTTTTTGCTTGTTTTTTCTGTGCTCTCACTATTCTCCATTAATGATTTTTTTTCCCCTTTCCATAATTTTGCCATTGTGGATGTTGTGATTTACTACAGCCTTATCATAGCCATGCAGTGCTTTACCTGCCTGGGCTGGTATATTCTAACGCATCTGAGTTTTAAATACATTTAATGTGTTTATTGGTTGAATTTTACCATCATTTCTCCTTTCAGGACTCTGAACTGTTTTTACTGGGGGGAGAATCTCACAAGAAGAAGAAAAAGCACTTTGATGAAGACTTCTTTTACAGAGGTGAGGGGCTGCCTTTAGGCTGATACGCAAGGGGGGGGCATGGCACATCTGGTGATGGGAATTAAATTGACTGAGATTTATTTGGCCCAAGGGTCCCTGGTATATATTCCCTGATGTTCTGAAACATCTTCTGCAGACCTCCAAGGATCTGGCCTCCCAGTGCACAAAAAGAAACGCAAGTCCTCCGATGGCTCCTTGTCTCTGTCCTCCTCCTC
The DNA here is from genome assembly GCA_026781145.1 of Hippopotamyrus pictus. Taxonomy (NCBI): domain Eukaryota; kingdom Metazoa; phylum Chordata; class Actinopteri; order Osteoglossiformes; family Mormyridae; genus Hippopotamyrus; species Hippopotamyrus pictus. The sequence goes on from JAODLC010000100.1 coordinate 7,072,677, forward strand.
CCACCCCCCTCACTCCACAGACACTGCCATGGGTCTCCTGCAGGCCATCACCTCCCCGATGGCCACGGGCTCCGAGCCCAACCCACACCTACACAAGAAGCCCTCCTACCCCCCGTCGTCCTCTCATTCCTCCTCCAAGGAGCGGAGGCGCGAGGGAGGGCACGGAACCAGCAAGAGCCACTCTTCTTCCCACTCCCGCTCATTCTCATCGTCGTCATCCTCCTCCAAAAAGCACTCCTCTAAATCGACACTGTATCTAAGCGGGGGTGGTAAGAGCAGCAGCAGCAGCAGCGGGGGGGGGGGCGAGCCCCTGACCCTCAGGGAGGCGGAGGGCTTGAAGATGAAGCTCATCCTTTCACCGAAGGAGAAGGGCGAAGGAGGCACATCTGAGGGATTCCCGTTCCCGCCACACTCTTCCTCATCCTCCTCAGCCTCCTCCAGTGCCAAGAAAGGGAGCTCGAAGAAGGAGAAGGACAGAGATAGGATGCTGCTGTCCAAGTCCCCCAAGAAGAGGCAGCAGAGCAGGGATCCCCTTCCTGTGGTGGGGGAGGAGGTGGAGCTGGAAGGTAAGCGTCCTCCTCACTGACACCCACCTCCCACTCCACCTCCACACAATCACTTTCTATTTATATAAGTTCAGATTCTACTAAACTAAACCATATTGGATTATGAGTGACTTGACAAAGCTGAATTGTTCTTTTACAATATTAAAGTCATGGAGGTCTGCATTAACCTATCAGGGCACTATGGTGGAGCCCTTGGCTTGATGGCTGGAGAAACCTCTTCTTCAGGCGGTGAATTGGAGGCGGGCGAGCTGGTGATAGATGACTCATATACTCAGCTAACCAAAAAGAAGAAGAAGAGCAAGAAAAGCAAGAAGAAGAAGGAGAAAGAGAGGGATAGGGAGAAGGACAAAAGTGGAAGAGAAAAAAAGCACAATCGAGCGGGCAGTAAAAAAGGATTGTCAGGTGAGATACTGAGTGTCGTGTGGACAGGCACGACTTGTTCTGTGTTTTGTTTGTTCAGGTGTTATTGAGGTGTGTATGCAGAATAAAAAGCTCTGCTCCTGTTTCCTGTACAGGAACGTCTCTCCTCCTGTCTTCTGGAGAGGTTTCTCGAAGCCACGCCCATTCCCATGGGTCAGCCAATCACAGCACGGGAGTCGGACTTTACGCGATGGCTTCTCCGGTCTCCGCTCACCACCACAGTAGCGAATCACAGAGCGAGAAGAAGAAGAAAAAGGAGGATAAAGATAGGGAAAAGATGGAGAGGGAAAAAGAAAAGGTCTGAAATGCTACAGAAAGTTTGGAATTGTATGTGCGTCGCCGTCTGCTCTCCATATAAAGGTGTTCTTTTGTTTTGGCAGCCCAAGAAGAAAAACATGACTGCATACCAGGTGTTCTGTAAGGAGTACAGGGTCAACATCAATGCCGAGCAGCCAGGACTAGGTCTGTGTCCCTCATACTGCTTCCTGGCTCCTGTCATGGTGACCATCACTAGGGTTGTAAAGGGGCGGAAAGTTTCCGGGAAGTTTCCGGAAACTTTCCATCCCATGGGAAGTTTAGCTGGGG
>JAODLC010000100.1:7094911-7107123 GCA_026781145.1 Hippopotamyrus pictus
AATTAAAATACAGTGTAGTAGGGCCGACTACACCATATCAGACACGGCCCATTCAAGAGATACAGTGCTTCAGCCGATAGTGCCAACATTCAGCCGAAATCGGGCCGACTGTGCTTGCTATCTGGGCGTCTTTTCATATAATGCGGCACGTACGACAGGCCACTTCGCCAAAGACGACAGAAGTCAGAATAGTAAATATATTTAATAAGAATAAATTCGACAGTGTCAAACGTATTCATGAATAGCTTTTTGTGATTGAAGGCCTCTATTTGCACGAAAAGAAACTCTTTACTACTGTGTTTGAATGAGAAAGTAGTAGCTGTCCCATTTTTACGTTTTACAGGAGGTTGTCAAACTTATGGTTTGACTGTAAAATACCATAACAAACAAATAACGTGAGTTTTTTTTTTTAGTGTGGAGCGTAGTCTTTTTGAAGCAAGAAATAGGAAGTCACAGCGAGCGTTCAGAGACATTCCATTCAACAAAATTACATTCTACTTATTTTTGGATCATTTTTGTAATTTGGATTGTTGACTGGAGAAACTAATCAATAGCAGCATCAATAAAATAATCTACATACCAGAGATTGGAAAATTTGTTTAATTACTATTAAGCCTGCCTAATGTCGCTAATTTGCATCATAGCTAAATTTATATCCATTGTATGTGCTACGTTCAAATTAATCTCCACTTAATTTAGTGTCAATTTGACAGCAAAAACACAAATTGATTTTTTAAAATATATAATTGCAAATAAATTTAGGCATGAAGGGGTTAAGCAGTAGTATAACTGCATATATCATATGGAGGTATGCTATTTTTTATGGTAGATATCACATTCACGATTTCTTACGAACCTAGTCGTCAGATTTTAATTAAATGTGTAATATAATTTTTAGACAATGTGTAATTTGTAAATACATCACATCTGCCACTAAACGTCCCGTCTGTTAGTAAAACTGCGTGACAAAGTGAACTAACCTGTATACATACCACCAGAGAAAGCGCCTTTGGAAGATTATATCAAATATATATATCTCAAATTCTACAGTAATTTATTTTGATTTATTTTTAACGCTTTTCCACCCCCGGCCTTCGGTATTTTTTTGGCTGGAATTGTTTTTTGCTTTGGTACACTACAGTAACTGCGACAAGACGATTCGGCTATAGTTAAAAGATAAACCGGTGTTCTGTTGATTTGTCTTATCTTGACGAGTTGTACTACCGTAGCGTTTTCGACAGATTTATCTATCTAATCGAGGATTATGAGGATTGTCCGTGCTGCACATATACTCTTCGCGTGTTGCCAAACTGTTCAAACTTGTACTTATCAGTCCACAACACTTTATACCAATCTTCCTTTGTTCATTAACTTCTGGTGTTCTTTTGCAAAGTTCAGGCATTTCACTTCTCTCTCAAAACTGGTTTCTCAACTTCTGCCAACAAGTCCTTCCTCCCCCTGTCTCTGACGTACAGTTTTTGAAGGCAGTGTTGCAACATTAGTCATTGTGGTGTTGATCTAATGAGTACTGTAAACTATGTGAGATCGATCTTTGGTCCTTAACACTGAGAATTTTGAGATGCTTGACTTATCTGTCTGACAGTTTCTTTTTCCTACCTAACCCCTTTCAGTTGTGGTATGAATTGGTGGCATCATGACGGTCTAAACTCTAAAGGGTACTTTACAGTGCTTGGACTGCATCTGAGGTCCTTGGCTATGCCGTGGTAACTCCAGCCAGCATCAAAAAGGGCCTTTATTCGAACCCATTGCTCACTCGTTAGCTCCTTCTTCTCCTTAGCCATATTCAAAGCAGAGCAACATGTGCTTCAAAAACTACTTCTAGAGGCTTTGGATTTATATCAATTGGTGATGCGGCCTCAGTGACAAACCCTGATGTTACCAATCACTTAATGAGCAGGATAGATCTTGTACATTCAAAATAATCACACAGCTTTGCCCTAAGACTCTTGCATCACCATCAATTTAACCATGATCACACCTGACAGTGATTACTCAAGTAATTTGGTTTCTTCTGTTAAGGAACGTGATTGTGTGACACTGACAGTGAAATAGGCCTAGCTTGTTTTTTGTACGGAACATGACTTAAATCTCTTTAATTCAATTAAAAAAACTTTATTTGTCCCCGAGGGGCAATTAAAGGCACACAGGGCAGTTGAACAAGAAAAACACAATGACGTAAAGTCTAACAGTATTTACAGTATTTAGAAGGTTCAGTGCAAAACTGCAGTCAGTCAGGTAGATGTGAACTGAATAAATATGTAAATGGAGGGATTGTTAGTGGGCATGGGGTGGGGGGTCCACCGCCACTTCTAGGCCACCAGCTTCTGGACAGAAGTTTATGGGCGGGGACAAACCACTATTTACAATGGCGGAGGACCGTCTTTGCTGTTAAAACTGCATTTGATAAAAAAAGTTTACACGTTCACACACGCCACCGGTGTGTGAATGTGTGTGTGGATGGGTGAATGCGAGGCATAAATTGTAAAGCGCTTTGGGTACTCGTAGAGTAGAAAAAAGCGCTATATAAATGCAGCCCGTTTACCATTTTTTATGTTCACTAAATTTAGATTTATATGCATGCTGTATCTTAAAAAGGAACGAAACGGACTTTCAAAACTTTTCCACAGGACTGTTTTGAACAGAAGTAACGGCTATCCGCATAATACCATTTTCCACTATCTCTATAATATAGTATAGTAATACAATAATGTAGTATACTATATAACTTTCTACACAGTTTATAGGTCACAGTAGTGGCGTACAAGACTCCGTTCTGAAACCGCAGCGACGAAACAGCGGTGACGTAACTTCCGGCATAACACTGCTGGCTTCCAACTGGTGGCCCAGAAGTGGTGTTGCAGTGCTGCGTTTGGCTTTTAGGTGTTTTACGGTAAATACAGAGACTCAGGAGGAGCTTCTCATGGTGTTGCGGTGCTGCGTTTGGCTTTTAGGTGTTTTACGGTAAATACAGAGACAGGCCGGAAGACTCCTTAATTTCCTTGTTGAGCAGTGGGCGGAGCGCGGAATTCAGTGCTTATATAGGCCGCGGAGCCGAGACGCATTTAAGAAAAGCTCGAGCCACGGACTGTTGTGCAATGGAGGTGTTTTGTGGATCCATACTGACAGATTTAGGGGTAAGAAATATGTGACGCGTTAAAAATAACATTCTCTAATTAAACCATTTTTTAAGGCATAACGTCTTAATCGCTTTGCTATTTTGTGGTAGAAATGTGTAATAATCTTGCATTATATTTGCCAGTAAAATCTCTGGATATCGTACGTTGCCGTATCACCGTAGTTCTCAAACTCTGGTACGCGAATAAGAATCTGTTGTTTAAGTATAAAATGCTCATGGAAAGCATGTCTTTGAACTCCATTTGTTGACCGACTTTAGCCTACTTTTGGATAACGCTATAGTAACGGACTCTCATTGTTGAATCGCCAATAGCATACAAGCCATACGTTGCTAATTTAGCATGCATTCTCTTCATTACTAAGTTAAATCGATTTAAATTCGTGCCTTTTTTATGTTTATTATATTTTACAATCAAACCTTAAGATTAACAACCTCCTGTAAAACGTTGCACATGGGACAGTTACTAGTTAAACTGATTGGCCTATAGTTTGATAATGGTGTGAACAAAGTGGCACCTGTGTCTCAGTTCTGTTTGTGTTTATGTTTTCTAAGTTTTGTTACTCAAAATGTTGACGCTCTGCTGGTGTACGATCGCCAAACTCTTTTGGATCGACGACGCTGAAGTTGGCTCCTTATTCGGATTTTCCGGTCCACCTTAAATGCTTCGCAGCCCAATGCAATGACGCTATTGCGCCTGTAGGGGGGTAATTTTAATACCTTAAACCTCTCTGGGCCAGGCAAATATCAACTTCTCAGTATACATCAGGCATCCTACTATATAGAAAATGTGACATTGTCCTGGCCCAGACTGATTTCAGATGTCTGGGCAGTGTCAGACAAATCCTGTCCTAGCTCAAGGTGTCTGGGATGACATGGATTATCTGCTTACCCCGTGTCAAAATAATTCTTATGTTTAAATTAAATAAACTTTAAACAGCATAACTGACCCTAATGGCAGTTACAGGGGGGGTGACGTCTTGGCTGGATGACTTGCGGTGCAGCTTATTTGTGCTGTATGAAAGGGATTTGTGGTGAATAGGGAAAATTTGGTGACTTTTGATTTACTTCTGGTGTTCGGTTCAATTTTGTCATTTCCAGGTGTGACGCTGCCTAATATGAAGCTAATTGCTGCATTATATGAAAAACCCCGGGCTGACGTGCGATAGAGCACCAGAGACAGCACTCCCATCTTTTTCCTTAGGAAGGGCAGCCAATAGCAATGCTTTGCTACTTTAAATTTTATGGGTTAATCGTTCATACATTTTTTTTTTTTTTTTTTTCCCTCCAGAGACCAGACTTTGTGTGAAGGATTTCCGAGGCATTCACACTGATATGGCTGCAGTTGGAGTCTTTCGCTGTAGAAGGAGGAGCATGGAACGGCCACTTCACAACTGTGAGTTTCGTTGACGTCGATCCAAAGCCAGAAAAGCATGATTTTAATATAACACAGTAACTTCCACAGGAAGTGAATATTTCATAAAATAGCATATGTCAATAAATTCAGTTTGTATCAGATGTAATATGGTCTATGTCTGTGATGTAACGCTGGAGTAGAAGATGGCAATGAATTAATACAGTAATAGAAAATGTATGAATCCAATCTGCCAGAAAGGGAAAAAGTCTTGCTGACTGAATAATTTGTAGAATATATTTGAGAATTGTCTTGTAACTCTTGTAAATCTTTTAGTCTGTTTTCATCTAGACAAGACATGCTGCTGTGAAATGTGTTGACTGCGCCATTAGACTCAGCATAAAATGTTCTCCTCGTTACAGTCCAGTCCGGTCCGGTTGGGGAGCATGCGCTAATGCAGTGCGTTGCCGCATCCACCACCCAGCGAAACTCCTTGGGATCCCGGCCAGCGATTCACAGGCAGATACACGGTCCAGTCCCACCCTCCAGAAGTGGCCATCCATCTGCCACAGCCAGATGTTACGTGGGCATCCCCTTCCTGGTCTAGCCACTTGGGTCCTCAGCAATGGGGATCCCGTGAGCCGGTTCACCCTCAGGCGAACACATGACCGTAGTGCTGTAACTGATGCTCCCTCACAATGCAGATAATGTGCCTCATTCGGGACTCATCTAGCAACCACTCATTTGACAGTCAAACCAGCGGTACCAAAGGATTCTCCAAATGAGTCCAGTCTTTGTCTCAGCTCACTGGATAGCGTCCATGTCTCTTAGCCATACAGCAAGACAGGGAGCACCAGAACTCTAAAGACCTGGACCTTCGTCTTCTTGCAAAGATATTGGGAGCGTCACACACCCCTTTCCAGCGACCTCATGACCCCCCCATGCTCTTCCAAGCTGTCTACTGACTTAATAATTGACGCTTTATTGATCCCCGTGGGGAAATTGTTTTTATGTCTCCCTCAACTTGCTCTTCGTAGAACAAGCTGTCCGCGAAGGGCAGCCACCTGTTGGGGTGCCCAGGGAACCGGGGGTTAAGGGCCTTGGTCAAGGACCCACAGACATGCTGAGGCTGGGTTTGAACCAGTGACCTTGTGATTACAGGCACACAGGCTTAGCCCACTGAGCCACATGCTGCTCCAAATAGGATGAGTCACCAGAGAAATGTTGCTGACGAGGTAGGTAAATCTCTCGACAAGGTTGACATTCTCCCTGCAGACACACACTACTGATGGCTGTGCCCAAGAAGTCTTTAAATGCTTGGATCTTGGTCTTTAACCAGGACACCTGCAATCCCTGACATTCAGACTCGTCGCTCAGTCTCTTGAGCCCCGATCAGAACCTCCATTGACTCTAAGATCAGTAAATCCTTCCTCACCAACGGATGCTCCATAGCTGCTGGACCCTATGACCCTGCCCAACACCCAGTGCATACAAGCATCAAACAGAATGGGAGAAAGAACACACCACTGGCGAACCCCAGAATCAACTGGGAAGAACACAGAGGTTCTCCCTCCACTCTGCACAGCACTCACAGTACTAGTGTACAGGCCGGCCATGATGTCATGATGGCAACTTCAGGGGGATCCCGCAAGTCTCAGGATGTCCCACTGGGCAACTCCATCAACCGAGTCGAACACCTTACGAAAATCTACTACTGGATCTAAGCTGAATCTTCAGAGTAGCAACAAGAAGTGTGGGGTTAGAATTCACAAACTGGGCACTTCTGTAGACCCTGCAATTCTGTAGGAGCCTCCAGCATCAGCCCACGAGGATGCGATCGATCTCCTTCACCGCACCACCAGTATTGGAGTACCAAGTCCAACGATGCGGTTCAGGGCGTTGGAACCAGGATCCAGCGACTCGCGGCCCCTGACCTTTCGCATAGTCGAGGAACATGGAGCCACTCTCACCCTGGTCTTCAGACTCAAGATGACCGACATGATCCTCGTAGACAGCCCTGTCAGTGCCAGTGGTCACATTGAAGTCACCCATGACCAGGGTCTGGAACGTAACTCCCGCGATACGCGGGGGATCGCTACTTCATATTTCTAGTCCTGCTATACTGATGGATGAATTAGGTTGACATTTCTTCTTCCTAATTTGTCACGATAACTACAGATTGTTAATGCACAAAATAATGGCAAAGACTAAACCACAGGTATTGAAGTGTATTCGGCCATGGATAAGGGGGACTGGAATTCCAGATTCCCGTTCGTTATAGCAATGAGTCACCTTAAGGTGGCGCCAGACAGCCACTGGTACATGTTGCTAGTTTTCCATCAGATGTGATTCAAGCTATTTTGAAAATTGTTTTTTTTTCCCCCCATTAGTGCTTGAAGCAGTTTTGGTTTTGTTGCTGTTTTCTTCTGATGTGCTTTTCTCTCTGCTTTTAATGTGTCTAGTTTAAGTATAATTTAGAAATATAGAAACTTTAAATATGGTCACCTAATATTGGATTTATTGCTGTTGCACAAATGGTTAATGTAAAGTAGACACATTTTCCTGAGAATCAAAAGCAGAAGTCAGCAAAGTTGGGTTGGATGTATCATTCATCAATAAGGGTATGGAATAGAAAAAAGTAAAAATAGTAGCAAATGTCCAAGCGCAATATTTAGTTGCAACTATGTGTATGTTATTGCTCTGTGCTTCATAATAAAAAAAATGCTCAATTTTTTTTTTCTAGAATACTTATGTTCATTCAAATATTGCCGTAAGGGCAGCAGGCTGAACCTCAGCACCAACAGGCCAAGGCATCCTGCTAGGATCTGAACACTGCCCCCTTCTGGGCAAAGCATCACACACCCTTTAACTGGTCTATGTAGGCCATCCATCCACTTTCTGTACTTGTTCTATTCAGGGTTACAGGGGTTCACAGCCTCTTGGAAGCTACAAGCACAACACAGGTAGTAACCCAGGATGGAGCACCAACCCATCGCAGGGTACACACACCATTCACTCCTACAGATGATTTAGTAACTCCAGTTCACCTTTTGGATTTTTGTACTGGGGGACGGAGTACCTGGAGGAAGCCATGACAGGGGGGACATGTAAACTCCACACAGGGAGTCCAGGTGTGTGACGTGTTCTAAGAGGTCCAGGCCCGGAATGGCCAACAGGGAGAATCGGGAGAGTTCCTGGTAGGACACTAAGCTGTTGTGCCAGTCAGAAACAAGTTTAAGACTGATATGTTTAAAATCCAAGAACACCACTTCAGAATGTTAACCAGTGAGTTTTCTCATACATGCCCACAAAAAATGAACCGCGATTGTTCTGCACAGAGAAACGTGCAAATATGCGACACACACGGCTTTCTGTTCGCTGGTCATAGAACGGAGCGATCACAGCGCACAGTTGCGGAGGTGCCGCAGTACTAATCACTCGCAGTGTGGTTTCTCCAGTTTCCACCAGGGGGCAGCCCTGAGTGAGACTCAAGCTTTGATCTCCCACATGGACGGCAGCAACCTATGCCAAGATCTTTTAGTCAAGCTTTTTGGGTTCAGTTATTGTATGAAGCAGCAGAACATTACTGCATTATTATTAATCAAATAAGTTAGAATGACATTACCATTTGAACAGGAGTAATGCTCTTATAGTTACAGGTAGATTTTTTCAAGGTGTATGTTTTAAATGGATTACGTCCTATTAGACTGGTCTAATGAACAGGTCCAAGCAACATGTAGGTCTGTATGGTCAAATAGAAATAGTTTTATATATTTTTTTCCCCAGTATTGTTAAATATCCATATAATGCTGCTAAAACATGAAAATCCTTATTAGGTTATGAATGTGTGATTTATTTTATAAATTCCACAAATGTAAGGAGGGTGAGTAATGAACGGAAAACTCGTACGCCCAGCGAAACAATAGCGACAGATTAAACAGCTCAGCTGGTTCTGTGGTTTGGCCTGACAGGCCTTGGCTGTTTGTAGTATTGGTGTGAATGATTCCTGTGAAATCTAGTGAATATACCCATAGAGACAGGCCCACTGGGAAATGAACGTCTCTGCATCCAATTGTATGTTCCAGGTTTTGCTTCAGGAATAACACTGGGTCTATTATGGGTCTCGTAAACATCAATGTTTGCGCTAAAGTCTATTATAAGGTCCTGAAGTAGGAATTCTCAGTGCAGGGCAGCTGTGAGGGATGATATGCAGGAAAGTCATCAGTAAAGACCCAGCAGACAGACCAGGAACAAGAAACTTACACTATTTATCCATTTAAGAGTCTCTCTTACCAGTACTGAGGTGAATTCTGCTGCCGGTTCTCTGCACATTTTAAATACAATCCAGGAGTAAGATTACCACAGGTCGGTATCCAACAACCTGAGGTATTACAGGGGATTCAAGTCTTCCTGTAGTAGAACAAAAAGCACAGTCATGCCATAGTTCCATCCATTTTCCATACCCCCCCCTTTATCCTGTGCAGGGTGGTGGGGGTCTGGATCCTGTCCCAGAAACTCTGGGCACCAGGCAGGGAACAAAAGAAAATCAATCAGCTTCACATCAAATAAATCAAGATGTGAAATGTATGTCCAGTGTTTGTTGTTCGTCATTAATAGCACTGTGACAAAGCTCTTTGGGTTGTTTATATGTATGAAAACAATAAGTTGGCTACCCGTACACAATGTATGGTTTACAAGCATATTATAGATTTACTAATGTGTTGTATTTATTTCATTCTTCCCTCATATCCAAACAAGTGTTACATTTTTTATAAGTGGCCAAGTACCTGAGTTACAGCCTGTAAATAATGCTTCAGGGATTGATCCTTTTTAATCTCTTTTTGTGCCAGAGCTCATGTCTGGTATTTGAGAATAAACAAACTGTGGAATGACTAATATGGGCTGATGGTACAATTAGCAAGATCACTGAGGCACAAACCCTCCTGAAGTCTCTTGATAAGCACCATGGAACCTGCAGTCAGGACCCCGGATCGAAGTTTTATCTGAAGAGGTTTTGGTCTCCAAAGCATGGTGTCCCTTTTCCGTCCAAGGCTGTTCATGTTTATGTATGTATATCCTGCTGACACACGGAGATTTGGCAATGTCTCTCTCTCTGGGGTAAAGTCCAACGTAAATTTCATATCTGATTGATTAGAATGAGGAATTAAATGGTTATTTTTCAGTTTGCTCACGATCTTCGAATAATTTCTTCAGTGTATGTTATCTTTAGAAATTATGATTAATACTAATTATTAATGTTATTACCCTGTGTTCCTGCCTGGGAAAAACAGTTGGAAGATGGAATGGTGAATAAACTGATGAATAGTGGCTTTTAATGTTATGTGATTGCATCCAAGTATTTGCAAAACATGTTTAGAAATACTTTGTTGCTGTATTGGGTAGGGTAGCTGATGTGTACAGCAGGGAGGGTGATTGATGCACTGTGCGTGTTGATGCAATTGGATAGTCAAACGATTGGCTGAAGTTAAACTGTCTTAAGATCTCAGTCGGAACATAACTGCAGTGTGAGCCCAACAGCTGAGAAGCCAAACCCATCACACATCTCTCTGCTGCAGGAAAACAGGCCTGACTACTTGGACTGTGACGGTGTGCTTTGTTGCTTTAGAGCAGCAGCCTTACCCCAAAACAACACTTCCGAGATGAACTGGAATGCCAAACTGGAACAATGGTGAATTTACGAATGTTTTCATTCAGGGTAGAGAGCCTTGATCTGTCAGTGGCCACACGGTTTGCTGGTTTTTCTGTTCTATTAAATTTGAATGAACAGCAGACCGTGATGACAGCAAAGTCCCCGAGGCCCTGGGAGAGGTGGCCAGGGGTGGGTAAGAAACACAAAAGGTTGTGTGAGTTTCAAAGGGACATTTACATGACATTGATTCATTTAGCAGAAGCTGTTGTCCAAAGTGATGTACAGCTGAGAAAGCAGTGTCAGACAGTCCTAGGCGCAACGTAGGTTAAGGGCCACAGGATTGGAACCAGTGACCACTGGATCATAGATGCAGTGGATTAACCCACAGAGCCATACACCTCACCTGAAATATAACACTGGAGCTGCAAGAAAGTGAGGCAGTGCAGTCAGACAGTGTCTGGACCAACTGGTATTGAGGGCCGTGCTGAAGAGCCCAATGCTGACGACATCCTACTGACCATGGGGTTTGAACCAATGACCCCGATTAGAGCACCAGGTTTGGTCAGGTTGGGGAGCATGTGCTAAAATGCACCCACCACACAGCGAAACTCCTCGGGATCCCGGCCGGCGACCCCCCAGGCAGATACCCTCAGGGGAACGCGCCACATGGCCGCAGTGCTGTAACTGACGCCCCCTCACACTCCCAGGTAACGTGTCTCATTCAGGACTCTTCCAGCAACCGCTCATTCGACACAAAGTCAGGGATTCTCCGAAGAGACACAGTACTGAAGGAGTCCAGTCTTCGTCTCAGTTCACTGGATAGCGTCCATGTCTCACAGCCATACAGCAAGACACGGAGCACCAGGACCCTAGCAAGGGCCTCGCCCAGCACTGAAAGCAGTGTTATCCCCCTGTAGTTGTGGTAATCCACCCTTCCCTTTCCAGATAGAGACCACAAGTCCTGTTTTCCAGTCAGTTGGGATGATGCCTGACTCCCAAATGGAAGCAAAGATTGCCTGCAATGCCAGGAGGACAGCCTTACCACCAGCCTGGAGAAGTTCACCCCAGACACCACAGATCCCTGCGGCCTTCCCTACCCTCAGCTGATTCACCACCCGTGCAATCTCAGTGAGACTGGGTGGTTCACAGCTGATTGGAGGATCAGCTTCGAAAACTGTGGACCCAGAGATGTCCAACATCCTAGCTGGAGGGTCAGCTTCAAGAACCATGCACCCAGAGATGTCCAACATCCTAGCTGGAGGGTCAGCTTCAAGAACCGTGCATCCAGAGATGTCGAACATCCTAGCTGGAGGGTCAGCTTCAAGAACCGTGCACCCAGAGATGTCCAACATCCTAGCTGGAGGGTCAGCTTCAAGAACCGTGCACCCAGAGATGTCCAACATCCTAGCTGGAGGGTCAGCTTTAAACAGCTGCTCAAAGTAGCCGGGCCAGCGGGTCACAACTGCAGTGTCATCCGTAAGGGCACTGAAGTCTTCAAGCTCCTCACACAAACTGCGTGCAGACTCATCAGAAACAGCTTGATCTCGGAGTCTGGCCAAGTCTGACCTCATTCTCCTAGTAGGTGGTAGCCTACTGGATCTAGGCTGAATCTTCAGAGTAGCAACAACAGGTCTGTGGTCAGAATTCACAAACTGGGCACTTCTGTAAATGGTGCAGTTCTGCAGGAGCCTCCAGCGTCTGCCCACAAGAATGTGATCGATCTCCTTTGCCACACCAAGTACCAAGTCCAACGATGCGGCTCAGGACGTTGGAACCAGGATCCAGTGACCCGCAGCCAACCTTCCGCAAAGTCAAAGAACATTGAGCCGCTTTCACCGCGGTCTCCAGACCCATGGGGACTGACACAATCCTCATAGCCAGCCCTGTGAGTGCCAGTGGTCGCATTGAAGTCACCCATGACCAGAGGAGTGTCACCTCATGGGCACCCTTCAACCACTGAGTGAAGTAGCAAGTACATAAGAACATAAGAACATAAGAACTATACAAACAAGAGGAGGCCATTCGGCCCATCAAGCTCGCTTGGGGAGAACTTA
>JAODLC010000100.1:7107223-7120273 GCA_026781145.1 Hippopotamyrus pictus
CACTGTGACATTGTGCCTCTTATAACTACTCGCTGCTTCCTATCTGTTAACCAGTTATCAATCCAGGTCGCTACAGTACCTAAAATGTACCCCTCAACAAAACATCACTCACTGCACTCGGAGCAAACACTGAGACAACAGACAAGACACTGAGTCTTTGTTTTTGTAGGATCTGCCATTCAAATCTTGTAATTATAAGTTAAGGGATTATTCCAGTGTATCTTGCCTTAAAGTGAGTTCTATCATATTGCTTATATTGGTCCTCGTGGAAGATAATGGATCCCTGTGGTTAGTGTTTGCATCTCAGTGAACTTTGGATGCCCTACTAGGTGGACCTCTGCTCACAGTTTGAAACTGAATCAATAGCTAAGATTTCAGATGGCAACAAAGTAACAATGTTTCCACAGACGTTAGAATTTAATTTAAGGGCAGGTATAGCTGAAGCCTACAATGCTGGACCTGAATAAATAAGATATTTTCAATGCACTCTCAATAGGCAGCCATTGGGAAAATGTGTCATGTGTCTGTGAGTCTCCCTGTATCTACATCACACCTCAAAGAGTATTTAAGCTTGCATGTCTTTCAAACCATAAAACCATAAAACCAACCATAAAATAAACTGGGTATAGATTATTGAGCATATGTTAGGATCTTTTGTGCCATTTCTGTTCCACATACAGAGGGCAAACATCAAGTCTCTATATAATATTCTAATGACACAGCTTACTGTAATTTGATATGCAGGGATCGGAATCATAGGAATGAGACAAAACAACTTCGCTTCTCACAATGGGCTGTCATGACAACACAGTGACCAATATGGAATGTGAGGAATTTTCTGTCTCAAAGACGCAGGTGCGTATCAGGTGAAGTGAAGCCTGATGATTTCCTCCATTCTGCGGGTTTACCTCCATCCCGAGCCCACAACCTGAAAATAGCAGTGATGAAGACTGAGTGTGGGTGTGTATGAGAGAGAGAGAGTGTGGCAGGGGAGGAGAGGCGACGCAGTGGGTGTCTCCTACTGCTTTAAGGAGTATGTCAGCAAGAGAGAGAGAGCGAGGGAGCATTTTAAGCAAGAAAGGGAGCGAGAAAACGACTCAGAAAGGCACAAATAGCAAAGGCAGAGGTACAGATGAACATAAGCCAAGAATTAAGTCTTAACAGTCAAGACAGACTGATCTCTGGCAGCGGGTGAGTTTACTTCTCATTTCTGTCTGCTGCTAATGTTTGTTTTAAACTGTTTCATTGTGAAACTTCCATTATGGGTGGAAGATTGAACTAAAGTTGCATTAGTGATACTGGAATAACTTCAATGTCACGTCACACACAAATATACTGCACTGTGCAAAAGCCCTAGGCAGTCAAATAAAATGTTTAAAGCTAATTACCTGGGTAGCATTTGCTCAGATAAAACACGGTGTAACATTAGAATATACGTACTGTAAATGAAGAAGCCTAAGACTTCTGTACGATACTCTTTGTGTTTATGTATGTATATGTGTATTTATATATATAAAGAAAAGTTATGAATTTTCAAGATTTTCCATTTGTAATTCACAGATTCTATATCCTAACAGGTATTTAAAAACAGTGATGATATGATATTTCTTCTACTGACAGAAAGCTCAGGGTGTGATG
This sequence comes from Hippopotamyrus pictus, assembly GCA_026781145.1. NCBI lineage: Eukaryota > Metazoa > Chordata > Actinopteri > Osteoglossiformes > Mormyridae > Hippopotamyrus > Hippopotamyrus pictus. The sequence goes on from JAODLC010000100.1 coordinate 7,108,862, forward strand.
TGTTCACATGAATTCATGGCACCAGACTGTCACTGGGTCTGATGTCGATGCAGGTAGCATGGGGGACACTCTTCCATTAACTTTACCCTCCAAAGACGCAGATAGGACACGCCTTGTACCAGACACCCGGCCCCCAGGCGTCTGTGACCCCACCCTACGCTGTTTAACAGGGCAGGCTGCACTGTTAGGGGTTTCCATGGAGACAGGAGCATATTATATCAGATGTATTTAGGACTGGCTTGGAAGGACCACATTTTCCAGTTGGACTGTATATGGTCTGCATAGGGCTAAGCTACCACTACTGAAGCTGCTATTTAGGGGTAGGGCTGCTTCTGCCGTGCTGTGTGTGTGTGTGTGTGTGTGTGTGTGTGTGTGTGAGAAAAGAATGCTGTAAAACAGGCCACATCAGGTGTGTCCCAGCTGTATGTTACACTGGGATGGTTACACTGGGAAAGAGAAAATACAAAAAAGAGTCATGCCACAAGAATCAAGGCCTGAGGAACTGGAAGTGCAGGCTGCCCTCACGCCCGTCCCGAGACTCACACCGGCTCTTTGATCCAAAGCCAGTTACAGTGCCGTCCGTCGTTACAGTGCCGTCCGTCGTTACAGTGCCGTCCGTCGTTACAGTGCCGTCCGTCGTTACAGTGCCGTCCGTCCTCGCTGCAGGAACGTGGGCCTGGCCTCTTCTCTTCAGTCCTCTTCCCCAAGGGCCACAGAACGTATCTGAACGATGACAGAACATTATAAATACAGTCAAAAATACCGCTGATCAGAAGATATCACGTCGTAACACTCAGTGAGAAACCACTGTTGTTTTCCCTGCCTAAAAAAAACATTTTTATAAAAAAAAAAAAAAACAGACATAATTCAGGTTTTTATTAGTGAAGTTTAATCACCTTGCATTAAATTATTTGCAGGTAGTTTTTAATGACGCACTCATGATAATGCTCTATAAGTTAGACCCCCCGGCCATTTCTATTTTAAAAGACACAGCACATATCGAGACAGGGTGGGGGGGGCGGTGATGACGGCCTCCGCATGCAGTCGGTTTGGCTCTTCCTGCAGGCGCGCATTTGTCACACAGCATGTCCACCTGGGACTCAACCCAGACGCATTCCATGCACAGCAGACAAAACTGCACGGTCCCTCGGGGTGTCATTCTGCCTAAAAGGCGTCTCCGGGGATCGTGTAGCGTCTGGTGCGTGAGCATGTGTCATTCTTCACCCATTAAGAAAAAGAAAGGTGTCAATCATCATTCCAGCGAGTACAACCAAGGGGCGGACAATTCTGGCGGAGGATGAGACGTTCTAAAGTATGTGTTGACTGGCCTGTGTCTCCTGTCTCGCCTCAGTAGGATGAACGAAAATGGGACGGCGCCCCCTGCTGGCTATCCAGAGCTCCGACTGGTCCTCCTAGGAACCATAGGCTGCGGCAAGTCCCACTCCGGAGACACCATCCTGGGGACGTCCTCCCAGGTTTCCGGCTACACTTCCCCCAGGATCTGCTACAAGAGGCACGGCCTGTCGGAAGGCCGGATGCTGACAGTGGTGGAGACCCCGCGCTGGTACTGGTCGGGAGGCCGGGTGGAGGCCGCCGTCAGGCGGGAGACGGCACGGGCCCTCAGTCTGACGGCCCCGGGGCCCCACGCCTTCCTTCTCCTCATCCCCGTGGGGCAGTTCACCGAGGTGGAGGGGCGGGTTCCCAGCCAGATGGAGGAGATGTTCGGGCAGGACGTGCTGCGGCACACCCTGGTGCTGTTCACCTGTGGGGACTACCTGATGGGGAAGGGGATGGAGGAGTACCTGGCAAGGGAGGGGCCAGGCCTGAAGGAGGTGCTGGACAGGTGTGGGGGGCGATACCATGTCATTAACAACCGCAGCCCCCAGGACAGGGGGCAGGTCCGGAGCCTTCTGGAAAAGGTGAGGCCTTATGCCGGATATCCCCATTACCTCGATTCGGTTATGTTTTGTTCTGAATGTTCTAGCAACCTAATTTTGTTTAATCACAATTAGCTTTAAAATTCATGCTTATGGTTTTATGATATTTTAATGCAATAAAGAAATCTGACATCGCTAATTAAAACTTAAAGTAAAACGTCAGGACATCCGTCCGGCACGACTCAAGCTCTGGAAACACTCGATTAAATACCCGTTTATAACGCTACTTGATTTGATTGATATCCGGTTATTATAAGCAACATAGTCTCTTGCCACATCGGAGGTTATACCGGTGCCCACCACACATTATCGCATATATTGCCTTTAGCACACATTTGATTCCAAGTGATGAACCGAGCTTCTCAGCTTCGAATCAAACGAAAAAGGTTTCGATAGATAGGCTAAAACTTGTTTAGATGTGAACTCCTTTATTTAGTTAATGAGGTTTTTCACCGGATCTGATTGATGTAATCTGCGGAGAAACGTTTACCATGTTCTGTCTCGTTTGATTGATAGTATCTGTGGATGCAAGAGAGGAGGTGACGATTAAAACAAATAAAACCTGATTCGATCCATTAAATATTTAGTGTTCGGCTGAATTTTTTCGACATTGATTCCTACACGTCGCACAGATTCCACGTCCGCATGATATGATATGATATGATACATGATATGAATTTCTTGCAATCAACTGCTGTGATACTGTATGTCATCTGAATTTGTGGCCAGTTTCATTCACGTTTGGGCTTGTTTTTACCTTTCGGCTTATTCATTTCCTCCACTTGGACAGTACTGCCCAGTTCACTTCACTCCTGTAATTTCCAGGCGAACGCGTACATACCTGAAACAGGACTCATGGCCCCATTTTCATCTTTCGCCAGGTGGAGAACATGGTGCGAATTAACGGGGACTGTTACGTTCACCACATAGCCGCCGCCCTGGTAGATGCAGAGCGGAGACCGGTGGACAGGACGTGGAGTTCAAAACCGATGATGCTCAAAACGCAGAACCGGAGAGAGTCGTGGGATGGGTCGCGCCTCACCGGGATGGAGGAGAGAGACGGAGGGGTGGAGGAGGCGGCCACCGCGAAGCAACTGCCCAACGGACTGCATGCAGCGGCGCCGCCACGCCGACCATCAGACTCCAGCAGCCCGCTGGAGAGAAGACCCAGCTTCCGTCTGTCTGCCGGTAGGACGGCATCGCTCTGCTTCACAGTTTTCTTGAAGATTATGAAACATAATTCTTATTATACGTGTCATAAGCAGACAACATGAAAACGCAATACTAAGTAGGTTCAGGTAGAAAACACGAGTTTCATATTCTCAGAACTTTTTCCCTGTCTCAATTGTGTCCCAGTTTTACTTTCTCTTTCTTGTCTAGATTTCCCCCTATGGCTGTTATTTTCATTTGTTTCATATGTTGTGGCGTCTGCTTTTCTTTGTTCAGTCTACTTCGTGACATCAAATACTTACACGTGAGACTCGCTGTCACTGTGCGCCGGTCTCATTGCAAACAATTAATTACGCACGACAAAAACTGCTTACGTTGCATATTTTCGTCACTAGAGGGCGCCCTGCTCTCCCAGCTCATGGATGAAAAACCAGCCACGAGCTATGTCAATACCAGTAAGTACTGTTAACGGTTTTAATTTCTGTTTTTAACCTGCTATTTGTCATTAGTAAAATTTGTTTAATTTAGTTTTTATGTGCTAGTTCTCATATGTTTTCTGGAAAAGACATCATTTGCTTTTTTTTTTTTTTTTTTTTAATGGATGTTAACTGAAATACAGTGTACACTAGTTAGCAGGGTTTACAGGGTAAACTAGTCAAAAACCATAGTGAAGTATAAATATTATGTTTAAAATGATTTTTATTTAGTGTGAACCAAACACTGATATTCTGAACCCTATTTCTGTGATAGTCTTCTGCACGTATCGGAAAAATATAATTTCCCATGATGCAGAATTCTGTGTATCACAGCATGGAACAAGGTTATACTGTAGACTAATTATAACTATTGGGTTGATGACATCATTTTGTTATGGTTACTTCAATATTCCCTTGTTGTGAATGTAACTCATTTCTCTCTTTCTCTCTCTCTCTCTCTCTCTCTCTCTCTCTCTCTCTCTCACCTGCTACTCATCCTCCCAGTCTTCCACCGTATCTCTTCCACCTCTGAGGAGCCGCCCCCTACCATCTACCATCCTTCCAGCTCTGTGGAGGATGCCGTCTTTCCATCCCCTGCTCCCTTCCTCTCCAGCACACTTCCAGAGCTGAGGCTCCTCATCCTCGGCCGAAGGGGCACGGGGAAGAGAGACGTGGGGAACTGCATCCTGGGAAAGGAGGCATTCCGGTCCCGGGACGGCGCTAATCAGGAGTGCGAGAAGAAAACTGCCGTTGTGGCAGGGAATCAGGTTTGGGTGCCGTTACCTCAAACGCAACAGTAAACAGCCGTTGACATGACAACCCCAGTCACAAATCAGCCATGATCTTATCAACAAATATCACAAAAAACTAGGCCCTCATTAGCTGATTAATACACAGATTCAGACCATCTCAGAAACATAACACAGGGTCAGTTTTTTATGTATGAAATTATTTTTTTAAAGAAAAATGTGGTTGTGAATGGCGAATGTGCCCCGCGAAGGGTTGGTGCCCCATCCTGGGTTGTTCCCTGCCTTGTTCCTGTAGCTTCTGGGATCAGTTCTGGGCCCCCTGACCTTACATAGGACAGGCAGGTACAGAAAATGGATGGATAGTTCCCATAGACCCTCTACAATTGAAACATTGTCTGTAGACATTCATACAGTATTTTGCTGTTTTTATAAATTGTATTTTTTAGTGCGTCATAGTTTTTTCATAGTTTTCCACTTGTGTTCTCGTCCACCGCGCAGGTAGCTGTGGTCCACACCCCTGACTGGCTGGACTCGGAGCACCTTCTGGGGGATGTGCAGAAGGGTCTCTCCGAAGGCCTGTCTCTCGCCTCCCCGGGACCCCACGCCTTCCTGCTCTGCGTCTCAGTGGACCAGCCGGCCGCCGTCGAACTGCGGGCCCTGGAGGCCGCGGAGGGGATCCTGGGCCCCGACGCGCTCAGGGCCCACAGCATGGTGCTCTTCACACGCGGCGGGCGGGGGGGCGCCAGCATCGCCGAGCTGGAGGAGCACATCGCCAGCCATCGCCAGGACCTGATGCAGCTGGTGGAGAAGTGCGGGGATCGCTACCACGTGATGGAGCCGGGGAGTGTCGGCGAGCTCCTGGAGAAGGTGGAGCAGGCGGTGAAGGAGAGCGGGGGGAGGTGCTACAGCCACGGACCCAACCACAGAGGGACGGAGGCGGAGGAGGAGCTCCAGCAGACGCTCTCCTCCTTTCTGCAGTCTGTGGAGGAGGTGGAGGAGGATGCAGTCGAGCAAAAAGGGAGCCTGACAGAGAGTCACATGGACCAACCAGATAGCCCTGCCTCCGTCTCCTCCTCCTCCTCCTCATCTCCCTCGCTCCTTCACTCCTTGTGCCAGAGGGTGGTAGAGGTGTTGAAGGGTGTCCCAAAGCTGCTGGCCGGCGGGGCCCTTCTGGGTGGGGTCTTAGGAATATATCTGGGTGGACCGCTAGGGGGCGCTGTGGGGGCGACTGTCGGCACGGCGGCCACAGAGGTGGGGAGACGGAAGTACAGTGCTAAAATGAAAACACAGTGATGGAGGGAAATAAAGGCGAGGAGTGATGTGTACAGCTGTTTTGAAGGGGTTAGAGTGACTTCAGCTGAGCCACTAGATGATGCTTAAACAATGATTATTAATGATCACAGTGAGAGAAGAAGATAAGGGAAGAATTTCTGTATTTGCATATATTTTGAGCAGCTGTGTAATAACATGATGGCAATAGACAAAGCCTCAGTAAAAGATGTTGAACCTCTGCAGGGTGTATTTACTACAGAATATATTCGATGTCAGTACTGCTAGCCAAAGTAGGAATATCTGCAGAAGGGCCCACTAAAGCTAATCATGGAGACTCTGATATTTATTAAACAATGCCAACGCCATACGTTGGTTCTCTCTTTGGTAGATTTTGGCTCCTGCTCAAGGGTGGGTGCTAAATCACGTTACACAATAGTTACGTTAAAGATTATTAAAGAGTAATTTATTACGAAACTTCCTTAAGCGGAACCGTTCCATTAAACTGCGACTGTGGTCGGAAGCGGGGGTCAAAGGTCAGCCATTTTTCGTTGGGTGTCGGCATCGGAGTCCCTTTGCGGCTGCGATGTTCTCTCAGGCGGGCTCTGCCGGGACAGCTCGTGTCTCTGGTCAGGGGTTTGGCGACGACCCTGAAGGGGAGCTTTAGAAGACAGCCCCCCTGACGGCATAGACATGGGTGCGGTGGAGATTAAGGCCCCACCCTTACATTTATCTGCCACTCCAGGCTTGGGGCCCCTTTATCTGGCCCGAGAGGGTGAGTGATGTCGGGGGTTTTTCCAAGAGTGAAGTCCCCCGTGAGGCCGACCGGGGTTATGGCTCTGCTGTTTTCCGGAAACAAGTTCTGTGTGAAAATGTCAACCAGCCCACCTTCCACTGACAGAATAGTCACGTGACCGCTGACAGAATAGTCATGTGACTGCATCGCCGGTGCCCTCAGAAAGAGCAGTAATCGTGTTATAATATTTTTGAAATTTTCTGTCGAGGGAGAGGGACAGGATGGGGTCAGGTCACCTCCAGCACTCCCCCCTCCCCACCCCTCACCCTTTCCAACCCCTATGACACATTTTCGGGTGGGGCCCCTGTAACGTGGCACCTGATGGTGTGTTGAGAGTGAAGGAGGCACTCATGGCCTGGGAGCCGGTTTGTGTGGGTTACGCAAACTTCCTTTCCTGTGGTGCAGGCCTTGGTTGGTTGGGTGGGGAAAGGAGAAAGCACAGTGAGACACCCCCCCCCCCCGCCACAGCACACCACATTTGTGTTCTGTATGGCGGTTACTGCCAGTGAGCTTCAGGAAACTCATTGGCTGCCGATGAGACAGCACTAACTGTAAGCATTTCCCGGCCACCTGATGGAGCTGGGCACACAGTCCCCCCCCCCCCGGTGCCCTAATCGCCATGAGCACACGCCCTCTGCACTTGACCCCCTCGCTCGGCTGCACAGCTGCGTTGGGAAACTGACGAGGTCCCCGATGTACGTGAAAACGGCCACAAATCTTTCTGTGCCTCCCGTTCTCACAGCGCTGTGATACGTCTGCGATGTCCGGCTACAGGATGCCCCCTTTTTTCGAAGGGATATTGTAATGTTGTTTTTTTTCTTTCTTTAAAAAAAAAAAAAAAAAAAAAACCTATTGATGTTTGTAACCTCTTATTTTAAAAAAATGTGCTCTTTGTGTTTCACTCGAACTGTAAAAGATTTAAATATTGACATGGGGCAGAAGGACACAGAAAGTTTTTTTCTGTGAGAGTGACGGGGACGGACGACGGAGACAGAGGGTATGAACGACTACGACGCAGGTCAGATTGAGCGTGGCGAGTAACGCCATCCTATTGTGTTCACTGGTAGTTGTGTATCTTGGGGTTAGAAGCCTGAACACCACCCCCATCATCAGGAAGGAGTTTAATCTTGCCCGCGCTATTTCAGACACCATAAGTGCTGATCAAGCAACGGCATAGGACACTGTGGTCACCGCCACTAGGTCCCCGGCCGTATAGATCAGCAAATGTACTAGATGACCAAGTACTTGCTCAGTTGATCTTACATGGCAGTCTAGTACACTTCAAAAATCTAAAACGGCGGACGACTGTACTGTTAACCAAAAGGAAGGGAGGAGGCAGGAAAATTTAATTTGAAAGGCAAGTTTAATACTGATAATTTAATGTTTACATGTAAAATTCACATTTGTGAATATTTAATCAACTAAAGCCACTCATATTTTTTCTCACAATGTTAGTTTTATAATCATAGTATTTCTAAAACAAAATACCAAACAAGGTAGAGTTACTCAATAATAGCTAATCTGGTCACAAGAGGGCTAAGTTACGTTTCTTGATTTAATTTAACAATAGTTAAAATATAGACTTTTAAAAACTATATTATGTACTATATATAAAATCAAGTGTTCTTGGAGTTTTCTAGTCATTGAGCAAAACATTTTTTAAAAATTACTCTCAAGTGTGGTGAGAAAATGAAACCACTGTGATGGAGACTCATCCTTCTGCACATCATAACACGATCCTGAAAGAACACAAACCAAGTAGCTGAGTGTGCTAGTATGCCAGTTGGAGCACTCCTACACCCTCAGCCCCTGTCCCAATTCACTTATCCAGAGGGAGCATAAAAAATGCACCAGAAAGGCCCAATTTCTGCAGCCCTTCTTGTGTTCCACAGTCAGAACTGTGATTCAAACAGTTGGCTAAGTGCTGCTATTTATAGCTATGGTTGAATTTTCAGTTCCACCCTTGGGAAAGAAAGAAACCTGGATACCTGAGAGGCAGGTTTCCCTGCCTGAAGCGAGAAGAATATATCAAAAATACAAAAACAAGCCAATCTCGGCTCCACTCAATGAAAATATTTAAAACTGAGGTTTATGCATCTATGAGACGTTCAACTGTGTCCATCGTGTAATGGCAGGAAGTGGTACGAAAGAACGGCAGGAAGCTGAAAGCCCACAAGCTGCCCTTCAAATGCGCCGGGTTTCAGCGGCCGTCCCAGCTGGCCTGTCAGACAGATCAGAACATTTAACGCATGCGGTCAGTCTGAGAGTAACAAACCACACTCGCTAATTCACAAGTAATTCAAACTGCGATTCCACTAACAGATTGGGGTGGGGGGCTACTGGGATAATGATCTAAACGTTCCGACGTGACTGTCGCAGGATGATGAGGCACAAGCCGGCTTGGTCTCTAAATGTGGCAAGAAGAAAGAAGAAACAAGTTTCTTCTCTGTCAGATGAGGATGTGGAACAGGGAACCATAGGTCGTTCGCTTCCGCCCGCCGCCACATCGGCCGTCGTGTCTGCCCGTCGGCCGCAGAAGAGGAAGCCGCGCGTACGTGTATGTGTGTGAGTTTCGAACAAAAAGCAGCGACAATGACCTGAAAAGCCCCGGGTGCACAGATCTGGGCTCCCCTCATCCAGACTCCCGGTCGATTTCTAACCTCAGATCCCGACCGTGGAAGGATTCCCAGTTTGCCACCTCCGGCGCCAACATCCGTCGCGGTATAGGCGTTGGGAGCTGGCCTGAAATGACACTTCAGACACGAGACGCGGGTGTTCACACTTCAGATTCAGCTTGACGGGCCGGCGATGGCTATCGTAACCACTCAAAGAAACAGCCGGCAGCCATGACAGAAGAAACTGCTGTATTTACAGAGATGCAGGCGTCACAGTCATTATGGCGAATTGGAAGAGAGACGTGTGCATTGGCAGCCATTCCGGATCCTCCGCTCGGTATATTTCTGGACGTAACCATGGCATCACCGCTGGTCGCTGGCGAGCACCGTCTGCATCCGCTCCGTGGCCGGCTCCAGCCCGCACGCTCCGGGGTTTGCTACTGAGTTCTTGGAGCTCAGGCTCTCCTCGCTGTCCGTGTCACCATAGCAGCTGGAGGAGGGGGAGATTACCAGGGTACTCATGGATTCAGAGTCCCGGTCGGGCAGGACTGAGCCCAGCACCGGCCGACTGGTCAGCGAGTGGCCTCCGGAGGGGCTGTCACATTCTGAGCTGGGGTTCGGATCCCACGAATTGGCCGCCCCCAGGCGCTCGTCCTCCACAGCCTCCCCTTCTTCTCCCTCCTCCCGGGGCCCCCCATCCTCGGTGGTCTGGCTTCCCCATTCACTGGCCTGGTCATGGAGCAGCTGGACCAGGAAGTTGATGTACTTCATGGCCAGTCGCAGGATCTCGTTCTTGCTGAGCTTCTTGTCTGGCGGGTGCGTGGGGATGAGCTTGCGTAGCTCCGAGAAGGCCCCGTTCACGTTCTGCTGCCGCCATCGCTCCCGGCTGTTGGTGAAGACCCGCCGCGCCAGCTTCTGGGGGGGACCTGCGACGCGCACACGGGCCAAAGTGAGCACAGGTCGGAAGCGGGAAGAGCATGTGCTAACAACTAGCGTTGGCCCAGGACTGTACCGAGAGGCACTCAGGAGGGCTCACCTTCTGAGAGGCCCAGCTCAAAGTGCGAGGAGGGCCTCCTCTTCATGCGGCTGCTGGCAAAGAGGCCGTAATTCCCCGAGGGACCAAGGTAAGCACTAAGACGGGGTGAGAGACAGAATGAGGAGAAGGAGGAAACGGTGGATGAGAAATGGAAAACAAGCGGTCAGCATCCCCACCGCACCTGGTACCAGGTCCATACCAGAAACCCTATCAATATGTCCCCCACTCAGTGAAATCGATCCCTACACCAGCGTTTCCCAATCAAGTCCTCAGGGACCCACAGACTCTCCACATCTGTTTGGCAGTGGGGTGGGAGGGAGCAAAAACACGGATTATCCGTTGGGTCCTGAGGATCAAGTTGGGAAGTACTGCTCTAGGCAGATTTTTCTGCACAGGGGGAGAAACTGTTGTTTGTTATTTGTATATGTGGTGACGTGCCTGTTCGGTACAGCGATCAGACTGCCAGCTATCACAAACAAGACCAGGAAAAGAAAGTAATTACACTGAGAAGTGAACCTATAGAAGCGATGATTTGCTGGGCCGCAAAGGCTTTTTTAAGCAGAGATGATTTCTGTATTGTGGCTGCTCAGAACTCACTGACGATTACTGGCAAGGTAAGCCGGGCGTCGCCATGGCGATGGGGAATGGGGAAGCCGGGGTGGAGATGGGGAAGACATGCGGCTTGTGGGAGGGAGGTGTGTGCAAGTGGGGGGGGGGGGGGGGGAGGCTATTGTGGAACAAGTCATGTGGCCTGGAAGGGACTGGCTGCAACAAGCAGGCATTTCAGAATCAGAACTAAATCTATTTTCATCCATAGAAAGCACTGTGTGAACAGCACCAGTGGTCTGAATGCAAATTAAACAATGTCCTCTGGGATAATAAAAGTATTCAGATTCTGATTCTGAATCATCGATTGTATAGACGATGAACTATTTTCCCCACACTGCTTTTTGTGTATTCCTTACGCTGTGATAATGAAAGACGAAGATGTTGTGTATCTCGTCATGTCTGGGATCTATGCCCATGTCTTGGAGGTTGTGATTTTAAATCCTGTGGCAGGTCAGTAATCATATCACTGTCGGGCCCCTGAGCGAGGCCCTTAAACCCAGTCGCTCCAGGGGCACTGGCTGACCTGCGCTCTGATCCTCACCTCTCTGTTACCTTGGACCAAAACATCTGCTAAAGAAATATAAAACGAGGTGGTATCGTTCTCAGATCAGTTCCTGGGATTCACAACCCACAGATGACCTTCAGAATTGTTATGGAGAAAGGACCATCAGAGTCACTAGTCTGTGTTACAGTGTCACAGTACCAAATGAAAGAATGATGGGGGGGGCGGAGCCTCACCTGCTGAAGAAAGGGTG
>JAODLC010000100.1:7155450-7169085 GCA_026781145.1 Hippopotamyrus pictus
CTCACTGAGCTTCACTTAACCTCAGATGGGAATATGGTCTAGCAGTGAATATCAGCTTTCAGTTTCACGTCCGTAGCCCCTATATTTTGTACCTATAAAAGACCGGGAGTGCACTGTTTACTATTTTAAAAGAATGTACACACAACAACAGTTTTTCCACAACAACCCTTTCCTCGTCCTCTGCTAAATTTTACTCGAGCCTTATCACATTTGAGTACATTTTCTTATAACATCGCTTGGCTCTGAAAGCCTATTTATTAATTACTGATTAGAGAAAATTTCTTGTGATTGGATTGAACACTGTGTTTAGTGTCCTCCTTGTACGCTACATAGCATATTAAAATTATTCAGATATTAATGTAGTAGGCTACTTCTTCTCATGAGAAACATGTCCTTCAAAAACGTAATCTTCAGTGCCAATATGGCTGCAAACAAATACATTTTTTAAATAATAAAATGTACTTTCAATGTTGACAAGAGTGGCTTAGCTGAGTTAGGATTTCCAAATTGAGTCAGGAAAATGTATCTGAGTGATTGATTACCTAAGCGAAATTGCTATCAGGTAGTGTACATTTTTATGGGTCGGTGCCAAAATCCAACCGTGAAGCAAACTGGATGGGCCTCTTCAACCACCGTCCTCGTCCAAAATAACTTAAAGGGTAATCCATCAAATTTAGACAGTGAAATAAAAACAAACACTATGCTACCAGTGCATTAAAAATACTTTCCTGTTAGTCATATTCCTAAGTTACCAAGTTATTTTAGCAATGAATTTGCACGCGCAGAAAATATAACTAGTTCAGCTACTAAAAAGCGACGCGGTACCGTAAAAATATATACTTTGGCACGAGCATTTCGCACCATGTCAAATCTCCTTAATGCACTGGGATACGGCCTGCGCTGCGCATAGCGTTCATGTCCCACTGTTTGCTATTGTGCCACATCTGTTCCTAGTTAGTTTATTATTCGACGATAATTTTTTTTTTTTTTAAAAAGAGCATCTTAAATTATGCAGGGCTTATTAACCATAAAGGCGAATATCAACGGACGTTACTAAATCAACTTCATTATAACACAGAGCAGCTTCATGGATCTTTAGTCGACATATGCGCCCGCGAAGGGAAATATAGGTTAATTTAACGCCTGATTTTTTATTTAAGTTGTACAGACTATTTCACGATGGTGCGGTGAAGTAACGCCGACACACATGGTAACTGCACGCTTTTTTCCTGCTTGCTTCCCAAAACGTTTTCCTTCATGCCATGCCAAAACGGGGTTGCTGGCCGCAGGTAACCGGGTGGGCAATCAGCCCAAAGCGTAGCTCTAAAAACTCAGCAAATATTAAATTCTCCTACATTAAGCGCGTTTCGTTTATTGATTTGAGAGTGGTTACACTGTGTGTGGTCTATATAATATAGAACGCCCATGAATGAACACTGATAGGTCTATAGTAATGTTGTAAATTATCTGAAGATTTTGACCAGCAAATTTGAACTCTCGAGTCAATGTTAATTAAAGCAGAATTTTAGCAATACGTTTTATGTTTAGGAGTAATTTCTATTATAGCAACATGACAGTTTAGGTTTCAATGGTAAACTATTCAAAATCATTTTAAAAGCTGAAAATACAACCGTTAGCTTTCAGTTATACTTTCACGTTTTATTTCCAAAAATCAAAATAATTGTTTACGTTACATTATTAAAATCGCCTAAATTGTTGCGCAAATTTAGAAACATTTAGAAATCTTTATTTCTAATAAAGATTGATAACGGGCTTTTTATATCGTTGGCATCGATTTTCATCCTTTTCCATTTATATTTGCAGATAATTCTAAACTAAAATCCGTGTTAATACATTTTAAATATTACAAGAAGTGTCATATATAGTCTACTAAGTTCCCACTGACGTTTCTTTTTTTTTAAAAGAAAAAAAAAAAAAAACAATTTTAAAGGCGCCTTGAACAGAAATCTAAAAAAATGCCAAAACCTGCATCAACCGTTGGAATAATGCATGTCAATTATGACAAAACTCTGATGTCAGTATCATCGGCTGTTAGTAGCAATGGTTTCATATTATTTACTTTTTTAAAGGGATGTCACGTCACCTGTTGAACCGCAACGTCATCGACGCTCATTTGTCTATAGCCTAGTGATTTAGTGTTGGTTCATCTCGGAGATTTTTTTTTAAGAAAACTCTCATAAATCAAAAACAAAATTTTATTCTTCTGCTTGATATTAGATACGTTAAAATTTACAGTTCATTTAGAAAAGGCGCAGCGAATCTTAAATTGTTAACAGCACTGAAGCACAACGAAAATAAAATTTATAAAAACTGTACAATTTAAAAAAAAAAAAAAAACCTCTTCAAAATGATTAATTGACGCCCGTGCTTCAAGAAATCTAAGTCGGAGCAGTATCCTGAATAGTATATATAGCAACATCAAGCACAGCTATAAGTTACTTCCATCTCCGAGCTGCTGGAGCAGTTTACTAGACAGGAGAGAGCTGCTGTGCAGCGAGTGCATTTTATGATATTCTTGCTGTAGACTGAGGAGATGCTGGGAGGCCATGGGTTGGAGTAGCCCGCTGGGAAAATGTCGGTATTCAGGTAGTAAAGCGGAGGAGACCGGAGTGCAGCGAGCCGTGCTGAGTGACTCGTACGGGAGAGTCGGCGATGGGAAAAAAGTCTTTGTGCCGGCGTGGGAGGTCCTGGAAAACAGGGTGGAAAGCGCCGGCAAGATGCTGCTGACAGGTGGGATGCTGGGAGCGCAGGGCGAGCCCGAGGGGTGATCAGTGCCCATGGGGGATAACTCCAAAGGGACCATCTGCAGGCAGGTCGTCCCGATCCCGTAAGCGCCGTACGTAAAGCTGGGTACTGCGCCGGACTCCATCTGCGGCTCCTTCAGCATGCTGAATCTGAAGTGCTGCCGCTTGAAACGCTTCCTTCGCCGCAAAAAGCTTCCGTTCTCAAACATGTCTGAAGACATGGGATCTAACGTCCAGTAGTTTCCCTTCCCCGGGTTACCGGGTTCCCGGGGCATTTTGACAAAGCAGTCGTTCAGTGACAGATTGTGTCTGATTGAATTCTGCCAGGCCGGGAATTTCTCCCTGTAGTAAGCGAAGCGGTGACTGATAAACTCGCATATCTCGCTCAGCGTGAGGCGCTTCTTCGGGCTCTGGAGGATGGCCATAGTGATCAAAGCAATATAGGAATACGGCGGCTTAACGGAAACGCTGCTTTTCACCACGGCAGGACCAGCTTCTGGCGGAGAATCGTACTCCTCACTCACTTTGTCTCGTGTTTTGGGAGAAGAGGCTGCACTGTTCGGTTCAAGCTCTGAGTCGTCTTTCGCTTTTTCCGAAAGTTGTGTCAAACAAGTCTTTTTCCTGGGATCCTTATTACCGTCTCCCACCACGTCGATGTCGGGATCTTCCATGGGTTCTGCGTCTAAAGTCATAATCCAAAAACAGACCCAACGCCACCTGCGCCACTGGCAGGATATGCGGCACCGATCTGAAAATAGTAGATTATTTTTTCTGCCAGAACAGACCTGTCTTTTCGTTTCCCATTCAGAAATATATTGAATTAGTTACATACATAGAAATACCAGCTGTTCGATTTTCTGTAAGCTCCCCACCCAGCAAAAAGTCGTTAAACTGCAGCTCAGACCCTCCTACACGTGTTGCACAAATAAAAGTTTACCTTTAAAACTCGGTATCTTGCTGTCGAGAAAGGGTGGACGAAGTGAAATAAAACGATAAGCCTTCCAAAGACTCCGGCGTTGTCCGTCACAGCACTTTTTTCCTCGTTAACTGTAACCATAATGAGATCAGGTGACCGTGATGTCATTGTGAAGTGCTTAAGATGCAGCGGACTCCTCTCCAATGAAATCCGCGAAAAACACCAAAAACACTAGGCGTCCTCCTGTTGATGTCCTAGAAAAGACGTCCAAAAATAGTCCATCTTAACATGACTCTTCCTGTTTCGATCTGATTATTTGTCTTAAGTAATATTTCACAGACACGCGTGTATTATTAACTGAAGTCACTAAATTTATTTCTCAATTGCACGACTCATTACAAACAATGAAATTTACTTTAGATATCATGCCCATCGCACAGCTGTACGATTCTATAAAATTGTGTATTGAATATAGCATATCAAAATAGTAGGCCTATACCCATAATAAAATTTTAATGTTTTCGATATAGGCTAATAATATTTAACGCGCAGCTTTCTCCAAATAATAAACAAAAACGACCACGATTTGGGAAAAAAAAACAAGTTGAACCGCTCGGATTTGCCCGCACAACCTTTGCGGAAAAATTGCGGTCAAGCGAAAAATATATCTGATACTTCATCTTGTCCAAATGTTTGATTATGATGATGGTTTATCATATCAGTCTGACCGTTTTGGAATTTCGATATATAAACTTCGTTTCTACCCTGTACCCTGTACCAACAGACACCGATGTTTACATACTGATACCGAACTAATTTTCCAACAGTATGCTTTTGAACTTGTGTAAAATTAAATTCTTGCAAGACATCTGTAAACAAAATTTCGATCAGAAAGGATATCGCCTATCGATTTTCCGTTTTTGTTGTCTAATTATCCATATATAATTGTAAATAAAATAGCCTACAAGAAAATAAACAAATTTCTTTGTTGATGTAAAACAAGGAAATCGATGCATTCAATTTGCTATGCGCGTTACATACAAACACATGAATATGACTTCTTGTCGGTAATGTTACATTTTACATTCCACATAAGAGGTCTCGGCCTTAGATAATTGCTTTTTTCATTAATGTTAAAAAGTTATTTGTTACAGATTCAAATAATAAATGTAAATGTTTGTTGGTAGGAAAAATGTTTGTTAGTGAAAGTTTTGCTTCCCCCTCCCAATGACTGAGAGTTTTGATTAATTAATGTCCTAAATTATTCTAATCAGGGGAAACTTCACGGTCAGGCAGACTTCATAAAACAGTACACTTCACGTTTTTTTTTTTATTGCCGGAGTCAGTAAAGTTCAGCGTTGTCGCACTTCTGAATTGTGTTCAGCTATGATCCCAGCTGAAATTCCTTCACTTGAAGTCATATGTTTAAGTTTAGCGAGACTTCATTTCTGGCGCACGGAGTGTTTTACCTCCGAACTGCGATCCGCGGATCACCCACGCAGTCGGTATATACGGGCTACTGCGGCAGAGACCGGCGCGCAGATTTAATCAAATGAACAGTCCGAGGGAAATGACGTTTATGGCTGAAATGTGTCAGTAAGTTTATGATATCGCTGTTATAGCAGTTACTGACAGCATATGGCTAACACATCCATGTAGCGCAACGCTGCAATGATACTGACTATATACAGCAGAAGATTTGCGCACAGATATTATACTTAAAGAATAAGCAGACCATATTTAGTTACATTACGCTAAACCAAGATTGAAAATATTCTGAAACTGTTAATGTAGAAGTTTAAATTACTTACATTCTATATAAACAATTAAACTATGACATATATAACGAATACATGACCAAAGCAAATACTATAACTACTTGAACAGACGGCTAAAAATAACTTGTTTTTATGTGATTACCATAAAATTACTTAAAAGTAGTAAATAATTTGAACTTTAACACAAAGAGTTGGTATTAATGCGGATAGGTTGCGAAAAACAAGTTGATACATCTGATACTTTTAACACAATTAAATACACTGGTATTTTCAAAGCGGGTCAGTTCTGCATTAATAATTATGTATATTCCCTGACGCCGACCTACCGAATAAATCAGGGTAACGGCGTTTTAACGAGGGTCCACCGTTGTTTATATTAAGTACCAGAGTTCGTCTTTGGGGATACACACATTTCCTGCCTCTGATGTATTTGAAACCCCGGGGAAGATGCGGAGAGTTCATTGCAATGGCGAACCTGCAGGTGATTTCATAAATTTGTCACGCATGTTGTTTGATTGAAAACAGTCCGAATAGATGATAAAACGGCATTGTATGGTTTCAATATCGCAATGAATAAGTCATATATTTTATAAGGAATCCGGCCGTGTCTCGTTGGTAGGGGGACGTTCTTAGTCATATTTAAATTTGTATTTTTGAAAAAAAAAAAAAAAAACATGCTTTATAATATTTTGCACATTTATGAATAATAAATACATTTTCATTCATAACAAATTAGGATATCCATAAACTATTATGAGAAAAGCGTACATGTTAGAAATGTAATCTGGGAAATTTAGTCAGTGTCATACATTCGAGAGAGAATAGCAAGGATTTCACGTCGAGTCCGGAAAATTTAAGTGGGAGAAAAAACAGTCTTGATCATAACAAATATAGGGGCATAATATTTATTAGAGTAGAACAGAGGCTTAAAATACTTTCAAGAGATGGACTTGGGAAAAAAACGTTGTTATAATGAATGAGGAAGGCAGTAGATCGGTATATGAATACTCGGGAGGATAGTTAAGATTATCGTGAGGGTGGCGCTTTGTACACGTATAACAATGAATTACTGAATTACAGTCATTTTACATAAAAATTAATTCTAGACTTGTGGCAATTAAAGATCTCCAACCATTTAAAATAACAATGAAACACGGTACGTACGTTGTACTCAATGCATGACAAGAAAAGGGACGCTTGTAAAGACAACGCGATATAAAACTAAATGGAAACGGTGAAATCGATTATTCAAATATTAGTCATATTTAGGTATGTTTTCGTGCGGAATAGGCCCATTGGACATAACGATCACATTCTAGTTACGTTAAAAACCTACATTCTCCTTAAACGCAAAGGTTGATCAAGTGCGTGAAATCATTATAACACAGCCAATACGTAACATATTGTCGAAGGTTTACGGTTTAGGGACAAGTGTAAAAAATGTTTTAAATTTCTTTTCGTCTTTTTTTAAAGGCCAACAGATCGGCTTCATTGAAAACATCCACGTTTCATGCATGTGCTGCACGCCTCACTTATTGATGCAACTACATAAAGAATCACTGGAAATCATTCAACCCAGACACAAGTTGAATTACTGTTGCTGCCATTTTTCATTTTCACGGAACCTTAACCCCTCTTCAATCTCACATAAAATACGAGAGAGAGAGAGAGAGAGAGAGAGAGAGAGAAATACTTTACTAGGGCTGTTACTGCAATAGATTATAGGGATAAACTTTGCCACCACGCGGTGGAAAGACGCGCTGCAGTACCATTTCGACCGGCTTCTTTTATATCGGATAATACACTCAATAACAAAAAATTTAAGCACCCAGACGGAGTGGTGGAAGGTCATGTGACTGTATCGCAATGATTATAATATCACATCAAATGGACAACAGATTTGTCAGTATGGGCACACTGCTGGTCCCATGTCAGTAGGGTGCGGCACCCCCCCGGGCCTGGATACATGCGACGATGCGGTGTGGGAGTCCTACAGCCGTTGTATCCTCTCCTGCGGCAAGTCGGCCCACAGCTGTTGTCACTGGCCCTCGAGATCCTGCAGATTGGCACTGGGTCTGAGTTGACGTGTGAGCGGATCTCACACCTGTTTGACCAGGAAAAGATCGGGGGACCTGGCTGGGCACAGGAGGAGCTCAGTATGATGCGGGCAGTCCATAGACGCATGTCCTGTGTTCTCTTGTTGAAAGACTGTACCAGGGTGCCGTCTCAGGAGGGGTAAGACATGCGGACCATGATGCATGCCTGGAATAAGGCCAGTGTATCTCTCCACAACATTGCTCCTGTCCCCTCAGCGACGCCATACGCGCACATGACAATCATCCGTGGTGATGCAGAATCGAGATTCATCGCCTCTCATCATCATTCCATGCCTCCCGGTTATGGCACCACTGCAAATGCAGCCGTCTCAGGGTTGATCCATCATCAGACGACCGTGACATCTGCATGCAACACATGCTGGGCAATCACATGATACGACAAACCCGGCCTCATGCAAACCCTCAATGCGACCCCAATCAAACTCCATCAAGTGCTGGCAATGTCTAATGCGTCTAGGTGGCATCCTCTGGGTCTGGTGACTAGACGTGCCAGCTCCTTGCAAATCCGGCCTGCATATGTACCAAATTACATCCAAATCGGACCATTACTTCTGGGTGCTTAACTTTCTGTCAGCGAGTATATATATTTTGGGACATGAATGATAAATATATGGGGATACACAAACTTAGTAACACCAAAATTAAACACAAGGTGTAAATCAAAATGAAATACGTATATCCATTGTAAACTGGTAAACTCCATATGTAATTTCACTTCTAAGTTTTATGTGTGGCTTTACAAATTAGGGAAAATGTCTGACCATTATAAGATGTAATAACGAGAATTTATTAAAGACCAAAGAAAATGCTTTGGTACAGACAACAGAAATGTTGCGGAAGACATTCATGACCTGAACTGCACTATTATGCTACTTATTAGTTATGTCTGTCCAAAAAGGACAGGAAACAAAAAAAAACGGGCACAAAACCAAAATCAAGCAGAAAATTTTGCCATCAGTTTTCAGAACGGAAAACAGATCAGCTGAGGAGAAACATGAAGATTTCAGTCACAGCTGCACCCTAAGAAGAACAGGATCCCTTAAAGGCTGTTTAGGGCAGCATAGAAGGC
Organism: Hippopotamyrus pictus; assembly: GCA_026781145.1. Lineage (NCBI taxonomy): Eukaryota > Metazoa > Chordata > Actinopteri > Osteoglossiformes > Mormyridae > Hippopotamyrus > Hippopotamyrus pictus. The sequence continues at coordinate 7,164,096 of JAODLC010000100.1, forward strand.
AACAAAGTTATGAGTCTTTTATTTTTTCCAAGTGCAATTCACAGGGTACAATTCCCAACAGACCCTTTGGAACAGCGACCTCTGCTGACAGGACAGGAAATGAGACAGGGACACTTGTATCCTGGCTCAGGCAGCGGTAAATACGGCGAGGTCCTTGCTGTTCTTGCGGTGAGAACACGCCAGCCTCAGCATGTCTCCGCACCTGGAGCAGCGGGAGTTTGAGTTGCCCTCTTTCCTGGGGATGTACCAGCACTGGTGGCATCGGACTCGGTATTTCTTATACCTGCAGGGAGCCGACAGGGAGGAGTTCGACCAGCGATGGTCTTCGTGGGATGTCGCATCATACGAGCTAATCTCCTTCGTTACAAAGGGGATGCACTGGGCATTTATGCCCATGTAGCGGCAGGGAATCAGACCTTCAGTGCACCCTGTATGTTCACAATGTGACATTTTACTATCACACTTTACATTTGAAGTTTACATCTTTCTTCTCTTCGTGGCACCATCACCTTCATATCACTACAGACTCAGCACAATCGTGACACTGCATTGCTGACTATTGCTTAACATTTGCTCTACGCCACATTGCCATTCTGATATCGCTGTGACTCATGCAAGTTGAAATGAACAAACACAGACGTCACTGTCTCTGCAGTCTGTCCAGTTCTGGTCCTTGCTAATTTTCTGACATGCATGCAGGTCTGCCTGGTGCCATGTTTATGTTGAATGAAATTCTGCGCCGTGCTAAGGCTGAAATTATTTCCAGTTTTCCGGCTGCGATGCCCCAAATACTTACATGGAGATAACAAAACCGTATTTTATTTCTAAAACAACGTCCGAATGGAAACATGCTTTTAACTATGGCATCAACACTGGAGATGTTACCATAAACGGCTTTAAAGGTCTGTTTAGAGACGTGGTACACGTTTGTTTTGAGAATGAGATGGAAAATATACCCAGCCGAGAGAGTAAACGGCACCTAAATGATCACACATGTGAGGTCGTTCAGTGACTTGCGCTGGGGTCATTCACCTTATACCACAGGCGTTACATAAAGGGGTTCCATCCTCTGCATCTCGCCACAGGGGAGTGGTCTTCGTATTGCAGGAAGCACATGTCTTGTTCTCTGAATGAGGGAAAGGGAAAGCACATAATCCAGCCCAAATTTTTATATTATCCATCCGTTTTCCATAGCCACTTATCCAGAACAGGATTATGGAGAGCCTGGAGCCTATTACAGGAAGCACAGGACACAGGGCAGGGAACACCCCGGTCAGGACGCCAGGCCACCACAGAGCACACATTCACACACACACAAACACAAAAAAGGGAAATTCAGAGGAACCACTCCAGCTGAACTGCACGTCTTTGGACCGTGGGAGGAAATCTGAGCACCCAGAGAAAAGCATTATGAACTGTGGGAGAGGATGCAGATGTCATATAGAGAAACGCTGGCCAGAAATCAAGACCACAACCGTGGACATATGGGCCATGGAACTACCCACTAGGCCACCATGCCACTTTCATTTTTAAAATGTATGTCATACACATGTAGTCTTCATCTTCATTATTTGGTAGGTCTGCAAAATCCAGTAAAATTTCCACAACTACTTTTTGTTTCCCAGTCTCTTCTCGAAAGATCCAAAAGTTACAAACATGTACATTATTGATTTGAACCTTAATAACATACTGAATTTTCAGACTATGTTAAGATTACACTTTTAACTATGCCTATAAATTCTCATATTTATTTGTGCCCAGAACATTAGCTGAAATCACTGTCACGTAGAGCACAAGCATCGCAATGTTCAAGACCCCAAAAGTAAGATCCCTCAACTTCTCCGTCACGTGCTGCCAGAGACCAGCGGTACTCACTAGGGACGCTTACAGGGTCGATATCTTCCTCCGAGCTGCTAGTTTTCAGGGAGTTTATCAGAGATCGCATTCGGCTGCCTCTCCCCCTACGTCCACTCTTCCAAAACTCTGCACTGGAAAGACACATTTTTGGGAACAACAATAAGAAAAAACAACTAGGTAAAGGTGGTTGAAGAAAATATGACTGGTTGCACTTTGTGGGGACCACACACTTGCATGCCGGCATTTTAGGGACCTTGCTAACTGATGTTAGTAAATAGTGAAACTAACTGATAAAGATAAGTGGAAATGGAATGAAGACTGCAGGACCATAGCCGCAACATGTTACCTGTACTTCGACGTGATGAGAAGTCGACATTGGTCCCTGTTGTCGTTGAACTCCGTACGCATACGGAAGGAAACGCCTTGAAAGTCAGGGTCACAGAGATCCGCACTCCGGGTAGGATGACGCTGCTTTCTAGGGGTTCTGCCTCGCCAGCTGGGACCAAGAGCCACCTTGGCCATCTGAGGGTCCACAGGCTTCAGAGCTGCATCATCCCTATTGCTCCTATGGGCATTCCCAGGAGATGATGGCGTATCCTTAACAGGAGTTGACTTCCAATTCACTGCATGAAAGTCCCTGCTTAATTCTACTGAGGAACTCCCAGGTCTCTGCTTATTAATATGTGATTCTAAAGGAAGAATCAAATTAGAGTTACAGTCCACTTCCATGCTGGGGCCATCCAGGTCGGCTGCAGGGATGGATGAGCAAACTGCAGCATCCGGGAGCAGAAGACCTTCAGGTTTAGTAAAGAAATTCTTCCCCTGCTTTTGGCAGTTCTGATAGACAATGGATGCCAGCAAGCTCAAGCTTTCTACTTGAGGGTTACATTTATCCAAGAAGCGAGTCTCTGTTCCCTCAAGGCCGGGTGCTTTTGATAGACTCCCAATAAAAGAACATTCCTCCTGACTTTCATTGCATAAATGATACCTGTGTTTAAGGTTGTATGTTGTACCTGTATCATTGGTTGAAAAATGTGTCTTGCCATCTTCCTGGGTATCTTCTGGGTAAATGTTAGGGCACTGTTCATTTTCACCTTCTAACACTGAACTCTGTACTACAGTGGAACTGTGTGAGACTCTGCTTGATCTCCCACTGTAAAATGAAAGGTCAGGGCTGCTTTCCCTGGTGGGCCTCACTTCCTCTTCCGTGGTCCTGAAGCACCATGGTTCACTTTTCACAGTTTTGTTCCTGACACTCTGTGGATGCGCATGTTTGCCCGCCTCTTGAAATTTTGACTGATCTCTGGTGCGGTCGGGAATCGTGTTCCCCCTGAGATAGCCAGAAGAACTCTTGTGGGCAGATGTGGGCAATAATGGTGTGTCCCTTCCCTCTTCTCCATCCTCGCTTACAGGATGTAGAAGCCGTTCACACTGCAGGTTGATCAGACTCATTACCTCCCAAGGGCTACTGCCCTGCTGACTTTGTATAAGGGAAAAAGACCCAGAGTATTTCTGTCGTGATTTAGGGCCTGTTTCTACATATTTACAGGGCTCTGCAGAAGCTACAGGAGGACAACAGGCAGAAGCTACTGGGGAAGAAGGATACTGCTGGCTTTGTTCCTTGGAACATGTCCCATTTGTCAGTCTCCATTCCAGAGTGTCTTGTTTGGCAGGGGGTGCAAGCTTGGTAGCTTCCTGGAGAAGGTAGAGTATGGTGGACTGAGGAACTTGGTCATCCTGGACATCCAGGTCTTCTCTGGTGCCTTCACTTAAAGTAGCTGGGGTATCAGAGCCTGTGCTCATTCTTCTGTTTCCATTGAGACAAACAAGCAGCCCTTTAACTACCATTCTGGATTTTAAATTAAGTCAAACTTGCCATATCATTTGGGGTGATTTTATTTTAAACATAAATTCTACATAAATAAGTTATGTTATACAGTACTGTGCAGAAGTCGTAGGCATTCAAATAAAATGAGGCTATTTCTCAGAGTAGTAAGTATTTATGCTCAGAAAAAAACAACACAATTTACCATTAGAACATATGCAACATATGACAGTGACACAATAAAAAATAAACAAGAATTTATTATATTCTTCAAAAAGTTATTGTTTTCTTGTTGCTGGACAACGATTTGGTTCCCAAAACACTTCTCAGGGCCATCACAGCCATTCCTGTATTACATCAGTGTATTGGACAGTTGCTACAAATACTGGGGTGACTTTAGGAGAGCTTTTGAAACGGCTAAGCACAAATACTTATACAGACAGCCTACTATGATAGTTTTACACCAAAATGAAAACGGATTAATCATTTTCTTTGGCTCCCTAAGATTTTTGCTCAGTACTGTTTGTTCTGGGTAAAATATTTCAAAATAAATTTCTCCCGTATATATTACCACGATTTTGTACACACAGAGACCTTATGCCATCCTCTATTTTAATACAAACACCCGTGTTTTTAAGTGTTGAAATTTTGTGGCGTATTCATGAATTATAAATACAAATATTTATAATTCATTTCAGTTCAAATTAAAACTCGGGAATGGTGACTTAAAACAACTGGTACATTTTTTTAAAAAAAACTAAGCCTATCTGAGAAAATCTTATGAGCAGAAGGAGCAAGTAATATATTTTCTGTAGTCTGGTAACTAAATGTTACAACAATTAGTTTCACTTACAATAATTTGACTTTTTTTTACGGTCATCGCGAAATGTGTTATATACTCACGTCAGTAGCTCATTCGGCAAAGCACGAAATATCGTTGGATTTCAGTTATAGGAGAATACGTCTACGTTACGTCTAGTTATATGTGTGAGCAATATTGAATATTTATGGTTCGGGTTTATTTCAGGGGCCGTTTGGCTGGACTGTATCATTTCACCTCAGACATGGTAACATTAATTCACAGCTCTAGAAGGGTGCAGGCACGCGGCAAACGAGCGCCTCGAGCGCACGTCCACGACAAGGCGCGTGCGAACAGGTGTTCCGGGCAATTCAGTTTCCCTATGTTTCCCCTATCGCGCGCTGATTTGTACACGGTTTCGCTGTTGATTTCTTGTCTTTTTACTAAGCTCTTGAGCCATATATTTTAAAACATCACATGCCTTTTTGATGTTTTTTGTTTTTACAGAT
>JAODLC010000100.1:7188395-7207355 GCA_026781145.1 Hippopotamyrus pictus
AGGCAGACCGCCGTCCTGGTAAGCTCACTATCTCCGGCTGCACCGAGCCCCCTTACCATCATGCGGGACCTGATAAGACCAGTCCAGGCAGTAGTTGAACTGTCTGGTTTCAACATTTCCTGGGAAGTAGGGGGGGGGGGGGGCTGCTTCGGGATGTGGGCTGGGCATCTGCAGGCTGTGAACACGACCATGCTCTGTGCTCTTCGGGGCCCTGACAGCCTGCCACGAGTTACAGCTCCTGGTCTTCCTGTTGCTCAAGAGGCCTGGGGAGCACGCTCACACTTACGCGCTGATAAGCCCAACGGAGGCAGGGGGTGGGGGGGGGGATGCGGGGAAAAGCATCCTGCTGAACACAAACCCAACATCCTGCCGGTGCCCACATACAAGGAAACCTCTGCTTAGGTCAGCACAGAAAAGCAGGGGTTTGTGTGTCTGTGAGAGCGTGTATCTGTGAGGGCGCGTGTCTGTGAGGGCGTGTGTCTGTGAGGGCGTGTATCTGTGAAGGCGCGTGTCTGTGAGGGCACACTGAGGAAAGCAGACAGAAACCTGAGTGGCTCCCGCTAATTAATCTAGCAGCTGCTCACCCACTCTGTCTAACAGAGTTGGAACCCCCGCGCCACACATGAGGTCGGGAGGGCCAGCGGATCCTTGCGGCAGGGGAGCGGGATGGGCTACAGGCGGCCCATCTGAAGACGGGAGTTTCCTAATCGGGGGGGCACTTTCAAGTTATTGCAAAAAAAAGTAAACACAGAAATGCAAAGAAGCTGTTTGAGCAGGCAGATGAGCTAAAGGTGAGAGGTGGAAGTCGGCCATGGGAGAATGACAGGAGGGAGAACAGGCAATGCACTGGAACGGATGTGGGCACCGTAAACGGGGCGGGGGTGGGCGGGGACAAGAGGCTGGCACTGAGGAGACACCGGCACAGTGCAGCCAGAAGCATCCATCATAGCAGCCCCCCCACCTCCTCTATACACCCAGTCTCTCATGGAAAAACCCACAGAGATGCATGCAAGCGGCGGCAGCTCTCCACTGCCGGGGAGTCGGGCCTTCAAAGAGGGAGAGACAGGCATTGGCCGTCGCCTCCAGGTGCATTATGGGAGAAAAGGCAGCCAGTATTGGCAGTGAGGTTATGTTCATGTTTCAATGTGATCCCAAACGTTATTAGGTGAAAAAGATTAATGCGACTGCTTGTATACAGCCAATAAAAACTGCCAAACAAAAGCACTATTCAAGTATTGAAGCTGACATACATAACGACTTGTAGCCAAAAAGCAGGATTTGGTTCTAGACATACACTGCTTGTTAGATTTAGGGGCGGTGTGTCGTCTCCACAGGTTAGGACTCCTGTGATCGGAAGGTCGCTGGTTGAAATCCTGTCACCTTAGGGCCCTTGAGCAGGACCCTAACCCCAGTCGCTCCAGGTACTGGCTGACCTGCTCTCCGATCCTCACTCGTACGTCACTTTGGACAAAAGCATCGACAGAATAAGGTAAATGTTAAACATTATTTATGCACGCACACAGCTGGACTGCTGCTTTAACACTCAGATAAACAGAAAGGAAGGAGAAACCAGACTGAGGAGAAAAAAGCTCATCACAGTGACAGCAAAAAGTCAGGAGGTGGGTGGACCCTTATGAAGTTACATAAAAACCCGATGAGAAGTTATGGGTTTCATAATGCATGTACACACCAACACATACCCAAATAAATCTGTTCTTACGTGGTGTGTCATACTTATCTCACGTTAAATACCACCCACGTACTCCCTCCCCGTCCCACCGTGAGATCAGGCCCAGGTGGGTGACAGTGGAAATTAAATAGCACAAACCATGTGAGTTTTAGTACAATAATACAAAGATAAGGTGCAGAGAAGCTTCTGGAGAATCACACATCTGACCTGCTTCTGGTGCGAATCTCCATTTCTCTATTTCGGTGGGAACCAGTACTGGGCACAGCCCATTAGGTGACACTGGTGGCCATGTTGGGCACCGTCTTCTGTCTTAGGAAGCAAATTTTACGGAACATGCCCCGCGCTCCTTGGGGGTGCGGGCTTGAAGCTTGCCGAGGTTGGGGGTGAGGGGGGCTTTGTCTCCGCTTGGGTTTTGACCGGCGCTGGTGCTCCCTGTGCAATTACAATTCCTACACTGGCATGAGCACAATCAGACGGGAAACTCCCGCCTCAAAGGCACGTATTACACTGTCAAAAACACATTTATTCGGGGTAAAACCCACAAGTTTGCTAGTGACTCAACCGCTGGAATTCCAGAGATTCTCTAGCAACCAGAACAATGGTGGCTTAGTTTGCTGATATTAGAACTGTGTGAAAATGCCACTTTGATCAAAGTCCAATCCAAGCAGAGCAGCACTTTTCATTTCTTCTTAATTTATGTGACTGTCCTCCAAATATCAGTCACAGCCCTATATTTCATTTATTTTGGATGTGAGTAAATGGCAAGAGAAAATACACTAGAGAATATACCATATGCTCCAGAATTCACTAGAACAATTTCCAAAGTCCGACAGTGCCATTAAAAAAATGAGCTGATGCTTGACAAGGAATGACTATGTGTGTGTGTGTGTGTGTGTGTGTGTGTGTGTGTGTACGCTTTTGGACATGCAGAAAAATTCTCCGTAACAGTATTCTACAATCTTCTGTCACATTAGACACAAGCAAAGGATACAGTCCTGCCAGGTATAGTGTTAAAATATGCATTTTTATTTGTTTTTGTCATTCCTATCATTATATTATTATTACGCAGGCAGTGAGTAAATCATCGCCTGGATAGCAGTGAGACCTGGTTACGCCTCACAGACACACGTGATGTATATCAGGAGCGGCGGGGGGAGCACAAGGATATAGGAACAGGGACATCAGGCACACAGCATCGTGCGGGGCCGCCGTCCTCACTGGGATTCACGCTGGTACAGCCGGTAGCACACAAAGCCTGGATTTAAAGTTTTTTTTTTTTTCCCAGCTGAACATAAAAGAATGGAGAGATTCGCATGGAATCACGATTACGGAGAGGGTCGGGATCAGCTCTGGGATTCGACAGCAGCACAGCAGCCTGGCGGGGGCTTTGCGCTAACAGCAACGTCTAGATCCATGGCAACGGGGAAGATGTAAGCCTGTGATAGTGTGGAGAGGCTCTGGAGCAGCGTGGAGTGCGAGATGTTTTGTGTGACGGTTGGCGGCGCATGGAGATGTTGCCAGAAAGAGAGGAGAAAACAAATAGAAATGATAGCCGTGGAGAACAGTGTTATCGGCAAACGAAAGATACGCCTTGATAAGTAAACTGATGGCACTGTATGGGGGGGGGGGGGGCAGGTGACAGATGGAATGGATGGGCCCTGTTCCTGGACGCTAGCCTTTCATCTAGCCAGCAACTTTCAGTTCAATGGCCACTTCTCTAGAAAATGTCCGATTACTTTTGTGCGATTTGTGTGCGATTACATGCTATTCCATTTAAAACCAAGTGCCAGGGAGAAACTCAATGCTTTGCAATCGTGACATCAGGTTTCATTGCATAGCAAAGAATCTAAAAGTAAAACTGGGGTATTCATGAAACATAATATTGAAAAGATGCAACAGATGCATTAAACTGAGACTGTTTAACACGCACTAGCACACAAGCGATTTGTTTCATAAAAGACACAATCTTACTGCCCCCCCAGGGTCAAATCCTAGAATCCCCCCTGCACTATAACAAAAAGGCTATTTCAGATAACATTCTGCATCCTGACTGAGTAACTCTACCAGTCAATATCAGTACTATATGAGCCTCCACTGACCGTAACCGAAGGCGGAGCAGTCCAGTAAATATTCTGCCTCTTAATTGGCATTCAAAGAGTACTTTCTGATGAAGAAAGCTGTGAGGTCAGCTTTCCTTCCGCACAAAGTCAGGATACAAGCACGCAAGCATCCAGGGACGACAACCCTCTAAGGCACACAATGTACCGGCAGGTGACAGGGCTGAAATTTCGAGGATGTCTGGGCTAAGGGTCAGGGTCTATAATATGCTCCTGAGACCCAAGGAAAAAAGTGTCCTTCAATTTTAGGTTATTTGTCTTTGGAGGAAATAAGACATCTTACAATTTAGATTTTTTTCAAATTTATTTTTATTTTTAATTTTACAGCATGTCCTCTTTAGCGTACAACAGGAATAAATATGTTTCCTTACATCAGTGAAAAGATATATGCAAAAAGAAAATGTCCACTACAATGGACATAAATGAATGGGTGGGGTCTCGGGAGGATATTGGGCTTATAATGGAGCAGAATAATTCCCAGACACTCAAGCCTGAATAAACCTGGACACTGGATTCTTGTGAATTTTGCCACACTACAGCGGATGACCCTGGATTTGCTGGTGATTCACTAGCCAGTTGAATGAGGTCAAAGTCAAACCCTAACTGCACGTCTTTGACAAATCCTCCCAGTGAAGTGATTTTACCTGTTACTTTACGGAGGTTTAATTTCCATTGTCTCACACTTCAGGTGGCCTACATTCAAATGCCAAGACCCAGTGCATGGAAAGTTCTCACCCACTCTGGTAGCAGGAAGTTTGCTTTTGGTAACGTACAAGAAAGTGAACGATGCCATCTGAGGGGAAGCCTTGAAATCTGCACAGACTTGTCTGACTCGTAAGACGGGAGGTCCTTCAGAACGTCAGGGCCAACCTGAAATAAGTAGCACACAGACTGTTTGTCTTGCCAGTGAGACACTCGGTGGTCTTTGGGCAGACACCCTACCTGATTTACCGTCGCTCAGTTGAGTAGTTACCGGCAGCAAGACGGCGAGGCCAGCCTTAGAATTCCTGGAATGGAAAGAGCGCCATGCTCCGTCTCTGGGATCTGGGGCTGCCGCAAGAGCCACGGGCCAGGAGACACCCACCTGGAACATGCCGGAGACTGCATACCTTCCGCCTGCGGGTTGTGTTTTACGTGGCATGGAGCTGCCTCCACTGGAAGTACTTTGCCTTCCAGGTTAATAAACGAACGGCCTTCCATTGTTTCCTGAAGACCTGTCCCTCACACACATGTTTTGTGCACAAAGGGAATCTGGTTTTCTGGCAAGAATGGTTGGGTTTCAGCTCTCTGACTTCAAACCCCAAAAGAACCGAGAATAGAGCACAGAGGGAGGAGAACAGGGACTCTGCAATGGAGGTGCCAGCATGCACTTGGCCAGGGTTTTCTGTGTGGCTTTTGATAAAGGCTCCAGTCTCCTGAAGATCAAAGCAGATGCTTTGCTTACACTCCAGAGAAAACAGCTCGGGCTCCATCTCACCAGCCTTCCCCTTACTGTAAGGAGTGCTGCATGCTAATAGGCTACATGGGCTTAGGTCCCTCCCCTTATGATGGACAGGACAGTAGAACCAATAACGTTCCGGCTGTCATAAGACACAATCCATTTTGAATTTATGAAACATAATGGCATGAAAATTAGACCAGTAGAACATACTGAAATATGATCATACATACCTTTAATAACGGTACACTCAGTTTATTACTTGCACCTGCTTGTTAACACAAACAACCGGTTCCTCCAAACAGCCAATCCTGTGGCTGAAGCTGAATACATACAGCACACAAACGGGGCCAAGAAATTCAGTAACTGTTTGATTAAGCATGAGATCGGCTCTGCCGCGTGATCTTGATTTGGAACGTGGTGTAATTGTCGGTGCAGGATGCGATGGTTCCTGTAGCCAACCTCCAGTGATTTTCACACACTACGGAGTCCAGAGTTTACAGAGAATGGTGTAATTTGAAAGAAATGCAGTCGGTGGCATTTCTGTGACCAAAGGCGCGTTGCTAATGACAGAGGTCAGAAGACAATGGGTCAGGGTCAGTAAAGCTTAGCTAGAGGACTGTAACAACGATGTCGACAAAACTGCAGAACCTCGGTGCTGAAAGGCATCTATGAATGAACAACTTGTGTTTAAGATGCAAAAGTAGGTCCTGGGCAATATTAACTAGTTATACCCAATAAAGTCACACTATCTGAGTGTATATTACACATATTATTATTTTTATCTCAATATCCACAAAAACGGGCCAATGAGAGGTTTCAAGTTCTTTATAAGGTTTACGCAAGTTTCCAATGTAGCTTGGGGGAAAATAAATCATCTAAGTTGAAAGCAATATGGAGTTGCTCCCCCCTATATAACAGCTGCTACTCTTCTGGGGAGACTTTCCACAAGATTATGGAGTGTGTCTGTGGGAATTTTTGCCCATTCATCCAGAAGACCATTTCTGAGGTCAGGCACTGATGTTGCACGTGAAGGCCTGGCTCACAATCTCCATTCTAGTTCACCCCAAAACTGTTCGATGGGGTTGAGGTCAGGGCTCTGTGTGGGCCAGTCAAGTTCTTCCACACGAAACTCACCCAACCATGTCTTTATGGGCCTTGCTTTGTGCACTGGGGCACAGTCATGCTGGAACAGAAAAGGGCCTTCCCCAAACTGTTCCCACAAAGTCAGAAGCATACAATAGTCCAAAATATCTTGGTATGGTGAAGCATTCAAAGTTTCCTTCACTGGAACTAAGGGACTTAGCCCAACCCCTGCAAAACAAACTCATACCACCATCCCTCCTACACCAAACTTTACAAGTGACACAATGCAGTCAGGCAGGTAATTTTCTCCTGGCATCTGCCAAACCCAGACTTGTCCATCAGACTGCCACACAGAGAAGTGTGATTCGTCACTCCACAGAACATGTTTCCACTGCTCCAGAGTCCAGTGACGGATGTTTTACACCACTCCATCCAACACAATATATATATACAACATATATATATATATATATATATATATATATATATACACTGTATATGTAAAATGTATATACTGTATGCATTGTATGGTGGGACAGTGGTTAGCACTGCTGCCTTGCATTTGGAGTCTCTACTTCATCATGGCTCCACGTCGATGGAGTTTGCATGTTCTCCTTGTGTCATCATGGAGTTCTTTCTGGGTTCTCTGGTTTTCCCATGGTGTATGCCCTGTGGTGGATTGGTGCCCCATCTCCCATAGGGTCCAGACCCCTGAAACCCCGTCTAGGACAAGCGTTTACAGAAATGGGTGAATATATAAAATCAAGAGATTGTTTCATCCAAGTTCCTACTGGGTTACAGGGTCAAATAGTTTAAGAATGGAGAATTTGTGATGGTAAAATCAGTTTATGAGGTGTGGCTTGTTTGAAAAAGGTTAGCCAATATGTCAGTAAATCAATCTGTGACAAGAATCTCCAATTACTGTTTACATTGTATAGATAATGAAACCTAATCCACCCATGGGACTTGCAATACCATAAAAAAATGATCTGTTGGAAGCATAGAACTGTTTTGATGTGTTTCTTTTTCAGATATTTCCAAACCAATCAGATAGCGTTAGTCCAAGCACCAGCAGCTAAAATCTAATGCCATTATGCACTTTCCATTCGAGTAATTCAAGTCAGTTTCACAGGTTAAAAAAAAACAAAACATTTATTTAGTTTCTAGAAATCATTAAGATGACCATACTAAAGAACAGGCTGTGAATGACTTCAACTTAGCAAAAATAAAATGAAATATGAACATTTAGAGACTTCTTTAAAAATAATACACTCGTCGCAAAGCTGAATTTGACAGAATTTGTTCCAATCCACTTGTCTTCTTTTACAGGCCAAGACAAAAGCCTTTGTACTTCCCCTGGTTGGTAAGGACATCAACAAATTGTCTTATGATTCTGAAGGGGTTATTTTACTGGGTGCTTTTCCACAGGTCAGAGCTGCTCATGGCTGAACAGGGGTGATGTTCCTCCTGGCAAAAGACACACAAGACTGAAGAATCATAAAGCTTCATTGGATTGTTCTGCACTATTCGTTCCCTCTGTGGGTAATTTCTTTGGGGCCCTCAAGGCTGGATTATGTGGCAAAAGGATTTAAAAATGATGAAGACATAGGTATAACTGCAAAGATATGATTGCAGGAGATGGATCAGTTCTGGGTGAGGACATACGGCCTGTTTCTTCCCTGGCTACACCATAATGGCATAAAAGAAGGAAGAGCAAGTCAGAAGCCCCAGAAAATTCAATTCAAATTCCCTACCCTCTGACTCTCTGATGCTCTGAAGAATTGCAATTTTGCATCAAGTGTGTGAAATGAAAATGAAGTGCCTTGACTTGACTTTAGAAAATAAACACCTTTTATTTTACTGCCTGGCAGCCTTTATCGCAAATGCAAAATGTATTTTATTATTATTTTTTCAGACATACGCCAAACATTCATTTACAGCCCAGTGAACCGCACAGAACAAACGTCCGGCTGGAAATGTCTCTCTTTGTGTAACACAGACCCTCCTTTTCAGTATCGCTCTACAGAACATAAACAAAAAAATGGCAGCTTCAAGTGAAACCCACCACCAATGAAGATGGGGACGATAGGTGAACCAGACGTACACAGAGTACAATAACTCACAGAAGTTCAAAGCTCCAGGGCATCCTGCCTACACATGCTGAGGGAAAGCCTCTGTGGGTTCCATTTCATATTCCAGTGATGAAGGGGATTGATTTCTTCATCACTGGAACACAAACATCACTAACCTTTGTTGTTAAGGAGACTTAGCAGTGATGCTGATAAGACATTATCACAGGTGCAGGCGTCCATGCAGATGCCTGAATTTATCGTTTAATGATGACTCATCGGCAACTGACATGTTACTGTATAAAACGTGCATCACCGCTAATGCTGTGTGAGCAGGTACAGTCCACAGAGAACGTTCACTGTTCAAGGCTGCATTTTTCTCAGGAGGGACATTGCGTCTCAGTTTTCAATTGTTTTATGGACTATTTACAGTTCCCAAAGAAATGTATGCTATTGGAGAAATAAAGACAACTGGAAAAAGACTGAATTTTAATAGTGCTGATTTAGACAAGGCTTGTGGAGGAAGCTGTACAGACTTTTTAGTGAACTTTCAAATTACTTGAAATGGTTACCTAAAGTGATTTTATAGGGATTCAACTTTGACATCGAGCTGGAGCTTTACTGGGACTGTTAAAAATTCTCACAAGAAAGGAATATGTCAAATGGCACTCAGTGAGTTATCTATGTCATGAAGTGATTGCAATTTTATCTAGGAGAAACGGCACAGAAAAACCACAGATTAATTTGCAAATTTTAATTTCTTCTGGCAGTTCCTTCTTCTCCTCATCTTTCATCATCGTCGTCGTCATTTACCTTGTATCTATGACGTAAGCTCACCATCATCAGTTCCTCGTTTAGATCTTTAGGTACCAATGCGTAACAGCAATGTTCTAAGATGTGTCAGCCCTGAGATGCTGACCTCTTTATCGCTGCTGGTGGCGGAGTCCCAAGTTTCTTATCGTTCATCCAGCAACAGTGATTAACTTCTGAAAGGGGTTAGAGAAACATTGCAGCTCAGCCAATGACGCTCCTTCTCTGACTCCTTGAGAACAGCCATCTTCTGATCGGCACCTCTCCTAACACAGGGTACATCATACTTTGAAGGCTATTTGCATTGTGGTGTAATCACCTGGAGTCAATTTTTCCAGCAATGAATAATGCTTCTTTATGATTCCTTCTTGTAAATCTCTGCAAAATCCATTTCAACATCTTTGCCGCATAAAGTTATGTACCCAATAAAATTTGATTCATAAGCTGATGGAAAGTCTCACATGCAGAGGTGGAAATTTCAGGTCCAGAAAGTACAAATCCAGACCGTGATTTAGTTTCAACCAACCAGTTCAGCATAAAGAGTCACAGTCACAGAGTACTCAGCTGGTTGGCTGAAACAAAATCCTGGTCTGGATTCATACTTTCTGGACCTGAAATTTCCACCTCTGCTCACATGTGAGAACGAGGCTCACCAACCACTATCAAACTTGTGTTCCGAGTTGCTGTGTTTGAAGGTGCAAACAGCACAGAGGATCAGAAAAAACACAATATCCCAATGTGAGTGGCATCCGATTGCCGATGGACAGGCCCGACACAGATTGGCTCTCACCCCACTGCTCAGAGCAAGCTTCATGTCCAATCACAAGACTCGCTGCATGGTGACTGTTGGCGTGTTATGGAATATGCCATGCCTTCCGAGCACTGCCGGAAGCTACTGTACACTGGCTAAATCCCAGAGGTGGAGATTTCAGGTCCAGAGAGTACAAATCCAGACCAAGATTTTGTTTCCACCAACCAGTTGGGTACTCTGTGTCTGTGACTCTTTATACTTAACTGGTTGGTTGAAACAAAATCTTGGTCTGGATTTGTACTCTCTGAAATCTCCTCCTCTCCTTAATCCACTGGGCTATTAAACAAGCATGAGTCAGATGGTTGGATTCACCCTCTTTTGTCCCAGATCAAGCCTCTTCACAGCTACTGGTCTGAGCACAATGAAGTGACTTTTCAAGCATTTAACAATTAAGCAAGCGCCACAAAGCTTGTCTACTTTAATTTTATTCCAAGTCCATTATGAATTACAAGTAACATTGTTTGTTTCCAGCACTCCATGATGACAAGGCTGCCCCTCTCCCAGTCAGGGCTGGGAGCTCCAGTAGGTTTTGCAGATCTCAGTATGCAGCACCATGACAGATACCTCATGTGGTCAAGCACTGGGTAAGGTAACATGCCCGACCCCCCCCCCACCCCATACAATATAATATATATCACATTAGAAACAATCAGTTGTTTTACATAAATATTCATTTTAAGTAGCAGCAATCTGAAACACAAGTATTAGTTCTAATACAGCTGTTCTGAGTTTTTACAAGTTCAGTGACAGTCTCACTGGGTACTTTTTTAATCAGCGACACCTCTGCAATAACATAAAATGCCAAACATTTGTGCTTAGTATTCCTTTGGGAGTCAGTGCATACAATCACAATTAATGGAAAAATGGCAAAGAACGGAACTGAGTGAGTAAGTCAAAAAAATTATGACAATAAAAAAGAAAATGTGCATGTTAAACATTGATTTTGTTATGAGACCAAAAAGTTTGCAACATTGTTACAGAATTTAGGACAAGCAGGTATAGGAAACTGATGGATAGACAGATGGACGAATGGATGGATGGATGGATGGATGGATGGACAGTCTTATTCTTCATGATACCTCTGGATATGTCCTACTGAAAATTGCTGCCATTAACCCACAGATGGAAACAATTTGGAATCCTTGGGCTAAAATTCCTCCGAACACAGATCACTGCTTCTCATTCCTTGCTTTCCTGTAAATTTCTTGGATTTTTTTTCACTGAACCAGTTCCCCTCCAAAGAGGATCAGGTCTCGGTTTAGCAAAAATCACAATCTTCCACCAGTTCTTGATAACTGTTCTTAACTCCTTTTCATACCGACAAGTCGGGAGACACTCTCATTCAAGGTTCCCCATTTCGCTTCCTGGGGAGTGACAGCCCTGACGTGCTTTATCATCTTTGGGCCTTTGTGACGGCATGTCAAACATCTTCTCTGCTTTCACCACTTAACTCTCAGCTACTCTAAACGGTAACGGCTTTGGCCATGTATTTCCTGTAACGTAAACGTCGCATACTTTACCGCATGGATCTGTTGAATCTCATCGTAGCGGCAGTGAGAGAGGAGATCAGGTCCAGCAGAAAGCATGCAAATCAGGAGCTCAGGATCCTAATGTGCTTCTGGGATCAAGTGCCATAAATGCCGCAGACACCACAGACGGCCAACAGGACCCCGGATCCTAAAAGGAAAACAGGTACATTTATTGATATTTTTTTTGCATTCTGCAACAAGAATCACGTGCATATTAAAGTAATTTGATAATCTTCCCTTCCTTTGAAATGCCAGGATTACACCAGAATCAGAATCTTTATTGTCACATGACCAAGGCCAGTGGAAATTCAGGTAAGCACAGCTTGTTTTGGAGACACCAGAAGATGACAGAGAATAAATACAAGACACACAACAGAGAGGTGTAAAGGCAAGGTAGGTGATAAATATAGAGTTTGTGTGAGTTTGTGCAATGATGAGATTAACACAGGTCCAATATAGACAACACGCATCTATACATATCATGGTATTTAACAATGTTGGGCCTTTCAGGTCCAGAAGCTACAAATCCACCAGCTGAGTATGCTGTGACTGTGACTCTTTATGCTTAGTGGGTTGGTAGAAACAAAATCCTGGCCTGGATTTGTAGCTACCGGACCTGGAATGCCCATCACTGGCTATTGGCATGCTATTAGAGGAATAGCTCACGTGAGGCCAAAGTGCAGCATTGCGACCCACAGCAAGTATGGCTGTTACTCAGGGGGCCTCTTGTGCTCAAAGCTGAGGGGATGCTGGTGTCACTCATCTCGTCGTCTATGAACTGGATTTTCACACCTGGGTGTCTGGTGAGAATGGGTTTTGACTCACTAACCACCAGCCCTTCATCTGTGCATATTTTGCTCTCGCTTTCAGGTTCTCACTGGCTGGTGCTGCAATCACTGCTCTCTTTATCAAGATAAAACAGGAGCAGTGTTTTCTGTCAGTTTGTTTGTTTCTTACCCAAGCATTATGCTGGACTTAGTTGACCTACTAATTAATCTACTAATAAATGTGGTGTAGTTTATTGAAGAGTCCTCTCTGTTTCACTGCTCTACAGAATAGACTGGGGAAATTTTTTTTACAAAAATTACAGAACTATTTTACAGAAGTTTATTCAGTTTGTCCTATGGCAGCTGCCATAACCCTTCCAGTAGCCAATCTTCCCAGTGAAGTGTTTTGCAGTGTGTGACCCCCTGTTTCCGATCAGTCGTGTGTGAACCACGACGACTTCAAGACTCCCAATTACCAGATGACAAGCTGTGTAGTGCAAGCGGTACAGGGATCCTACGACTTTAAAAGCCGTGTAGTGTGAGCGGTACAGCAATCCTACGACTTTAAAAGCCGTGTAGTGTGAGCTGTACAGCGATCCTACGACTTTAAAAGCCGTGTAGTGTGAGCTGTACAGCGATCCTACGACTTTAAAAGCCGTGTAGTGTGAGCGGTACAGCGATCCTACGACTTTAAAAGCCGTGCAGAGTGAGCTGTACAGCAATCCTACGACTTTGAAAGCCGTGTTGTGTGAACTTAGCATTAATAAAATCTCCCTGCCCATGGTCACCGAGATCTACGGAGGGGAACCCCTTCCTTCCATTTGGCAAATTATCTCTCCGATTATTAAGTGCCAACCAGTGCAGGACCCAAAGTGACATTCATGGGCCCTAGAATTTCTTGCTATGGCCCTGGGTACAGGATATGGGGCCAATGATATGCTCATTACTCACACGCCAAGTCAAAGTGCAAAAGAAAAAATAAAATCAGCTACAAGAGGTCAAACCAATATCTGCTAGAACAGACTGCAGGCTCTTCTATCTTGGTCTGTGTTTCAGTAATACAAATCTGAGTTATCCGTCCATTAAATCTGTGCATATTTCTATTGAAATATATTAAGCATATTTGTTTTGCCCCATAACTTTTCACCAAACACGCAGACATTCAAAAATCACATTATGAAACCATTTTTTCTGACTTAAGGCCTATAGCTTGACTTCCTGTCAGTCGGCAAAAATCTGCGCCACATATAGCCACTGAAAGCAGATGAAACTCATCTTATATGTATACCCACTATCTGATTCGCAACAGAAAAGAAAAAACTATTTTCTCACAAAATGGCATCAGATAAGGTCACAATGGAAACAGCTCTGCACAAAGAATGAAACCTGCTTTGAGATTTTACAAGAAACACAAGGGCAACCTTTGCGAAGTCAAGCGAGTGAAACGGATGAGCAGCTCAATCCACAAGGGCGGCAAGGCATTTATCTGTGAAGAAATGACCATGCTGTTATTGGCTAGGCGAAGAAATGACCATGCTTCTATTGGCTAGGCGAAGAAATGACCATGCTGCTATTGGCTAGGCGAAGAAATGACCATGCTGCTATTGGCTAGGCGAAGAAATGACCATGCTGCTATTGGCTAGGCAAAGAAATGACCATGCTGCTATTGGCTAGGCGCTTGGCCTGACCAGGCAAGGCCAGAAGGGCACTTCAGTCCACATCAGGCAAATACAGGCATTTGACACATTAGACCTTTCCTTTTGGAATCCCAGAGATGGGAGAGAGAGCGGCTCTCCAAACGGGATTATATGTGGCCTCGGTGAGATCCGTAATCAAACCTGCTCCCCACAAAAATAATTGATTAAATTCCTACCATGTCTAGTCTAAACAGTCTGAAATTTGGTTATAATCAGTCTTCCGGATTTGACAAGTTCCTGGCACTGGAGTAACATTTCATATCCAGTGCACATGAGAGCTAAAACACAATGTATGCTGCAGATCCTACTGTAAATCCTAAACTCACTGTAGATCCCAAGCATACTGTAGATCTTAAACACACTGTAGATCCTAAACTCACTGTAGATCCCAAGCATACTGTAGATCCTAAACTCACTGTAGATCCCAAGCATACTGTAGATCTTAAACACACTGTAGATCCTAAACTCATTGTAGATCCCAAGCACACTATAGATCCTAAACACATTGTATATCCCAATCACACTGTAGATCCTAAACACATTGTATATCCCAATCACACTGTAGATCCTAAATACATTGTATATCCCAATCACACTGTAGATCCTAAACACATTGTATATCCCAATCACACTGTAGATTCCAAGCACACTGTAGATCCTAAACACACTGAAGTTCCTAAGCACTCTGCAGGCTTTAGCCCTGCTACACGCCCCCCACACATTGTAGGTGCCACAGACACATCGAATGAAGCCTAAGATTTGCTGAAACCAACCCCCCCCCACATACACTCAACAAAAACCTATTTCTTTTTCAGAATTCCAGAAGGCAGCTCTTTGGAGCGTTGCTATATCCTGGAATTATGCATCCAAGAAGTTGCACTTTTGAATGAAAAATTTGTTTTCTTAATTACTGTGAGTTAGAACTGAAAAGCATATTCACAGCAATCAAGAAAGAACTGGCATAACGATTTCACCATTTCTTTAAAAAATAGATCCACAGTAACAAAGAATCTCTCATGTAACTTAAAACTTTTAATATTAGCTGTACTGGAGCTTAGTAACATTGCTGATTTGCCTCATGGACAGTAATTCGATTTTAACTGTTTTTTTTTTTATTTTTAATAAGGAAGAATATCCTGTACATTTCCTGTACATTTGTGGCTGAGGAGCCAATCAGTAGGAACCTTAAAGACTGCAATGGGAAAGAGGGGGGTGTTGGGGGGGGGGCTAGTTGTTAGCAGTGTCAGTTTGAAAGTCCTTCTTAAGTAAAAAGAAAAGGGAGTATGACATTTCCATCTATTGTCAGAATGAATTCCTAAACCATAGATCAGCACCAACTTATAATGGGACCCCAGTGCAAGATATATTGCCCCCCCCCCCAACTACAGGACCCTTAACGGTTAAATATTACAGATGTACCATGTATCTTTGTGAAATATTCTTAAGGTATACAATATCAACGTTTATAACCTTATCATAAAAAAGAAGAATTACAAACTGGACACAGAGCGAAACAGATTTGCCTGCCAGGTAAATACATAATTCAGTTTCCAGTTCTCAGTAATTTAAAGTAATAGATCAATAGGCGCCTGACTGTCACGGCGAAGGGGCCCGTCGATCCTCCATGGGGCCCTTCATCCCTGTGGGCCCCAGTGCAGATACACCATCTGGGCCAGAAGAAAACACCCTCGGCATGGCACCATGGAAAAGCTGGTCTCAGAACTTGGAACCGTCATGTCAGCGGAAGCGGGACTGGCTATTGTGGCCAAATAAACCAAAACAGCATACTAATTGCTACATTAACAGCAGTGACAATAAATGTATTTGTAAAAGCATCATATAAAAGATTCTTGCGGCTAATGCTAATTGGGTTACATCTCCATCAAATCAATGGTAAAAAAAAAAAAAATCAAAAACGTTACGTACCCGTCATCGTGAGAGGATTCCTCATGAATTATTAATGTTGCTTGATGTTATTATTGAGCGAAAACTTGTATATGCAACTTGTAGTGTCTCTAACAGTAAAAAACACAGATAAAAGCGAAGAATATTCTTACGATCCGCTGTGACAGTTCACCTCATTTTCTTCCCAATTTTTTTAATCGTGATGTTGGAACATACAAAAGAATATGGCCTCATATTAGAGGACCAATATTCTCTAAAGCCTCAGGCACAATATTGAAGAATAGCATGACGGTTCACCCCAGTACTTTACTCTCACTTCTGCCTACGTAACATTTCCATTCCGTACTTTTTTGAAACTGGTGGAAGCGTGGGCCTGTTCTCAAAAGGCACCAGCATCAGCACCAACACCAGCGCCAGCCCTACTTTGGTATAAACCAGGTCACTGTGTCACCTGACTCTAGCTGAGCTTCTTAACGAGTGTTAAGCGGATACCACTCATCACTACTGTACATCTAACGCACATGTGGATATCTCCCTTTGGATGAGTGAGCACCACCTGCCACAAGACCCATCTAAAACACACTGGACCCTTTCCTGCATCACTCCCTATTTCAGACTCACCATCAAATCACCACAGGAAACAACTGCTGTACTGAACAACTACCAACGATTCATGCATCATCCTCAGGGAGATGCCTCCCGTCCCATCATGCTCTCTGCCCTGTTCCTGGGCTCAGCTCTGATGATGCCCGACCTCCTGCTCTTGACTGGCATTCTCACCACACCCATACCTGAAATTCAAAGCCGCCAACATTGGAATATAAAAACACTTTATCCCGCACGGTTTAACCATCCACGCCACCGTCATCGATGTTATGGAGGTCCTCTTCGCGACGATGTTTGATATTTGTTTCTAGGGTAGTGAAAATCACAGCACAATACATGGCGGAGTTTTCCTTCCACATTTCATGAAGCGACGTGAGACCAAACCACACATGGGGCTGCGCATTCTGTACCCGAAAAATGTTTTTTCATGTGTCTGTGCTTTTAGAGGCAACTGAGCAGTAAATGTAACCACACACACCACTTCTGTTCCACTGATGATGGCATTTATTACGTGTCAAATAAAAATGGCAATTAAAAATGCCAAGAACCTGTATAATTCTACTGTTGCATGAGGGAAATGATTCAGAGCATTGGGTCCGTGGGGAAAGACAAATATTCGGTATGATGAACGAGTGACATTTTACATAGAAAATTACAGCCTAGTACCTGCTACTCCTACCGCCTGTTTCTCATCATTGCTACACACGATTAACAGCTGGAACCAAAAGTCATGCAGAATTATAGTCTAATGAGATCCCGGTTGTAACCGATTAAATCTCACGCTAAATAAATATCCTTTAAACTAGTTCTTTACACCCTGAGACCCGTAGGTCCTGGTTCCAGTTCCAGGCAGTTCACCCTAGTAGGACCATATGCATATCGCTAAGAAAGTCTGATACGTCACATGACATCACAGCATTCCTGCCAAACTGACCTGTCAGACTGATTATTTTGTTCTCATTAACAAATGGAATTTAATAAATGTTTGGCATTTACTAAATCTAACAAACAAACACTTGACAGAAAATCTAATTACACGTGAGCAAACATTTTTTTTTTTGAGTTATGCTTTCAGGTGGACATGCCAATGTTAGGTCCCTCCAGAGTACAGGGGGGTTTTACGGAATAACTGTTACAAAAATCATACATAAACATATATAAAACTCATAAATCCCTGCGAGGACCAGCCTCCTGTACCCTGCCCTGTACCCTGGGTTTCCGGGGGGGGTTGATACTGATGAATATTCAAAAACACAAGACAAATGCAAGTTATCATGAACTCGGTTTGCATTACGCACATTCTGCCCTTAAACCAGTTGGGCCTCAACCACAGTTAACAGAGCCCCCCCCGCTTTTTACTTTGCGCCATGTTTTCGAAGGCTTACTTTCAAGTGGCCGCCTTCATCGGTATGATAAATAAATCATTCGTACCTCATAAATCGCTGATATTCCGTTAAGCCAATATTGTCTATAAAATCTCAATAGCGGTCTGTTTGCTGAATAACTTAGCAACATGCCTCATCCGTCATACGGCATCCAAACCCACTTAATGATCTTAATCCAAAGCCACAGTTTCCCTGCATTAATAAAACACTCATTTCCTGGGCATTAGGATGCCAGAAATAAAGGGAGTAGACCCTGCACCACCCTTATTACAGCACGGTTCATTTTGAGAGCATTAAAAAAATGAAAGTCTAATTTTTCGGCTTTGAAAGTAACTTACGAAGAGCGACGGCACTAACCATGAGTTTGTTTCAAATCACATCTTTGCACACGATGGTGCCCCAGACAAACGTGGGAAATACCCATATTACCTAGCAGCCCCCTTCGAACGACCACAAACAAAAACCAAACAAAAACAAAAACAACAAAGTAGAACAGAGGGTTTCTCCCCAGGCTGCCTTCACTTAATCAGCTCCTGGGGATACGAAGGAGAAACACAGAGTTCACTTTGATACAGTTGGACATACGTTTCTGATGTTGTTTATGTTTTAAAATCTGAAACGGGGGAAAGAAGAGGCGATTCTCCCTAAACTCGATCACTTTGTCTGTCCCTTTCTCTTTGTGGATGGTTTTCCTTCTGGTTTCCCAGCCGCAGAGGACGAAAGTTATCTTGACAGGCCTGGGAATCGCAATGAGAACCAGCCACGAACACAAGCAGATAAAATGCACTCAGCTCATGACTGTTGTTTTCTTTTTTTTTGTTTTTTTTGAAGTGGGATCTTTCCTCTTACAGCGTGTAGACGGGTCAAACGGAGGGAAGGGGGTCTCACTTTCACAAAGCCGGCACAGATTGGAGGTCTGGACCTCATTAGGGCCACAGTCTGCCAAGGCAGGCCAGTCAGTAATTGTGGGTTGAACTCTGACTCCCCCCCCCCAGCCCCCAACCCCTCTCCTCAACATCCCCCCCTCCGGGATAAAAAGCGGGCTGAGAA
>JAODLC010000100.1:7207418-7264028 GCA_026781145.1 Hippopotamyrus pictus
GGGGGGGGGGGGGGGGGGGGATGGGTGCTCACCCCCCGCCCCTTGCTGCATGGACACGGCTCCTTGGGGGTCAAGGAAATGATGGCTCACTCCTAAATGTTTCACGGCATCCCTGGCTCACTGTGTGGAACCACAACACACGCACATACACCCCCACTCTCCCCCCCAGCAAACTGGCTTCCTGTCGTCCCTCTCAGGGACCAGCTCACTCCAAAACCCCTGTGCAAACATGGCGATAGATAGGGAAAAGCACAGCCCCCCTCCCCCACCAGCCCACACAAAACTGGCCTCATATGCTTCCCTGGTATGGATTAAAATCCGATATGAGAATCCTGAAGAATAACAAGCAGAGCCTCTGAGATCATGCGGTGTGGCACGGGGACAGGCCGTGACTAATGCAGAACAGCAAGTGACACGCAAAATATGGGGATGGGATGGATTGAGGAGGTCTGAGCATAACACAGACGCCCCCCCCCCATTAAAAGAGCAAGGGGAAGGAATGAGTTTTTATCAGGCCTGGTGTAGCCAAAACTGGGGAGTTATCAGCGTCTCAGTCTCCCCGAGGTAATGGGTATGGAATGTGAGCAGGAGTCGTGGGTGAACTGTCCTTGCTGTCGTATAAAATGTACACCCAGAAAGTGACCTAGGGAACCTGGGTCACAGGTGAAGGACTTGGTCAGGGTGCCTGCTGAACACGGAGCAAAAGAAAAAAAAAAAACAATTAGCATTTTATCGATTTCCTCCTAATGAAAATTTTTTTGCCAGGGTTACGAGGCAAACGCTATGGAAATGAGTCCCAGGGACGTGTTTGTATTTTCCCACACAGGGCCACATACCAGGCCACCTACGGTCATTTCTAGTGAAGGAGTCAGGCTGGCCGCGCAGATTAGCTAGAGCATGAGAGACTGGAAGCTGCTAAAATGCATTTGTGTAGTAGCCGAGTGCATGTGGACACCTTCACCACGAGCATGTGTAATATTCTGCATGCTTAGCATGACTCCGATCGGCATTTTTTTGGCTGATATGCACTGAAAACTGATTTGCTGTTGACTCATCCCCTCCTCAGCCGACCACGGAATGGACTGTCTTCCTGTTTAGAGAAAACGCTTGTGTTTGTTTGCAACAAATGCTACACAGCGGATGAATGAACGCAAGAATCAAACAAAAAAAAAAAAAACACAGATTCCTTTGTCTACCCCCCCCCCCCCCCACCCCATCAATAAAGACCCAAAGGCTGGATAAACTGGAAAACTGCACAAAGCGTAGGAGACCATCCAGTGTGAAACTTCAAGAGAACCTACAGACATCATGGTTCGAAACCAAACGGGGTTGCGGTCCTAGGAGTGACGTGCCTGTAAACACGAGGTCCATCATTCTACACAGAAACCATGAGTATCAGCTGTGAGTCAAGGTCAAAATGACTCAACCCTCTTGATGCATTATGCGGGGGTTTCGCAGGAGAACCCTTAGTCATACCGACCCCATACGAACAGGAAACCTCCCACTGATTTTTACATGAGAACCAACTCTTGCTGTCAGGGAACCAATTGCCTTATTTCGCAGTGACTTTGTGGTCAAGTATAAGGGAATTTAGCCTCTGCATATCACACTTTGCTCTCCTATTAGATACATACACATATGTCTGTTAAATAGGATGCACACTGAACAATGAGTTAAAAAGGATTTGACTCTTTCCATTCTAGTTAATCTGAATATCTTAACACAGATTAATAAAAACTGAACTACAAATATATTTGCACATGCAAACGACCGGTAACATCCAGATTCTTAATAAAAAGCTCATTTGCTATACTGTAAATGCATTATACAGTTGTCTGACAGTATTTGCATACACATAGGCTCTTTGAGTGCTGCAAAGTAGAATGCAATGAAATTGACAATGGGAGATACCACCCCTCACCTGCAGTGGTTCAGTTCCGTCCAAGATTTGGGTTCTCCAACATGGTACAGTCTGACTGTGTAGGCGGTCCCTCCAGAGCTGTTCTCTTGGCATCCAGTTGAAGACTGGCAATAGCTGCTCAGAACCTCACAGCAATTTGCCGGAAAAGGAAAAACAATAATCATATGTCTTCACTTCCCTTTGTGCATAGTCAAGTCCAATCTCCGCCCATGTAAGCGAGGCCAAATGTTTTTAAAAAATATCTTTTACTTTCACTCTTTTCTCTCAGATCTTCCATTTATGTTACGTGTTCAAAACCAACACCATTAAGCAGAGAGACCGGGAAAAAATTGTTTATTCAGTTGGACAAATCCAGACTTGGTTCAAAAGACAAAGCCGTGAAGAAAAATGCATGAACTGACAGAGAAATAGCACTTACTTCTGAAGCGTGTAACTGTACAGACTCATTTTGGTTTAAGAAAAACAAGTGAATTACCCCACTGGACTGCATAGGCATGTCACCTTCTTCTAACTGTGTGGTAGTAGTCGTAATTGTATGTTTTATCTAACAATCTGACAAATTACAGCGACAAAGAAAAAGTGGAAATATGAGACTGACCGAAAGTTTGTCCTCAGATGTTCAACCAGCCCTGTCCATCCGTCAGATCTGCGGTCCCAGAGGAGACATTTATCCCTTCCTGGTGCTTTGAAGTTGAAATACAGCTTTCCCAGCAGGATACGGCTCTTTAGTGAAGCTTTGATTGGACTTTAGTCCTCGTTTAGGCTCCATTATTAAAGTCCAAACCCGCACCCCCCATACCAACGCACAGACACACAAAACATGTTTCATTTCTCTTGTCGAACAAATTTATGACAATACAGATGGATGCCTTTGTATGTGACTTTGCTTTATTATTGAGCTCAAGGGAACAACCACTCAGCTGCCACCTTCGTGTTTTGTTCCAAAGACTTTCTGGTCAACATAACCTTTATCGGGGTACATTCACAGTTCGCACCCCCTCCTCTGAACCAGATCAAACTGGCTAGGGTAGGGGGTGCACTTTGTAACACACAAATGCCTTATGCAGTTTGCATCTTTCAAACATGTATACTTCACGTGATCAACATGCTGCAGGCCTGGGGCACATGAGGGGCGTCTACGCTTTTGCATGGCCTCTGTCTTTGTGCTGTTCCTACCATGTGTGCTACTTGCGCTCGATGCTCACACCTTTGCCCCTCAGCCTGCATTTCTTGTCAATTCTAACAAGTACTGTGCTCCAAAACATGAGTGCAACACGTAGCTCAAACCTCAGTTCTCTTTTAGCCTCATGAGTGTCAACTATCTGTCACCCAGGCGTTCTTGCAACAATATAAAAATACAATCCAGAAGCAGTTTATCCAAAAGCTAGTTAAGAAAAATATACCTTCTGTGCAGTTTTCTCTCATACTCTCATAATAACAGGCGGCAATATTAATGGCTAACAAACTGAAATCTTATTCTTTTGTTCATGAAAATGCAGCACATATTTTAACACATTGCAAGCATGCAAATCATAAAAATCAACCTCTCAGATAAGTAAACGATAGCATTTCCCCAGTTCAGTTCACATCTTGTTCCACCACTCAGTCTTATCATGTTTTGGGAGGGTTACTGAACAAGCTCCGTTTAATTACTTTTATTTCGCAACGTGTCCCAGAGTACTACAAATTTTAAGTAAAATATAATATCTGCAAAAATGTTGCAGAGTTCATGTGGAGACACTTAAATCGTACAAAGGAAAAAAATACTCTGGACAAGTATAACATGTTAAATATATGGGCAGAGATTTTTGTCTACAAGTTTCACTTTAATGTCATGTAAGTAGGTCAGTGTGTTAACATCAAAATCACACCCTAAAGATTTCTTTTACGTTACATAGCTGCAAAGCCTGCCTGACACTAAATGGACGACTTTCGTTCACAGAACAAAACATTTCACCTGACGAAGCCTGCCAGGCAGATAAGCCTAAGCAACACACAAGTCAACAGAAATTTAACTCGGCCATCGGTTTTATGTGACAATATTTCATTTATGCAATAGTAGCTGTACTGCAATTAGCATTCTTTATTTTTGTATTTTTTGTATGGATTTGTCTGGTATATTAAAATACCTGCTGGTGAACTTGTGTTAATCGGTGCCAGCATTAATTTATGTAACTTGAGATACATGCAAGAAGATCAAACAGCGGTGGAAATGCACCGCGGTAAACAGACCTGATAAGCGCAGTATAAAACCACTGAAAGGAGGGGGCAGTGCTACAGAATTGCTGCCGCATGGCCGGTGGTGTCACTATCAAATCACACGTTTTACTGGGGTTGGGGGGGGGGGCACAGCTTTCAAGCCTCGCCACAGACAGCAAGTTTAACTTCCTGGCAAGTAAAATAAACATTACGAAAAAAACCACATAAGGCACAGCCATCTACACTAAATAATTTGCAAAATAACGTTCAGCTTGCATAATTATGGCATTGCCACGCACATACACACATACAGCTGTGCAAAAAAAATAAGACCACTCAATATTTTTAAACAAATCTGCATTTTAATCCTGGTTTAATCCTGGTTCTGTTTGGCAGAAGGCTGCACTGAGCAACAGGCTGCTTCCGGATTCAAAATTTCTAAGGCAGCTGTACACAAGAACGAGGTGAAGCAGGAGATACTGTGAACAAAAAGGGACCAGCCAGGTAAAGAGTGGAAGTGACTTTCTAATGGCAGAGATGACCGTCAGCTTATCCGACAGTCTCTCCTGAATCGTAGGATGACATCAAATGACCTTCAAAAGGAATGGGAAACGTTAAGTGCAGGTGTGAAGTGCACTGCTAGGACAGTTCATATCCGGCTCCTAGAAGCAGGACTGAAGTCTCATAAAACGAGGAAGAAGCCCTTCACTAATGAGAAGCAGGGAAGAACCAGGTTGCAGTTTGCAAAAAATATATATCATTCACAGACACATACCAATAAACTGAGAAATAGGTGAAACAAAAAATTGTGCTCCGGTCTCGTAATTCACACATTTTCATAGTCACGCATGGTGCACAGGTGTCTGTAGGGAAATTTGTGGACAACACACTCTCCCTTATTCTTTCGAACGACACTGACGTCTGGTTCATAGCCTGCGCTTGGCGTGCTTACAGGTGGGAGGGAAATTACACAGCCAGCATTTGGGACTTGGGGCAGAATGCAGGTGAGTAACAGGTGAGGCAGGCTTCATCTTGTCACCCCCACGGCGTCACTGCTGCCCTGTGCTGGGAACAGCGCGACTCCCGGAGTTCCATTGTGCGTTAAAGCGGTGGATAAACTGCACACCACCTAAAGTAGCCAAGGCATGGAACGGAGACCCAGCCCCACAAGCAAGTTTAGTGCTCTTGTACAGTACTATACTGCCTAAATGTGCTTCGGTTGATTTACGGTCTTATAACATCTGCTTGGCAACAGACATAATAACAGACATGTCTAATTCAAGTCAAATCAAGTCAAGTCAAGCGAGGCTTTATTGTTACTAATAAAAATTTAAAAAAGAGTCCCACTTTGTACCTTTGAGGGTACAATTAATTGTCACTGTTTCTGTTCACTCTGCCAATTACCCTATCGCTGTAGGTATATATACCTTTTAAGATATAGAAATGGACTATGTGAAACATTTTTCTTCTTATTGTTTTTTCCTTGGGGATGTTCCTCAGAGTCCTTTTCTGTACCTTAAATCAGACTAAAAGGTACACTTACCTACAGCTAGAGTGCAATTGGCAGACCCTTGAGGGTACAGCTCCATGCAGTGACAAGCAAGGGGTACAAACTGGTACTCTTTTTTTTCTGACAGTGTACTGGGCAAATGGCAATAAAGAGATTAAGCGCTGGTGGACTGCTGAGTTACTGTAAAGTTCAAATCTGTGGATAGGGGGGCAGCGGCGAGTTCAGAGTTCATCCTCTTTCTGTGTCATGAACATAAGGGGAAGAGAGAATCGTCGACGAGATCTGCCACATTGTTTAGTGCCCAGAACTTTTCTTTACGGACATTCCCACACTTCCTTAGCACAATGTCTGCATTTCCTGTTTGAAGAAAGCATCACTCTCATTTACGCCTGAGCCTAATTCCATGCAGGGCGCATTTACTACACAAAAAATGCATAGCGGGTTTTAATGGTTTGGTGGGGTCAGGTAGGGATGGATCAAGTAACCTATCAATACATGTCAGTCCCCCTCCCCTTTACTACTCATAAGGCAAGGGGCACTAAGACGTTATACCACTTATACATTTCTTATAATTAATCAAGATTACCGGTTCCTACACAATGGGTCAAAACTAAAGTGTATAACGAGTCAGCTTATGACAAAAAAACACATCGCCTGAAAACTGAACTTTTACATTTAATAAATGAAAAACGATTATTTGTCATTATAATATAATTATTATAAACCATCACTGATAACACCTACATAAATACGCCTATCAATGCTGTATTTATACTTCATAACAATGTTTAATGCCATTTACGTTCTTAATTTTTCATTATAGGCCTATAATAATATTCTAATAAAAGCAGCGACGCTTAACACAATTACACGCTTCACAGAAGTTACCCTTCTGACTCGATAATTATGAAGCCCCGTGTACGCGTCCGTCCCATCTCAAAACCATTATGCAGCAAAATTAAATTGAGGGTGGGGTTTCCTTTCGACAAGACATTCTTGGCGTTCTGTTATCTGGAAACAATTTTCTGAAACCTACCCCTTGTAAATGTAAATGCTGCCTCCGCCGCTAACACAAAGGAGAAGCAGCTGTGTCCCCTACCCTGGCACAGTGCTGCCCTTCTCTAGCTGCGCACGATTGGATCAGAAGTACATTTTTGGAGCTGCCTCCTTCTCCCTCAGTCTGCATTCTCCGGGACCCGGGCACACGATCATAGCCAAAGAAAGGAAAACTAGGAGAGAAGACCTGCCTACTTCAAGTCCAGTCCTGCCGCGGTTTCTCGCCTGTCACTTTGGCCAGCACGCTAGCATTGATTCCGTAAGAATCTGACTTCTTCTCTCCTAATTGCTTTAAAGGTAAGTTCATTTAAATAAATACCAGATGCATTAATTTTTGCAATTATTGTTTCAAATGAAGAGCGCAATTTACTGCTCCGTGACTGAACTTTTTAGTCACTTTTGCTCCGGTACTTAAGTTCCAGTTCGTGGAGCGGTTTAATGTAGTAAAGCATATTGATTTTGTGTGATACTTTGATAAATGCTCCTTATGCATATTAAACAAGCATCGCATAATAAATAACACGTTTCCCTTATTTTGTGTCCCGTAACTTTCATATTGATCAAATATCGCTTGAGGGGTAGTTTTAGTTTTTTCTTTAACGAGCGCCGGAACCTTCATTATTGTAGGTATGTATTCAACTACATGGGGTTAAATAAGCTAGCAGTTCATGTACGTAGTTAAACACTCGATGGCATGACACGATAAACACGTTTATCCACAAACCGTCACTTTTATATAACCTGACAAAAATATACAATTGCATTCCGGACAGGGTCAAGGTTGGTCTGAGTCCTGTTCCGTTCGGAAGAGGGGCACGGGATGCTAGTCGCATGGCACATATTACGGGGCATTTAGGGACACCGATTTGGGGGTAACCGTATGTCTTGGTACTTAATGGGGAAGCTCAGACAACACAGAGAAACCATATAAACTCCACGCACACAGAATCGGACCCCTATCCTAAGCTACCCCAAATTAAGACATGTAGGCTAATCATAATATTTAACCATAACGAACGCCATCATTACCAGTTTTACAGCTTTAGCTGAATATAACGAGATCCAACAATATAAATTATTAATAATTAAATCTGTTTATATTAAATTGCGAAATGTTAGCGTCAACGTTATTCGGTCTAAATAAGTGTTAATAAACATGTAGTATAATCCACCCCTAAGGTCTCAGTCTGCACTTTTGCAACTTAAACAGCACAGTGAGTCAAATTTCAACATAGAAGTAAATTACTTGCTAATACACTTTAAATAAAAAACATCTCTTAAACGAGATAACGGATTTTTGGAGGTATCAGTTTTTCAATATCTTGCATCTTTCAGTCGGTCATATATTATACATTTGCATTTCTCTTGCATTTATTTATTCAGCAGACGCTTTTGCCTGCAGACAGTACATCAGAAGCTTACAGCTCTTAAAGAGCCAGCTGTGTATAAAGTGCACGCAGCTAGGTTTCCAGTAAGAGACCAGCAACAAGTGGAAATTAGCATTTGAGCAAGAGCTACACAGTGCATCATAAAAGGTTGTTCTATTCAAATAAAAATACCATGCGGAGTAGGTTCCTATTCAACAAAGGAAATACAAGAGCATCCAATTTTGCCAGAAGACCAAAACCAAAGGATAACTGATGGAGAGAGAGACAATGTCTGGCATTCTGAGACATTTCTTGGTTGAGAGAGACACTGCAGAGAATGTGGATGGGTGATAAGCACATCACTGTATGTAATGTATACAATGTGTAGCAGCAATTGTAATTCCATACATGTTGATTAAGTATGCTTTTTCATTAGAACAAACACTGTAAAACTGGTCATTTTTATCAATCTGCCAGATTTGTTTATTACTTGTTAACAGACGTGAAATATTTTGCCCTTTTGTCGATCCCTTGTTTTAAAATCACAATTTCCTTAAATGGCCATTAAACTCTATTAGGCCTCTTTCATTGCAACATAAATTTCACATAATTCAGACTGAACACATTTTTTCCGCATCACACTGTTTTCGTGGGTGTGTGAAACCATTGCTATGTTTGTTTAAGTTCCACTAAATAACATTGTTTGTTTTCTTACCCCTTAGGTCTCCATCTGTCAGGGATGAAGGCTGACCTGCCCCCTCTAGTGGTCAATGAAAACTGAGCTCCGCTGAACCACAGGGCAGTATCCAGTGTGGATACAACTGTCATTTAATTACACTGATCTCATGCGTGAGTTTCATTTACATCACTCAGACTTGCGTAAATAAAACAGAAGTGTTTATAAAGCTGAATCAACACATTCAACCTGCTCGAAAACATGAACTGCGTATACAGTCAAGGCAATGTTTAACATAATTTGAGCTACTCCAGGACCATACTCTTGGGCAAACGAAAGTATTATGGCAACCATGGAACACTCATATACTACAGTTGCTCAAAATGTGGCACCCGAGCCTGCTTCCTCCCCACCATTACTGCGGCAAATATTCAACGAGTACCAAAATAATGGCGTCATCATGACACATTACAACTACACCGGCAAGCTGAAGGAGAACCGCTACCGGGATGGACTGAAGCCAGAGGCTATCACTTTCCTGGTCATCTGCCTGCTCATCGTGCTGGAGAACGCTGTAGTGTTGGTGGCCATCTGGAAGAACAAGAAGTTCCACCTACCAATGTATTACCTTTTGGGCAATCTGACGCTGTCCGACCTGCTGGCGGGATTCACCTACATGGTCAACATTGTGCTGTCAGGTCGCAGAACGCTAGAACTGACACCCCTGCTTTGGTTCCTAAGAGAGGGTGGTGTCTTCATCACTCTGGCCGCCTCCATCATCAGCCTTTTGGCTATCGCCATTGAGCGTCACATCACTATGGTTAATATGAAGACCTACCATAGAGCAAAGCGGTACCGAATGTTCGCTCTAATCGGGGCTAGCTGGATTCTGTCACTGTTGCTGGGGATCCTTCCCATCATGGGCTGGAACTGCATGGGCCATTTGCCGGGCTGCTCCACAGTGCTGCCATTGTATGCTAGGAGTTACATCCTGTTCTGCGTCTCTGTCTTCATTGCCGTGCTGCTGGCCATAGTCGTGCTCTACGTGCGCATCTTCCGCATCGTCAAGTCCAACACGCGGAAACTGGGCTGCCTACGCAAGAGCCAGGCCCGCAAGTCACGGAAATGCATGGACCTGCTCAAGACTGTCACTATAGTGCTTGGGGTCTTCATCGCTTGTTGGCTGCCTCTTTTCGTGCTGCTGCTGTTGGACTTCTTCTGCAAGGTGGGCCAATGTTTCGTGCTTTTCAAGGCCGACTACTTCCTAGGCATCGCCATAATCAACTCCTTGCTCAACCCCATCATCTACACGCTCACCAGTAAGGACATGCGGCGGGCCATCATTCGACTGTTATGTCGCCACTGTCTCATGACGGAGGATGGACATGTAAAGAAGATTGGAATACCCTTCCTGGATTGTAGCACGAGCAAAATTGAGAAGTCTGCATACAGGCTGGAGGGCTTGGAAACCACAGTCTCCTCAGGGAACATTACCCCTTCAACCATCAAAGTCATCTACCCTAGAATGTTGAGGTCCTGAGCCAACTGCTTAACCTTAAAGACTTTTAAAAAGAAAGTCTTGTTCGTTACCATGGAAGAGGCCAAAGCAGCTCTTTCTAAGATGTTTCTTAGCTGTTTGACAGAGAAATCTGGGAGCCCAAATAGCAATGACTGAAAGAACTGCTGTCCCAAGAACCCTATTACAGAACATTCCATTGTGTTCTCTGCATTATGTTCTAGAATGAATGGGTTAATGTTGGTCACTATCAAAGGATTTACAGAGTGGAGATATTAAGCCCAACACAGCACACATTTGTGCAAGGACATGAATTCTGTGTATTTCATTTGCATGGTATTCAGAATGTCTGTTTCTTGGTCTTGTGTTGCATAAGGGTCAGCATTATACTACAAATGCTCCAATCAAGGCTGGAAAATGCATCGCTTCTCAGTAGCATGTGCAGTGAGACACTCATATTTTCAGCCTAAATGAGTTGTGCATCGTATGTGATCCTTTCCACAGCCTCACATTATTCATAAACAGGTAGGACAGCCTCCACGCGTGCATGAAAAATGTCTTCATTTCTTGGACATCTATGGTGCAAAGGTGTAGGCTGGAGCACAGTTCTGACATGGTGTTCTGATAACGTAGGCAATGGACCCTTGGTTGGGTAGGAGGTGTCACTCGAGCCACAGGGCTCAAGTATGCTGGAGGATTTTTGCCAGCGCACGTATATTAAGCTACATGATGATTAATATCTGCACCTGTAGAAAAGTAACGGGGGAAAGTGGCTCCACATTTTCTCTGGTTCAAGGACACAACTATAAAGCACTTTCCAACTAGAAAAGTAGCTGGGTGACTTGTGTATAGGAAAAACACTGGCGTTATAATATCAGATACACCTATAATATCAATATACGCCTGCATTGGGCCATTCAATAACAAAAGTGTATTCTGACTTAATTGCATCTACAGCGTTGGCACAAAGGAACACGATCCTAGAATATATCTAAAGGCGGCTTTATCTTTATGTTGACCTGCAGACCGTGTAACAATGCATTATACAATAACTCGATAAAATGTTACAAATTTATGATGGTTCTGAAGGTTTAAGACGGAAAGTTTTTCGGGGGGGGGCGGGGGGGTGGTTTCAGTTCAGCTTGATCTGCTTGTGTTTTACCAGCTTACCAGATGCGGAGTGACTCAGTGTCAACTAATATGAAAACATGTGATCCCTGTAAATGAACCAGATTTCACTGCTGTAGCATAATAGCACATACATCTGTACTGTTAAGGTCTTCATGGGTCACTAGGATTATGCTCATGTAAATCTTCATATGCTGACTTTTAGGCAGATGTACAAAACGGCACTGTAAAGTCACTTATGTCTACATTGTTTATAACTTTATGCATTAAAGGTTTTCTAATTTATGTGCATTTTGTGTATTAAATCTAATTAACGATACAAATATGAATTTGTACAGATTGCAACTGTCGACTTTTTACATGGAGCATGAACTGTAAATTTAAAACATTTTGTAGAAAAAATTGTAAGTAATAGTTCTGTGTTTTTTTTGGTCATACCCTCGTCTGTCTGACTCTTGTTCATCGCACTGGAGTGTGCAACGTGAATTTGGATTTGAGGGGCAGCTTTGCCACCTTTTATAGTGAAACTCACTCGCTGGGGATGAATGCCCGGTAGGAGTGAGAGGGCGTGACTGTGGATTTGGAAGTGGTGCCGTCCACTCACATCTGCTAGTGACATTACATAGCTCATATACATAAGGGCATTTCTGCAGAATCATTATCAGCAGCCCCCCCCCCCCTTCTCCTCCATTTCCTGCCTGAGATGCAAAAAGTAAAACCGCGGCTTTAACGAAGGGCTTCTCTTCGGTGTTTCTGCTGGCAGACTGCGCAGAGGAAACCGTACCTCCTCACTTCAGCTGAAAAACAGAATTAACACAGTGTAGACGGCCGATTTTACTGACGTTCAATGGCATCACAGACATGAAGATCGTTTAAACCATTTTTTTCTTCGACTACCTGAGACTTTCGTAAAGTACCGTAACTTTTGTGTTTTTAATCTGTGATTCTCATTACTCGTTATTTTTTTGTAATTACATCTCACATGACGTTCCATGAGAAGTGTTTTAAAAAGAATAATAAAAAATGACACAAAATTTGATTTAATATTAATGTTTAATATTTTAAAATTAATATTATTATTTAAAGTCCCTTTAAAAATATTTTCTCAATTATAATGTGACATATTTACATTGATTCAACAGATGATGTCATAATGACCCTTTGCACATACAGAATGGAAAAGTTGGACCAAATAAAGACACATGATATGAATGGAACCGTAGCTGGCTGGATTCATGCCTACTCTGATTTTATGGCCTTTGAGGCATGGTGCCTTACTGCAAGCGACTGCAAACATTTCCTCTTTACCAGTAAGCGTGCATCTCTGTGGCCATGCAGCCGACGTGCTACCCGCCATCATATGAGCCACAGACCCCCACAGCCTGGAACTGGCATGCGTTTGCGGAGAAGACGGTGCCCTTTGTACGTAAAATTGCCCATGACCTATATTGCGTGAAAATCAGCAGAAATACAATGTACAATTTTGCACTAAAACGACCGATAAAGCCGTTGTTATATCTTTTCAAATTTCAGGATCTCAGTAAACACTGAGAACACCAGAGAATGTTTTACTTGCACCGGACATTTTTCTATATGTATTTTTCTATATATATCTGCATAACAGGTTAGATGTGGCTGCATTGCCTTTAATTTTAAAACAACTAATTCCAACAGAGACAGATATTGTTCAATAGATGGAATTTCAAGTTAATGCTTGCCAAGGTTTAATAGCGGGGGTTATTATGTTGCTGGTGGATCATTTATCTATAAAAACGTATTGCCGTTAAACCACCACACACGTAAGCACACAGAGGTCACGTTTAGCGCACAACAGGGCTAAAAAAGGTCTGTAACTTTAGCGAGTTTAACAAAAAAAAAAAAAAAAAAAAAAAACAGACCCCTTGAGAAACAGGAGTCATTAATTCAAACTGAGCTCACTAGCGTTTTGGCTTCGTGAATAATGAAGGCAGCTCCTCTGATTACCCAGCCTGTCGTTAGAGTCACTGGAGCTGAAGGTGCAGCAATTGGGTAAACATTTTCTGTAAGTTTCCAGTTATTTTATTTGTGTGTATGTGTGCATGTATATATATATATTGGGTACAACTGTATGATTATACATACACTAGTGGCCAAAATTGTGGGAACACTTCCAATTGTTAGACACTGCAGAACTTCATTCCAGTTACTTATTTAATCATGCACTGTATGATATTTGTAAACATTCTTTGATTGTTTATATACATTACCGCCAGTGTTTGTGTAGTAATTTTTAATGTGTGATGCAAGAAATGCTGGGTGTTTCCACAACTTAGATATATCGCATGTGGCACAATATTATGCAGAAGTGCTTGTGGAGCTCTTTTGTGACGCCTTCCCTCTAAGAGAGTCTTACTCCGCAAACACATTTCTGACAGTCATCTGCAGTATCTGTGACATTTTCATTGATTGCTGCACCCAAATATAAAAGCACCGGCCACCTTGGCATTTTTTCTCCTACAGTTGTGTCATGGTATTACGCAAGCTATGCTAATTTGTTACCAAAACTGTCATCATGCGATGCAAGATGAGTTTAACTGCAGATGAGAAGACAGCAGTCATTAAGAACTCAGCTGATGGCGTATTAGCAGTATCGTTCACTGATCGACCTGAGAGATTCAACAAGGGTTGGGTCAGAAACTATATCTGAGTCGGAGACACCAGAAAGGCATTGGTGGTGCGGTTTTGGGCTGGAATAACTGGTGGCTGATTAGTCACTGGCAATTTCCCGAAGCTGCAAATTTGACTGCAGATGCTTATATTGGATTTCTGAAAAACAACTTTGTGCCGCGGCACAGGAGCAAGCCTCTGGCATTAAGATGAAAAATGATACACACACATGACGACGCTCTATCACATGCTGCCGGGAAGGCAGAAAAGCGCTGGATGTAACTGGGCTTCAGAAAAGGCCATCTGATGAAGCCGTCAGCATCATCACCCAACCTGAATCCCACTGAGAACCCATTGAGGATCACAGGGCAACAAATTCATGCCTCTGGATGTCAGTGTTGATTCAAAGGATAACTGCGGGGTGCAAGTTCAACACTGTCGAGAAGCAGTCTATCCTCAGAAGTCTGCAGCCTAACCAAGTCAGTGGTTCCCCATAAGTAAACAGGCTCTTTATCTAGGGGGTGCTGCTGTACAACAATCATTACAATACCTTTGTTACTTGTTCAAAACAGAGTTATAAATTCCTGTTTCTGTAACAAAAAATTACTGTCAGTGTTATTACATAATAGCAGCATGACAGTGGAAAAGTGTATATTTTGATATAAATCTCTTCAAATACTGCATAATATGTGGCAATAATAAGGATTTTGATCAGTGATTTGAACAATAAAAATACAAATTTGGTGCAATTTTTCCTCAGTATTTACTATGATATATCGTTATTTTATAATACTTTTTCTATTATAATGTACAAATGAATGACAGCCCTGCAACAGCCTAGCATCCCTTCCTTAGATATTCCATCCTTGGTGCCAATGAAGCTCGGATAAATGCTTAGATAAATGGTTGGAAGATGGATGGAAGAATCTGTGATTTAAAAAAATGACTGACTGTTCCTTCCATAATTGTAAGATAAACAGATTCACAAGTTCACTGCCTTCCAATAGACTGACAAATTGTTTAATGTGATTACCTTTGTCCACCGAAATTTTAACACTTGGCTTGTGGTGCCACCTTGTGGCCACATTTCAAAATGACACTAATCGGTGGTTCTTGTCATTAGAACGCTGTCCGTAGCGACACCATCCTCTCTCGGTGCTGGAACCAAATTAACACCCCATGCTCCTCTTTTGTGGTTTATTCACCTGCGTTCCAAAAACCCATACTCGCATTATGTCAGCTATTAAAGACAATCATCTCCTTCACCAGCAATTTATGACACGACTGGCTCGACACAACCATAATACAGACCGGAAAAACACAGGAAGCTCGAAATACAGTAGAATTACATAATAAATTTTCCAGAAGGAAAATAAACTTGAGCGTGTCTGACACTGATAACAAAAGAAAATAAATATATAACAACGCCAGTTCTCGCATGCACCCGTACTTTTCATCCCCAGTCAAACCTGACTACAATATTGTGCTTTTTATTATCAATTTATTTCGAGACCAAAAGTAAAATCGCATTTTATAAGGGAATGTGGTTTGCATTTTGGTTGAAACTTGGCCGATGCTCTACGCCATTGCACAGTTATTTTCCACGCTACGCTGTATACCGACACAAACGTAAACCTTAGCTGCTTATCTGTATCTCCGCATAAACCCGGCCTTTTTCGTAATGCATACCTTACAAATATTTCAGCTAACGACTATGCACGGAGAACAACTTCGATGCAGCGCCGCATTCGTGCAGAGCCGCTTCTTCTTTCCCAGCTCTCTATACCACCCTCTCCACCGCACTTCCGTAAAAGTCTCCTCTCGGTGCAGCCGAAGGTAACCCTCGTCATCCTCGGGGCCTGCTCTTATTTTGGCAGCCGGATCGGGTTAGTACAATGCTTAGTCATGGTGAGTTACTGCTTTCCCAAGCTTTCTCGGTCCGCGGCGCACAGACGAGGATGGCAGCAGCGAGGGCTGCGTCTTCCGCCGATCCATGCACGTAAGTAGGCAGGAAACGCCGCGACTAAATGCAAAAGCTGGTGCATATTTACACTTTGCCCAGTTAAATGGCGGCACTCTGGCCGCTATTTCAGCGAGGTTTAAAATGCTGGCGATGGTGATAGCCACCCCGATTTCCATGTTTCGTTAATTGCTAACTAGCTAAGCGCAATA
Source organism: Hippopotamyrus pictus (assembly GCA_026781145.1). Taxonomy (NCBI): domain Eukaryota; kingdom Metazoa; phylum Chordata; class Actinopteri; order Osteoglossiformes; family Mormyridae; genus Hippopotamyrus; species Hippopotamyrus pictus. The sequence continues at coordinate 7,223,610 of JAODLC010000100.1, forward strand.
TCGGAACCGATGTGGCTAGCTGGTTAGCCGACGGTACAACCAGTCGTTTGACGAGTACCGCATGCTGATAGACTGGATTTTAGTGAAAAAGGAGGAATGCATTTTGGTTAAACTCATCATCGCTCACAAACTTTTCCCCCCCGTTAGCTAATTGTTGATGAGACGCCGTGTCACACACACACACACACACACACCACGACGTGCTCGTTCGTTATATAACTAGTTTGTCATCATCTAAATTGGGGGGGGGAAGTATCTTATGTACCTTTCTTTGACAGTATATATTTAAAAAGACGTAGCTATGGCGAAACCCGACTCACTTTTACTAGCGAATAGTGCGCTGTTTTGAGGGCAGATCGTATTGTTTTTGATGGGCGCCTGACTAAACGGGAGCATGTAAATCATTCTTAAGCAGGCGGCTAAATGAGCTCGGTTTTTGGTTAACCGGTGCCTCGTTAACATCCCCTCATCGGCGACTAGTCAACCCTAACTACCCGGGTTACCACCGAACGGGTGCCTTAAGGCACATCACTCTGGAAGCTGACTGCTTGTCAGTTCGCCCCCACTTTCTGATTAGCGATGGATCTAAATTACAATTTATTATTATTTTCAATAAAAAATATACCTTTAGAATCGGTTTAACTTGGGTTACGGCGGCGACTTTGCTACACGTTGGTGGGAAGAATCTAAGTTTACTCGCCGTTGCAACCAGTGATTAATTTCCTTTAGGTTTAACTAGTCCTGGTTTTGGCTGGCTGGTTAGTGGACGCTACCGGGCCGGGTTAGTTAGTGGTTAATCTCTGTAATCTTGTGGGTAAAGCGGCGACGTGCCCCCCTCCTCGCTGGAGTTTGCTGCTGCTGGCTTCTCCGCGCTTCGGGTGATGGACGCCGGATAAAGTTACGGCCGCTCGCCCGAGGGGTCGCCCTGATACACCCGAGGGCATTAAAGTCGAGCCCCGCTCCGGTCGATAATTAAAGCCCCGGGGAAAGTTGTCGGCGGTGGCCGAGCGGGCTGTCCGTCAACAAGTGACCATCTATCCGCGGCGAGTCCGGCCGAGATCCGGCCGCCTCGGGTGCTAAAAGCCGGGGTTTTATGGTGTGATTCCGCCGCAACTTTCACACCATGCAGACCAAACGCTCCGGGAGGCAGCGCCTCTCCCGCCTTCGTGCTCGTGACGGACGAGGCGCCCCGGGCCCACGTGAGACGCGCAGCCCGGGGATTTGCGGGCCTGTCGCCGGCCGCCCGCCGCGGCTGTGCGGGATCCGCTTCGCCGGTGTGATTTCAGGTGAAAATCCCTAGAAAAGGGGCTCTGACCGGTGACCAACCTGCCGCACGCCGTGGGCTGACTGGCTCCCTGAATACACGACAACACGCCGTATCCCCGCTAAATGCCATTTCTCAGAAATCATTCGCCGGGTTTATTTAGTAACTTCATGAATAATTTCAGGATCAAGTCGATCCCGCTCCTCGGAATGTGGTTTGGAGGCGAACTTCCTTAACCCGATGCAGCTCACGTGTACATTAACGCCGTTTGTTTGTATGCGGCCGTTAAAATGACACAGAAATTCCTTTATGAAGTTTAAAATAAAGTAATGTGAAGAGCTATTTACGGGACAAAGTCCAAATGAAAATGCCTGTTGTGCAGTTCACACCTATGTAATCACTGCCTACTTTTGTACAGTACGGGCTGGGGCTTAGACCTTATCCTAGTTTAAGGCTTTACTATTGTTAACTACCTGCCACTAATTTAAATGCATGAAGCCGGGATGCTATGTTATGGTCACGTGATTTGGAAGTGTATTCTTAGAAAGTGACAGTGTTTCTTAATATTTTATTGAAAGTATTACGGTTCTTGCACGCACACTTGAAACTGTTTCCTTTCAGTTCCAGTGTGTTATATTTTGACCCTGACACACAATTTGTTAATCTCACAGAAATAGAAATTTGAGGAATGCTTGTTCCTCTCGAAATGTGCTATTTTCTACTAAGGCCTTGGTGGTCTCTGCCGTTACATTTATGATCGTCGATAGGAAAAGGGCATTTGTATGTTTTGGCTTTTTATTTATGTTGCAGTCCTGTTTATGGAAAGCGGCGTACAAGGAAGGCTTGCAGTGAGATGTTTTGCTGACTTAAATTTACGGAGAGTGAATGAGTTACCCAGATACGCAACATCAATACTTTGCTCATTTGAATCAGAAATTCTTTGGTTTTCAAGAGCTGATTTGTCACTTTGATCTTTATTTCTGATCGGTCATCTCTCTTGATCTGAGTCCTGGGATTGCCATATGTTTCTCTCTCTCTGTCCCGTAGGTCCTAATCCAGCTGTGTTCAAGCATAAGCCGATCTCACATGGAAGCACGGTTCGCCAGATCTGATGTGACCGGTATTGCCTCGTCGCGGAGAAAGGCGTCCTCGGAGGATCTCCTTTCTGAGAAGCTGAATGCCCCCTTTGCCGCTTCCGCCGCTGCTCTCGGGAAATGCGCGCTGTGTGATCTCAGCGCCTCTCTGAGCCAAGCTTGTCCTCTGTAATTACCGCCATAAACACTGGTGCTGTTTCAGCTTTTGAGACCCGATGACAGGCAATCAAAGACACTGCAAATATCGCTGAAGACTGGACGGTTCATAGTGCGGCCGAACCCAACTTCCGTTTCGAGGACTGCTTTGCACATCAGTTTATAGACCTCTGATTCTACCTCTTGTCAGTAAGTCGAATTGGATGCTCATTTCTTTAATCCCCATAGATTGCTTTCAAAGTGTAGCAGTTTGGGGGGTTAGGGTTTAGGACTTACATTGGGAACAGATTGCTTTTGATGAACGCAGCCCCAGCTAATTCCTTAAAGCACTGTCTTTTGTTCCCATAAGCGAGCAAACAGAGGCTGTTTGCTGAGATTCTGCTCCTGGGCTTTTTGAATCCAGCTTCTGCGTTTGTACACTTTCGCCTCATTGGCTTGAGTCATTTAAAACGGGTGTTTTACGTCAGTGGAAAACTTTGCGATGCTGCACATCCAGCATTTTTTATTTTTTTTTTTGGCAGGAAATGATTTAATGGCATAAAATATCCTTAAAGAAGAAAAAAAAGTACTGATACTTTTCCGCATCTCACAATCTGCAATAAGATTTGGCTGAATGATCTCTAAATGTAGCCTTTTATGTTTTGTTGTTTTTTTTTTTTCTTCCCACGACTCGCAAACAACTTTTTAATGCTTGAGCCTCCTGTCTAGTCACTTCAGTCGAAGTGGCTTCAGTAGAAAAGAGGTGCATTGATCTGCATGGGGAAATTCCCATTTTGACTACCCCATGTTATTCTCCATGAGGTACAGACACACGTACAGGTGAGAGCAAGCTTGGGGGTCAGAGCACAGGGTCAGCCAGCGTGCAGCACCCATGGAGCTGGAGGTTAAAGGCCTTGCTCAGGGGGGCCCTATGGTGGCGGCATTTTGTTGGCCCTGGGATTCGAACCAACAACCTTCCGACTGCAGGCACAGCTCCCTAACATGCTGAGCCTCTTGAAATCTATCCCATCCCTGCTGATATAAAGTTTTCTGCGTAGGTTCCACCTGTGTGGGTTGTGTATTTTTAGGAAATAAGCTGTTTAGACAGTAGGATTCCCTCCCCTGATTTTGACCTCCCCCCCCCCCCCCCCCCCTTGGGAGCTGGCCAGCGAGGATGCAGGTGCGGGGTCGCCGTCGGCGGTGAGCATGTACGCGGCAGGCATGACGGAGTGCAAGGCGGAGGTGACGCCCTCCACGCGCAACGGCCACCGCGTCTTCAGCTACACGCTGGAGAGCCACACGGCGGCCGCCTTCGCCATCATGGATGAGCTGCGGCTGCAGCGGCAGCTCTGCGACGTCACCCTGCGCGTCAAGTACGGCGAGCTGGAGGCCGTGGACTTCGTGGCGCACAAGGTGGTCCTGGCCTCCTCGTCGCCCGTCTTCCGTGCCATGTTCACCAACGGGCTCAAGGAGTGTGGCATGGAGGTGGTGCCAATCGAGGGGATACACCCCAGGGTGAGTGGTGGTGGGGGGGGGTGCGGTGCGGTAACCATGGAGACAGGTCGAAACCTTTATCATTCAATACTGTGTCACACGGCTGAGTCCGTCTCGGGGGAACTGGGGGGGGGGGGTTAGACTGAGAGGCAGGATCGCTGTGTCTTTTTATACCGTGTGACATCACTGTTCATCTAGGCCAGGCCTGGGTAATTATTTTCTGTGGGGGGCCGCTGCCGAGGTTTGTCGTACCAGTAGGGGCCATTTTTAAACGATCATTTCTATGTCCCATAAAAGCTACAATAATAGTCAGATTTTTACTATACATTTATTATTAATTCAATGATTTGTGGGCAAAAATCATCTTTATAGACTTGAACATAAAATGTAACCCCCCCCCCTTTATCATTTTAACGATCATGGATATAGCTAAAAATAGCTCAGATCTGAATGGGTGGGGGGGGCTTTACCACATTATTCTGTGTAACATAGCGATGTCCATCTTAACTAATTTAATAATCAGAAAGTTTATCTCTCTATGCTGCAGTGCAGTAGATTTATTGCTTTGCTCCACAGCCATAAATAACTTGAGTGGAAACATGAATCCTGCCAGCTTCCACTTTGACCATTTGTAATCGTAAACATGCGTATATGTCTTTAATTTATTTGTATATACTGTGTCCTCAAAGCCAAACCCATTGATCCCTCTGGGGTGTCGCCCACCGCGACTCAGACCGTTTGTGACCCCGCCCCCCGCAGGTTATGGAGCGCCTGATAGAGTTCTCCTACACAGCCAGTATCTCGGTGGGTGAGAAGTGCGTGATCCACGTGATGAACGGCGCGGTCATGTACCAGATCGACAGCGTGGTGAAGGCCTGCTGCGACTTCCTGGTGCAGCAGCTGGACCCCAGCAACGCCATCGGCATCGCCAGCTTCGCCGAGCAGATCGGCTGCACCGAGCTGCACCAGAAAGCCCGCGAGTACATCTACATGAACTTCAGCCAGGTCGGGCCTCCTCCACGCCGCACCGCGCACACACGAGCTTAACTTTAGATGCTTATCTAGCACTTCTGCCTGCTGTTATTCACAGACTTCTGTAGCCGCAGTTCCCACAGGCCCTACGCGTCCCCTCACACTGCATGTCTGCTGACCACCAAACCCCCCCCCGGGCCCATCTCCCGTACCCCCCGCACGTTGGCTCTCCTCTAGATCCCGCGCGGCACTCCGACGGGATAATCCTTCCTGCCCAGCTTCTGGGTTAATTCCCTGGCCCACACCCATGACGTCAGAGCCTGTTCGGTGTGTCTGGGGGGGGGGGGGGGGAAGTCCTGCTCTTTATCTCATCCTTATCTGTGGGGGGGGAAATAATGTTCCCTTCGCTTATGGATTTGGTCCCTTTCCAGCCTCCTGGGTGCGTGAACCCATAACCCGCGTCTGGCACGCTTCTCCGTTCCTGGGAGCAGGAGGAGGAGTCTGCATGGCAGCCAAGCGCTCCGTGAGCCGCACGTCGTGTTTTCCTGGCAGCCCGGAATAATACCACCGTTTTTATTACGGCTTGGCTCCGTTGAGTTTCACTTAGGCGCAGTGGCGTGGCCGTTTGGGGAGCGGCGGTGTGTCCCGGGCTCGGCTTGCCCAGTGACAAACTGCGGGGGAAACCTGCAAGACGCGTGTAGCTCCGGTTTAGAGACACCCCCGGGGGAATCCCTGACCGTCCTCGGACGGTGAGGCGAGCCACTAGGGCAGGGATGGTGGGGCGGAGTGGGCTGGGGTCACCTCACCGCCTCCTTTCTGATGCTTGAGGATGGCGAAACAGCTTTTTGTTCTTGCAGTGAACTTGCTTTGTATCCATAATAAAAAAAAAATAAAATAATTATAGGTGAGTAGAGGGCAGGGCCACACAAAGACATGCCTGGGGCCCTGGAAAATTCTACTGAATGCCATGCCCCCCCCCGCACGCACGCGCACACACACAGGGCTGGCCCAACCCGTTTTGAAGCCCTAAGCAGAATTTGAAATTTGCTGGGGGGTGCTTAAGGATCGATTGTTACGTTTTCCCCAAGGCAGGCCTGCCCCTGAAAGTCCCCCCCTTAATTGGTGACACTGGTAGAGGGGCGTGTCCCCAAAACTCGCCCCCCACCTCAGCCACGGCCGCCGAGCATCAAAACTCAGGAAATCCGTCTCCATCTCCGCCTCCCCAGCAGTCTTATCTAGCACAAGGTTGTTGGGATTATGCAATAATTCCTGCTAATCAATTACACAGTGAAACCAGCAAGAAACTAGATTTAGGTAGATGTTGAGTGTCATGGGGATGGGGAGGGGGGGGGGGCGGGATACTGATTGTCCCTGAGCACTTTGGCACGAAGAATGGGGACATTTTGTTCAGAGTGGAAAATGTATATAAAAAAAAAAATGACACAAAGTGGGTTTGGCTGCAGTTAGAACCAAGAGGACGGCGGTAATTTGGCGAAGACCCAAGTCCGAGCGACAGTCCTTGAGGGATCATCTTAAATAAACCGTCTGCACACCAGCGCTGCACGCGACAGGAGGAGCTATTTGTGTGAGGTCACGTAATTAAACGGGCAGTAATTGCAGGGAGCTTTTAAATTGCTTCATGGTCTGGGCCCTTCTGTGCCTTTGGTGAATCTTTACCAAAAAAAAATGTAATACATAAGTAAAATATAAGTACATAAAAAGTTCACTAACAGCCAATTTAATTTCCAGCTATAAAGAAAAACAACTGTATGACATCGCGTGACACTCCATAGACAAATTAGCATTTATGGCATAATTCATCGTAAATAAATCTCTGCAGAGCTCAGCCGCATGCACTGGTCTCCATGGTAACTCTAAAAACAATAATCATTGTTAAGAGGCTGACTGGACTTATCAGTCTCACAGTAGCCTTGCAACCACGGGCCTGTGATTTTAGCCTGTCAATATAATTATAGCATATTTGCGATGGATCTGTATGAACAGTAGCTGGGAAGTGGGGGAATTCCACAGTAGAAAAAGTGCTGTCTGTCTGCGGTGAGTGGGGGGCAGCTGAAGATGATTGAGTCCAATGTGGAAATGAGTCTGGCTCTGGCCATACTCCCCCCCCCCCACCACCACCACCTGCCATGTGCTGGTCTTCCCCACAGGTGGCGACACAGGAGGAGTTCTTCAACCTGTCGCACTGCCAGCTGGTGATGCTGATCAGCCGCGACGAGCTGAACGTGCGCTGCGAGTCCGAGGTGTTCCACGCCTGCGTGGCCTGGGTGCGCTACGACCGCGAGAACCGGCGGCCCTACGTGCGCGCGCTGCTGCAGGCCGTGCGCTGCCACTCGCTGACGCCGCATTTCCTGCAGCTGCAGCTGCAGAAGTGCGAGGTGCTGGAGTGGGACGCGCAGTGCAAGGACTACCTCTCGCAGATCTTCCAGGACCTGACGCTGCACAAGCCCACCAAGGTGCTCTCCTGCCGCACGCCCAAAGTGCCGCAGCTCATCTACACGGCGGGGGGCTACTTCCAGCAGTCGCTCAGCTACCTGGAGGCGTACAACCCCTGCCGGGGCGAGTGGCTGCGGCTGGCGGAGCTGCAGGTGCCCCGCAGCGGCCTGGCGGCGTGCGTCATCGGCGGCCTCTTCTACGCCGTGGGCGGCCGCAACAACGCGCCCGACGGCAACATGGACTCCAACACGCTAGATTGCTACAACCCCATGAACAACCGCTGGTCCCCCTGCGCCCCCATGAGCGTGCCGCGCAACCGCATCGGCGTCGGCGTCATCGACGGCATGATCTACTCCGTCGGCGGCTCGCACGGCTGCATCCACCACAACAGTGTGGAGAGGTGGGTCTCGTGCCATCTCTGCTCGCCAGCAGGGGGTGCTCTACCATCACCTACATTTAGTCGCTGTGCATGTAGGCTCACTCCCCCAGCACTCAATGAGCATAATTAGGTTTTTTTTTCCCAATCACCAAATATATAAACTTAATAATTTATTAAGAGGAAACGATAGTATTTCTGATTTCAGTTCTTTGTGAGGTTGCCATAAATACTGCAGAGCCTTTACAGATGAGTATCAGTACTAGTAATTATTAATCAGAGTAGGGCAGCGGACGCTGGCGTTAAACTGACGGAGCGTGACGCCAGCTCTGGGTTTCCTTTACACAGCTTCTAGTAGGTCGTCTTGTCCTCAGTCTCACTTTCAGGTGATTTTGACATCCAGAAAACTTAGTGAGCTTTTGCCCTGTGAGACTTGATATCTTTCCTTGAACACGTTGCTTATCAGTTTCCTTGTGGTTGCAAATACCTCACATACTCTAATACCTTTGGACAGATCTTTCATTTTGGACAATTCACAGCTGTTCAAGCAGGTTTGGCAATCTGAGAATGCGGTTGGTGTGTGTGAGAGAGAGTGTGAGTGTACAATTAGCTGGAACATTGAAACAGTTGATCCTTATTCAGTCAAACCCAGAACAGGCTACTTAAAGGCATGGAACAGACACAGCCTATTGTCAGCTACTGTGCTGTGTCTGTCATGAAGAGCAAAATTAACAAAATTAAAGGCTTCAATATGCAATAGCATATTGAATTCATATATATTAGCTTTAATACATCAAAAAAATATATATAGAAAGAAGTCAAAAGCCTTTGAAAAAAGTTGTTCCAAATAATTATTTAACTTACTGAAGTCATGTCTCCTCACTTGTTTAATGAGACCCTTTATCTATAAATTGGTCAAGGCTCAAACTAAAATTGACATTTACTTAAATTTCATTCAAGGGTTTTTAAGCAACTTGTCGATCAAATGCTCCGCCCACTAAGGAGAATCGATGAAATCCTCAGCGATTTGTCTTGTCTCTAAGTCCACCTAAGTGGTAAACCATCGTCACGGGATCATAATTTAAATTATATACTTGTATATCTGTTTTCAGCATTTATTACGTCTTAAATTCTTCGGTAAATAAGTATGTAAATTTAGTGTAAAAATCCACCTTGGCCAGTTAGGCAAACCATAGTTCGCTCAAACTAGTTGTAGCATATTCCTGCGCTGAGTTGACCCGATTTTTTTTATTTTTTAAATAGTTTCAATATTAAATGAGCTTTACTTCCATCAGCCATCAGCTGAGCTTGGCCTGATTAGCTTCTGCTTTGTGTCCTGTGGTTAACCAGCTGAATCGCTGAGCCTCACTTCAAAAAAGCTTCATATAGCTGGAGATGTTGCATTGCTGGGCGAGGTAGCTGTCATAGATATTCATGCAGGCACCAGGTTACAATGGTAGCTAAGACTTGTTATTGGTGGTGTAGTGACAGCAAAATTATGACCAACTGGCTAAAGCCAATGTACTGCTGACTGTGTGTATTTCAGTGTAAAAAACCCCAAAACCCTGCGATGCTCATACCCCCCCACCAGATACGACCCCGAAAGGGACTCCTGGCAGCTGGTGGCCCCCATGCTGACCCGGCGCATCGGAGTGGGCGTGGCCGTCATCAACCGGCTGCTGTATGCGGTGGGAGGGTTCGACGGTACGCATCGGCTCAGCTCGTCCGAGTGCTACAACCCTGAGATGGACGAGTGGAAGAGCACAGCACCCATGAATACCGTGCGGAGCGGAGCCGGTGAGTCCAGGGTGGAGGTTCGGACATTGTGGGTTTGAACTGTGGGTTGCCCACTTGTTAGAATCGAGTAACGCTGCCCTCTGTTGGTCACCCGGCTTCCCTGCTCACCAGGTGTATGCGCGCTGGGGAACGCGATCTACGTTATGGGGGGCTACGACGGCACCAACCAGCTCAACACCGTGGAGCGCTACGACATCGAGGTGGACAGCTGGACCTTCGTGGCCTCCATGAAGCACCGACGCAGCGCGCTGGGGGTGACCGCGTACCACGGGCGCATCTATGTGCTGGGTGAGTACTGGGCACCAAAGGCTGGGGGGGGGGCGGAGTCTATCCGGGAGCCTTCACTTCAGACCTTTTTAATTATGCTGGAACATTATTCTGAGAATTCTGGGAAAAATAACGAGTTGACGTCCTATTTTTGCAAACCCTGGAACACCGCACGCTAGAGTTTTATAGTGTATTCTAGAAAGTAATGAATAAAAACTATCGCATAATGGACCTTAAATGGACACAGGACCATACAGACCAAACAGAATTATATCCACGCCCCCCCTGCCCCCTCCTTCTTGCAGGTGGATATGATGGGAACACATTCCTGGACAGCGTGGAGTGCTATGACCCAGAGACGGACACCTGGACAGAGGTCACCAAGATGACGTCGGGGAGGAGCGGCGTGGGTGTGGCCGTCACCATGGAGCCCTGCCGGAAGGGACTGGCGCAGTGCTTAAAGCACTAGAGCGCCAACTCAGTGCACGCCTGGGGGGCTTTTTTGGTTTTTTTTTTGTGTTGTACCTGATGGTCCAAAACCGGGCCACGACCGTATGGACCACTGGACCCACCCACTGGCTCTAAAAGGGGGGGCAGTGGGGGTTGGGCAGGGACCTGGGGTACGTCACCTTCAGCCGCCATCGATCTTTGGGCGGAACCTGGAAAAAATGCCAAATGGCAAGAGGAATCCTGCCGTTTATCCACAAAGGGTTCCTCCCGTTTCCCCTCTTAACATCTCAGGTCATCATATGAATGAGAAGTAAAAACCGGTTCCTCTATTGCTGTTATTTTTCCAGGTATTTAATTAGTTGCTTAACAGAAATGTAACTCTGAGGATGTGTTAACGTCAGGATGACGTTTCCCCGGCCCTCGCCGAGCGGGCTGAGACGGACGTGTACGTAGACTAGCGTGTTAAGGCAAACATTAAGGGTCCAGGGTGGGGGGCCTGAGGCTTGAAGAGGAAATGAGATCTATGTAGCGTTGTGTGGAGAATGAGGGAACAGAGTTCTCTGAGCTTCAAGTGCCATTGTCTTGACTGGCCATGTGATCAGTGGACTGCATGTGCTCATACGTGCCGTGTGTAGTTCCAGGTACCCTGGCGTTCTCGGCGGATTAGGAAGCGGCTGAGTGTGGGACATTTTTTTCTTCTTCTTCTACCTTCTCCCCTTCCACGCCAGTAGCCGGCCTCACAGCACAGTATACTACTTTAACTCTGTTTCGACGAACTCCGCTTGATGGGGGCGGAAGGGCGTCTCACGACATCGGGGACGTCTCGCTTGAGCGAGAGCTGTGATAAATGTAGGAACACTAACAGGAGACTTGATCATCGTTTTTTTCTTTCTTTTTTACGTCCACAGCATCTCTAGCACCGTACTTTTACTGAGGGGAAAAAAATCAGCAATTTACATTGGCCAATCTGTCATCATGAATGGGACAAAAAAAAAATTAACTTAAGGTATTGTATTTGTTACAGCAGTTTAAGCTAATTTTTTTTAAGGACTAAAATTTTGTACGTTGATATTCCATAAAGTCTTGTACAGAATTCTAGGGCTTTTTAAACGTTTAATTTATTTTTTTTCATTCTGCGATTTTCCTGCTTCAGCTGCCTCCGCTTTGTAAAGGATCGGACTCTGATCTCAAGTTTCCTACTGAGCATGCTGTATTTCAGACACCTGACCACGGAATTCTCATTTTGGAAGTTTTATCCTAAAATAAAAGGGACACTTTTTTTCTTCTTTATATAGTTCAAAATTTACCTAATTATTTAAATACTGCATTGTAAATTTTAAAGCAAAATTCAGTGTACAAAACAGACATTGTCTATATTAAAGTATTTGTTTACTGTAATATTCTGGTAGCTGTACTGGGGAGCTGAAGTCACTTCTCTATAATACGCTAGTGCAGCTCACAGTAATCACTGCCACACCAACATACCATGCAATACAAGCAGGTTTGTTTCAAAACATTTCAATACTCAGGGTGCATATACGGGAGGTGTATGAACCGTCAAATACAACCCAAGTATATAGTGAGAAACTGCAACTGCAGTGTACGGAATAATCACTTTTCGTACGCATTCTGGGTATTTTCCCAGTCCACGTGTAATACGCAGCATAGGGACATCCTGCGTGTTCATTTCCAGTGTTTTCACGCGACAGCACTCGCATAACAAACGTGAGAGGCTTGTGATCCGTTTCTGCACGCATAGTGCCCTCTAGACGGAAGCCTGAACCAGAGCAAGAAGCTACCCTACATGCCGAAATCACGCCGTGCCTCCCGAGTGATACACACATACTAGCTTAGAGTTAACTTTCCGAAGTTTTTACTTAAATATCGTCGTAGGTGTCTGTGATACCTCTCTTTATGGCATTTTGTAATTATATATACACAGTATTTTATAAACCTTTAATATTGATAACCAGGCAATTAGGCCGATTTTATCCAATATGCAAACACGAGTAATTATGCATTTACTAATATTTAAATTTTAGTTACTCACTGTAAAATGCTTCTTCTCATTTTGGTAAACTTGCAAAAGCATTTTTTCCCCGATCATTTAAGTTTTTCCAGATTCGATTAAACCTGTCACCGTTGCAATCCGGAAATATAATGCAACCCTGATGAATTTGCTAGCAAAATATTGTAACGTAACCAAAGGTGACATTTTAACTAGATACAGGTGAGTGGGGCGCAAACCCCGGCATTTCCCTACATGCAGGTACATCTTAGGATAAGTTACGTTAAGTTTGTATAAAAACAGCAGGTCGCCACCTTCCCGGGTGAATTTCACGTGTCCGTTGACGGCTACGACAGAAGACTACAGAACACCGGATAACGACGGATAAATATTCACATCTGACGCCGGTGTTATCCGACTCAAACCAAGCGCGAGCTTCACCAGGTTTACAGCTCCTCGTGCACGCAGTCATTCCCCGCGTTTGCAGCCTTGTGCGCAGCTGCACGCGCTCGGGGGGTGAGGGTGTGTCGCGGCGGAAAGTGTCTCCGCAAGTGCGGCCGCAACAAAACCTATAAACTGTGAAGTTTGAGTGTAAATCTGGAAAGAAGGATCACGCAGCCCACGATCAGCAAGGCTTCACCCTGTTACTCTGCCATTGTAATGAATCGCGTCTCCGGTTACGTTTAGGAGGAATCTGGGCCGGTACTGTGGTCGCACCATTGCAGGTAAACTTGTACATTTTTAACGTTCTTTATTAAGTTCAAAATAGGCCATATTAACTTTACAAGTAACCATTACTTTCAGTTTAACATACAGTCGCGTTGAGAAGTTTATAATGAAAGAAAGATAGGCTATATCTATAGGATATATCCATACTAAGGAAGGCTGTTAGGCTATAAGCTAATTAGTTAGTTTATACCATGATCTTTGGCTGGAGATGAATGGACCGTCTGGGTTCACCTACTTACTACCCAGTTCGATCTGACTTCGTTATCCAGTTGGATTAGGGTCATAAATAGCTTGACTTAGTGCCGGTTCCTGTTTTATTAGCGCCATAGGGGGGAAAAGTGTCGCGTAAAACACTGCGTCCAAGCTTGGTGAACGTTTTGAGGTGTTGTTCCCTTTACTTTTATAGTTCTTGAGGTTTGTTATTATAAGTTTTAGACATCGTCTTGTTTTCATTTTCAGTTTCACGCCTTTAATGCCTCCTATCATAAATACACAGCCATCGGGCCAGCAAGGGTGCACGATCTTAAGTTACAGTGGTTCCAGAACCTTCATATGAATTTCCGTATTTAATCATTCAGTTTACCCGGTTCTCATATGAATAAAATGTGAAATGTGCATTTACTGTTTCGGACAAAGCTTATTTTCCGCGAAATGTTCAGTGGTACTCGTGTATCTGGTTCAGTGTGATCGTTTTAATTGGTTCTATGTACAGCGAAATTCCTACATGTAATCAATAGATGAGGGAGACATTCGATTGGCGTTTACATACAAGCTATAGGGAAATGGAATACTTGATGATATGAGATATGTAATGTTTTATCCAACTAAAAAAGTTACATTTGCAACAGTCGTGCTATAATATTGCCATATAAACAAGTAAATGTAATTTTATTTTATAGGCTCTAGGTAATTCGTGTCCAGTTCAGGCCACGGAACGTAACTGCATATTTAATCTAAATGAGGGTATCTGTCCCCTTTTGTAATTTTTAGGGTTTACTCACTCAAGGGCTTTTTCCATTCCTCTATTTTCCAACTCTTTCTCAGCGCTGACACAAAAAGGAAGTGATTACCTCCTACTCAGCAGTATTATGTTATTCTCTCAGATCCAGCTCTCTCGCAGCTCCTCCTCATTTCTATGTACGTTTCACAGATAGCGTGCTTTAAATGATCGAGTCTTGACATAAACTGAGTTCTGTTGATTGCAAAGCCTTCTTAGAATTCTTAGACAGGTTTGATTTATAGTTTTCATTTCTGTTGGTTTTCTAAATACTCTGTGGTGGTCTTTTTCTGCTCCCAGCTTTCTTGTCCACTGTTCCAGTGTTCAGGATGATCCCAGTAACGGACTTTCAGAAGCTGGCCACAGACCATAACCCCCAGTTCCGTGCTCTGAAGCCCTGGTGGGATGTGCTCACAGAGTACCTCTGTGTCGCCATGCTCATGATGGGTGTTTTTGGTTGCACTGTTCAGGTATGCATTGTGCGGAACTAAACCAGACCCGGAAAGCATGTGTATGTGTGTGTTTGAAGGGGGGGGGGGGTGGGGTGGTGTCGTATTAGTCATGCTTTTATTTGGAGTTTGAGTCACACATTATACCTGTGATATTTGTTTTGTGTGTCAGTGGCTTTTTCCTGGTTGGAGTATAGATTACTACCTCAAAGCTGGAATACTCCCATTTTAATTATACATAAGCCTAGACAAGATGAAATCGCATGGTTATCCTTAAAGGTTCTAGGCTGCAGCCTTTAGAGTGCACTGAAATGAGAACTAATATGCTAAAACAGCTGGACCTCTTCTCTCCTCAACATAGCTAACCCAGGACAAGATCTTCTGCCTCCCGAGCCGCGCGTCTTCTGAGTCCCCTGAAGAAGTTAAATGTAGCCAGCCGGCAGAACGTTCTGGGATGAACAGCGCGTGGAAGGACACTGATGCCAAGGATCATAACTTTACATCACGTGAAATGTTTGGCCGAAAAAACCACCTGGACATTCACCAGTATATCTTTGTTAACAATTACTGCTACGAGACAGCTGTGCACTGGTATGGTAAATATTTTCCCTACCTGGTGGTAGTCCAGACTATGCTGTTTATGATTGCCAGTAGCTTCTGGTTCAAGTTTCCCGGGACGTCATCCAAGATTGAGCTATTTGTCACCATCCTGGGAAAGTGCTTCAATTCCCCCTGGACTACGCGGACAATCAGTGAGGTGTATGAGGAGGGGGGCGAGGAGAGCTTAGTCATGTGGAAGAGGAATATAATGTCAGAATCTGATAGAAAAGAGAGCCTGATTGATGATGGTGAGAATGTTCACCTGCTTAAACCGGCCTCTTTTAAATCCAACCAAGAGAAAATGGCTCCTCAACAAAAGTCACCTGTATCTCTCTTGGACAAGAAAGAAGGGGAGCAAGCTAAAGCTCTGTTTGAAATAGTGAAGAAGCTCCGTACACATATAGAGGAAGCTGACTTGCTGTACCGGATGTACGTGCTGCAGACCTTCATTAAAATGCTAAAGTTTGTCGTCATCACTGTATACAGTGCCTTCCTGGTACCCAGTATTCAGATTGTGGTAAAATGCTCAGTTCCCAAAGAGGTGACTGGTTTTAACATCTACTGCTGCAACTATGTCAAAGCCCACCTTTTTTCCAAGCTGGCCTATTGCTATATCTGCTTTGTTGGGGTGTACGGCCTGTTGTGCATCTATACCCTTTACTGGCTCTTCCATCGACCACTCAAAGCATATTCCTTTGAAAATGTACGTATGGAGACTAGTGTCAGTGATATTCCTGATGTCAAAAATGACTTTGCCTTTCTGCTGCACCTCTGTGACCAGTACGACCCCTTGTACTCCAAGCGGTTCTGCATGTTCCTCTCTCAAGTCAGTGAGAGTCGGCTGCGGCAAGTCAACCTTAATCACGAGTGGACTGTGGGCAAACTTCGGAGGTGCCTCTCTGGAAATCCCAGCAAAAGGCTCGAGCTGCACTTGCTGGCTCTCCCAGGACTGCCGGATACTGTCTTTGAGGTCCCAGAGGTGGAGTCCCTCAAACTGGAGCTGATGAATGACATCACCATCCCAGACAGTATCTTCCAGCTCATGTCCCTCCAGGAGCTCAGTCTGCTTCATTGCCCAGTCAAGTTGCAGCCGACGGCGCAGAACCACCTTCGGGAGCACCTCAAGGTACTGCGGCTCACTTTCAAAAGCCCAGAACAGATCCATCCTTGGGTATATACACTTCTAGAGCTGGAGGAACTGCACCTCACAGGACCCCTGAGCCAAAGCACCTCCCTCGACGACCTGAGTAAGCTCAGAAACCTGCGGGTTCTGGCCCTCCACAGCCAGCTCTCCAAAATCCCATTGAGTGTGGGCAATATTTGGTGGCTACAGAAACTCACCATTCACAATGAGGGCAGTCCATTGCGTGCTTTCCACAGCCTTACAAAACTGACTGACCTGACCTCCCTAGAGCTGGTGGGCTGTGACCTGGAACGCATCCCCAGAACCGTCCTTGGCCTGACTAATCTACAGCAGCTGGACCTGAGGGAGAATAAGTTGATGACGATTGAAGAGATCCTCAGCCTGCAGCACTGCCGGAACCTGGTCACCCTCCGGCTGTGGCACAATGCCATCCTGTACATCCCCGAGCACATCAATAAGCTTGTCTCCCTTGAGTCCCTCAATCTCAGCTGGAACAGGATTCGCAGCCTCCCAACAGGACTTTTTTACTGCACCACACTGCGCCATCTGAACCTCTCTCATAACCAGTTGTCTTCCCTTCCGCCAGAGGTAGGTATTCTGCAGTGCCTCCAGCACCTCTCCCTTGCCTCTAACTCCCTGGGCTCACTTCCAGATGAGCTCTTCTCTTGCAAGCACCTGAAAAGCCTCGTCCTGGCGGACAATAGCCTGGCCTCCCTTTCTCCTCTTGTGTCGGGCCTGAGCCAGCTGGTGCACCTGGAACTCCAAGGGAATCGGCTTCAATCCCTGCCCCGTGAAGTAGGGGACTGCTCTCTGCTGAAGCTCAGTGGGTTGGTGGTGGAGGACAGACTCCTTGACCTGTTGCCATCTGACATCAGGAATCGGATGAGTGACACTTAAAACAGTAACGTCCAAAAAGATTTTATATCGAAAAAGCAGGAAGACATTTTGTCTATTTATCAGGTTCTATAAACTTGCCTCTTAATATTTGTGTAGGCAGCAGTTTGGGAACCTCTTTCAATGATATTTTTCTCTTATATGTGTAGAGACACTATCTCAAAAACCTGCTGTACTGAAAAACTGGCGTGCTGAGTATTTGTTGTCTGACAAGGGCGTAGTTTGTCAGTGAGGCCTGCATGTGAGGTGTATCTAAACAAACTATGCTGATGTGCCCTTTTCACCTGAATTGGATTTGTTGTGACTTTGGCGGTTTTCTGTCAAATGCAAGGCAATATCCAAAACACTTCAGGGAAATCGGTGAATTCTCCATCTACCTGAGATTTGTCTTAAGAGATTGAGTTTTTGCCATAAAGGAGCTGGAGAACTGAATTCTTGCTTGACCATAGAGGTTCCAAACCTCGATACTGCATGACAATGACAGGATAAATTACTAAGCATTTTGGCATGTGTTCAGACCATTGCTTCTTCTTGATATTTTTTATATAGTCAATGAGCCTTAATTGTACCAGTTTCACTAGATTGTGTCAAGCTCAAAACTTTAAGGGTCAATGATCTTGAATGTATATCGATGGCTTGGATAAGTCTGCAAATAGTGCTTAACTTGACTTGAATTAGCAAGCAACCTCTTGACATCCAAACTCAAAACAGGAAAAAAAGTGATGTGGAAACCATTGGCACTATTAGCTGTTACAATGTTTTATAGCGAAGTCTCCACGTTCCGTTTTTCAGACATTGCTTTTCAGGTTTTTCCAGTCTTTGTGAGAGCATATACTGTAAGATAAAACGTTACCACTCAAACGGACTTCGTAACAAGTTTGTCTCCTCCGGGCAGAGAGCAGCAAATCCTAATGTGACAGTGGCTGAGCTAACATGTGGCGTCGTGTTCTGACTGGCTTCTCCGCTGCAGGGCCTGAGACATTCCTTCCCACGACATTCCTCCCCCTGAAAAACACCAAACACTAACCTAAATTCTTGTGGAAATGACCTCTGCCCAAGGTTAGCAGTCGCTGCCCGGAGGAGAATTCCAGAAGTGGGCAGCATGATGGGGGAATACCAGCTAGAATTCTGATTGTGTTCAGCGTGCGTGTGCCGGCATTCAGTAAAAGCTACCCAGAGCACAGGCCTGCACCATACAACCCCCTCCCCTCTCTATCTCCCTCATAAATCTTTGTTTTTAGTTTTAACCTTAAGGAATGATCCAGACAGCAGATCTTTTCATATATTTTTTCTACACTATAGACATTTTTCTTTATTGTAGTGGCCCCGCTCTGAATGATACATTAAGCTGCTAATCGTATTTTATTTACTATAGTTTTTTAATGTAAATTATAAGTTATGTAGCCAAAGGTACCCTGAAGAGCTCGTGGTTGTGTATGATATTTCCTATCTATACAGCCATTGGCTTTAGAAATGCAATTTGCTTTACATATCATGGTAATTGCTGAAGGAATATAATTTTATATGATTTAACGTTTAGTGTGTGTTAGAATAATCCAAGCTGACTATGTGCTGTGATATAACTGGTTTCAAAGTTTTTATTTCCCAACACTATCCAGCTACACTATAAAAACTAATGCATACATTGAGGAGATACTGCTTGGGAATGAAGGGTTTGCAAAAAATGTCCAGTTGGTTAATCTTAATGCCAGTTACTAAATTGCTTACAGAAATGCAGAAAGTCCAGTACAATAAACTACCAGCAACTATATGTATATACTGATGCCAACAGTTAGTATATTTACAGAGAGCTTGTAAAAAATGTATTATATTCACCCTTTCTGTAAATCCATAAATCCAATTTAGAGCTTTTTAAAAATAGTATGTCAGTAGATGATATGCCATATCAGTAAAAATACAAATTTAAGTATGAAGTACTCAACATTCCACTTTAACTGGTTAAGTAGCCTTATAGACATGATGGGGGAAGACAATGTGCTGTTTGTCTGGAGTGCTTTCTTCATTGTGATTTCCCTTTATTACTGGCCCTGGTATAAGTAGAAAACCAATGAGGTCACTCAGTTTTGCTCTCCCCACTTATCTATCACCTGCAAGTCATGAATTTACATGTATATGGTTTAAGCTGCAGAATAAATCAGGTGGTATCCTCCATTCCATGATATGTTACCTGTTCTGGCAACCACAGAGGTCATTTCCAGAAGAATTTTGTCTCTGCTTGTGACCAACCAGGGCCCAACTGAAAGTGGATTATTTGTAAAGGCTGTAATAAATGGTGGGTATTTCCACAATACCACATCAATGCCACATCAATACCCATTTCCACAAAGAGAAATGCTTCTAAAAAGCAGAGAAAATTACAGGTTTGCAGTAATTCAAGTGGTATGCGGTCCTTCACAACTGCAAAATTCTAAGATATTTTTGTATTCCTCTCTGAGGCTGAGCTTTTGTAAGCACAACAATAGTTTAGGTAACACCATATCTCAATGTCAGCAATGTCCTTGCGAGTCATTTACAACGCCTATACACTCCCAGAGAAATGAGCGCCATCTGGTGGATTTAGCTTTTACGTAAGACTGCAACCAAATACTTTGCACATTCTGTTCATGGTTCAAACTAACTACATTTATCTACATGTCACATCTATTAACAGTTAAAAGTTAATAAAACATTCAAAACGTGTGCTTTTTCAGGAAAAATTGTGGTTAACACTTTGCTTGAGGGGGTTACTATACTAATGTAGCAATAAGCAGTAACTAAGTGTTACAAACCGATCACATGTTCTTTCAACATTAATGAATCTTGCAGGAACTATATTAATTCATGATGTGTATGTACTTTAGTAACTAAGGGCATAGATTTGAGTATGGACGGTACGGAGTTCTGAGTATCGTGTGTACTTAGGAGGAAGGAGTTAGGGAGTTGGACCCTAAAAATGCTGAAACCAAACCTACTCCCTTGTGAGTATTTGTCCCCCCGCAATAAATATTACTGAAATGTTTCCAGAGTAAAATATTAAGGAAATTTCTTATTGTTTATTATTAAATGCTTAGGAACTGTGACAAATAATTCGCTCGTAAATAAATATTTTTTTACGTATTAACGAAAGCAAAGTAATTTTACCCTTGCAATCAGACCTGTAAAAACCGCCAAGATGTTAAATTATGAGAATTCAGTCAGAAACTAGCGTAAGAGGTGAATACTCTGTCATGACAGGGGTGAAAGCTGAACTATAACAGACAGTTTAAAAAGGTGAGTGAAGAAAGAAGATAACTTGAAAGAGTCACACCACATTATCTGGATATTTGTGTGTGTGTCCCCCTCCCAACTTGCGTCAACGCTGTAAAACTATTAACCATGCAACCGATCTAAGATGCACTACAGTGTTAATGTCGTCGTAGGTTAAAAATCTTTGTTGCAACACGACCTCCTCCTTCCTGGATTGCGAACTCCATTCTGCCTTTAAATGACCCATTTCCCCGGCAGCCTCATGCACTGATGCGGGGCGTGACAGGTGAGAAAGAATCCCAAGCAAAATAAAACAGTCATTGTGCGTGGTACTGCATAAACTGTTGCGTTGCACTTAAACAAAGTCCACCATTGATTGTCTGCTACAGCTCACTTCAGTATCCAGCCGTACAATGGATCTTCTGTACAGACCAGCGACGGATTATTCTGAATGACGGCGCACAGTACATGCAAAGACGTGCCTGCTCACTTTAACTGCATGAGAACTATAAAAACAACACCCATAAATTAGATAAAATTCCAACTAAATGAAATTAATTTTTAAAGAAGAATTTCAGGGCACAGCAATTCCTTTAAATCAGCCAACTAACTAATGTATACCGAAAATATGGCCTGGCCAACAATAAGGAAATGCATAGAAAGTAAGAAAATAATCTTACTAGATTCAGGATATTTATTTGCCAAGTGCATTGGAATCTTTACTCGTTCAGCAACACAACAGTACAACAGCAAAAATACAAATAAATAGACGTTTATATAGACGCAATTGTACAACTAAACAACACTTCAGACTTCAGTATTCACATAAAGTCCAGGTGCAAGTGATAGTAAAGTGGTTCATTTTAAAAGATGATGACGCGAATAGCTTGGGGCAAAAACTGTTCTATATATCTGCAGGTATAATCAGTGTTTGGGTCCTACAAAATATCGTATCTGAGTCCAGGAGTGAGGAGAACTCGTGGCTGGTGTGGCACAGATCCCACATCATACTTTGCCCTATTGTCACCCCAGAAAGAACGACTGTAGAGAAAACAGTAATTTGTGCTCGTTTCTTCCGTTTGTTATTCCTAATGACTGAATATCGCAGCTACGCGATGTGAGTGTCCTCTTGTGGTCAAAAAGGAAAATTACACCAAGGAGTTGAGCAAATTAGAATTGGTTTTGGAAAGTCGATTGTTGATTTTTTTTTTGCTGCCAAAGTTTGACTTCATTAGAGCGCTGAATATACACTGACGACATTAATGTCCTTTTTATATAACGCCACTGTGTTTGTGTTTTTTGACTGCGGCAGTAGGTCTTCGTTTGCGTCATCAGGGTTTACCACATTGTCGAGTAAACATCCAGAACCCGAGAAAGGAAGAGGAAAAGCCACCTCTACTGAACGAAATTAAGGCAAATTATCTTTTTTCCGTCGCGTACGGAAAAATACTCCGTTTATATTTTCTTCAGATGAGCTATGCATGACGGACTAGTACAAATAGCGCATATATGTAAATCCCACGTTAGCATTTGATATTGTCATTCGTCGTGCTCGCTAGATTCCCCTTTTTCCGCCTTCAAATAGTTTTGCAACTGAGAAACAGGAAGAAAGCAAACCTGCGCCCTACGCCCTAGTGTACTCGTACAATAGATTGCACAATAGACCACAAGTTAAACTTTTTTTTCTAAATTTTCCTATACGAAGGAAGGGAGGGACACCGAAATATTTAAAGAAATATATACAAATTTTCACATTCGCAATTCATGAAAAAACGTATAACGAGAACCTGTTGTATTTTATCTTGTCAAACCCGCTCATATCAGCTTTTTGGCGGAAACTCGAAACAATTACACAGAAACGTCAGGATTTGGCGACAAATATAAACATCATTTTGGCGGTATGCTGACTGATTTCAAATTACTGCTTACCAGGGAACCCAAGAAACTATCTTGACAACCGGCAATGTTGTAAGGTCCTGTTACTGAATCCAATTTAAAAAATAATAGTATTAACTATAATACAAACTATCTATCTAAATAATTTAAATACAAAGAACAGGACACTGCAAGATAGCAATGATAATCAATCATAGTATATTTTGATCAAATATTTTATCCAATCTTAAGAATATTTAAAAAGACGTATACACTAGGATTCTTTACATTTTGAAATGATATTAGTCCATAACTTTTACAATTATTTACATTAAACATTATATACAATGATTCGCAAACCTTACAATAAATAGACGTAAATTCTGTAAAGATTATGTACAATCGATAAAGTGGGAAAATATGTTCAGTGCAAAACTTGAACGAATTCCAGTACATGGCTTTAGAATACACTACACATTTAAAATGGTTGCAGAAAGTATCAGACCTGAGCTAATAAAACAATGTTAATGACAACATACATTAGTGTGAAATGGGATATAAGTTCAATACATTAATTTTTTTCATTTAGTAAGCTGATAAATAGGTGTTTCGTTTACAAATGCGTACTGCAAACTGAATTGCCGAGACAAGATGTCTCATATTTCATAACGATATTACATTCAGCATTAGCGGTGGTGTGATTTGTGCAAAAATGTTTTCTTCTACACGCATATTCGGCACATGTCTAACTACAAATGTCAACAAAACCCATGTATATGATAAATGCATTAGTATTTAATCTAGGGATTCGGCTGTATTAAAAATCTCAATAAGACGGCTATTGGCTATGGCTAGACCGAACGGCCAGGGCAGACTCCATATGACGCTCCAGCAACTTCACCACGTCGGTGGAGCACGTGGCCCGCGCCAAGTCTAGCGCGCGGTGCCCTGTCGTGTCGCAGTGGCTCAGGTTGGACCGCGGGGCCAGGAATTCCACCACGTCCTCGTGGCCCTCGCGCACGGCCACGTGAATCGGCAGTGCCCCGGAAGAGTCGGCCACGTTGACAGACGCACCGAACTCCACCAGCACGCGGAGCGTGTCCACGAAGCCGCTTCGGGCCGCGTCGTGAACCGGTGTCACCCCATGGCGGTCCTGGACATTGGCATTGGCTCCGTGTTCAAGCAGAAGGCAGGCAATACTTGTGTTGCCCATCATCATTACCTAGAAGAAAAGGATAACGCAATGTGCTATATTTGGCTTGATTAAACCGATGCGTTTATGTATTTTACTGTGCAAAAGTCTTAGGCAGTCAAAGAAAATGTTTATGGCTATTAATCTTGGTAGTACGTGTATATTTGCTCAGAAAAAAAGCAATTTAACATATGCAACATATGCAAATTAACGGAAACAATAAAAATGAACAAAAATCTCGTCTGTTCTCCAAAAAGATACTGATATCTTGTTGGATGACTAGATACACTCTCTTTAGGGTTACCGCAGCCATTTTTTGTGTTTGTTAAATTTCTTAACTAGCTCAATTAATCTAATCTAATCTAATCTAATCTAATCTAATCTAATACTATTAATTTAGTGGGCCCACACTATTGGCGGAAGTCCTCCTTGCTGATTTACAGGGCGGGATTTTAAATTCACCTCCATTCAAATTCATCCCAGACAAATCACTGTGGAAACTGAGGGGCTTCGTTGTAACGACCCGCGAGTCACGAAACATTGTACAATGGGCTGCACCACTGCAATTGTGGTAAACTTTAACGAAGCATTTTAAGAGTCTGACATCTGCGATTGAGGTTTTAAATCTATATTAATCACGATCGCTTTACGGTTTCGTAGCAACACGTTGCTACTGGAGCAAGTTAATCTGATACTTCTGAAACTGAAGAAACCGTCAGCTTTGTCCGATAAAGCGAAACACTGTAACAAAATAGCCGAACTTCTGAAAAGGAATGGAGATTTTCAGCTGAAAAGAATCAAGTCATTTCAACTACAGCCTGCATATGCAGGCCTATACAAACACAGGATGGAAATGGTTTAGATTACAGCCTAAGCTGCACTGCCTCAATTAAAAATGCACTCGCGCCCTCAAATAAAGTAGTACAATACTTGAGGGCGGTATTGTATCAGTTCTAGAAGGAAGTGGTTTTCCTCCACAGTTGTAAATGATTTGCCTTGGTCTTTACCTGTAGGGCGGTCTTGTCAAACTCATTGACAGTGTCTGGATGTATGCGATGTTCCTCCAGCAATCTCCGTACTTCGGACAGGTGTCCCCTCGCGGCGGCCGCAGTCAGATCATTGCCGGCATTTTGTTCACTTAGAACCATCGTGGGGAACTTTTCTAACCTTTCTATAAAATATATATTTTTCAATTTATTGAAATTCGCACAAAATATACGGTATTTTAAATCTTTCGGAGCTCATTTCTTCAAAATAATACACCGAAGTAGCTGGTAACCGTAAGAAAAGACATCTATTTAAGTCAGATCTACTTAGAAGTAACCGTCTTATTATTTTTTTACGTATAGTCAGCTGTATTAAATAATCAAGAGGAGAAATCAACTAGCTATAGCTAACTAACTGGCTAACGTCATTCGCGACCTACCTAGTACTGTGTCCGCTTCACTGGGCGTTCACCTGTTACTTGCCTTCCTCTGTGTTCTACTCTTTTTACGCTCAAAATAAACTTTTCAAACAAATCACTACAAAATATCTTGTTTTTAAAAACCGAGGCGAGAACTTTAATTTGCGCGCTGACATCCAAAGTAGTATTTCATCCAGTAGTCTTTCTACAAACACGGTCGTAACCTCTCCCCCAATCATCGCCCGTCGCGAGTAGCCAAAGACACCATATATGGTAAAAAGGGTGAGGTTATATCCCGTTGCTACAGTATCACCGTGGTAACTCGATCTTTAGCCAATAAAAATCATGCAATTGAAGGCGGGCTCTTCGAGGACGTACTCGAGAAATTCAGAGAAATTCATTCATGGTCGGTGAAGTTTACTAAAGATAAGTAAATCTTATAGTAATAAGACAAGTTTACATCACCATTCACAGTGTTATTTCACAATACCATCCGGCTAAAATACAACGGACTGAAGATATTTATCTCATTGTATCAATTAGGCTAACAAAATGGTTGCATTCTTGGAGTTCCTCTGATATTAGCTGCTTCCCAGAAATGTGAAATTGTGGTTTATGCTTGGGTACAACTTCCTTTAATATACACATTAATGCAGAGGCGTAATACCAGAATACAGTTTTGTATGAGACTGTCATGGTTGGTTCTACCGCGCTCCCAACCAGTAGCTACCCTAACATAATTTAAGATTTTTCACTTCCGAAACCAATGGTAGTGAGAAACCACGCAATCCACATCCGTGAAGCATGCATTAAGACTTCATGCTTAGTTTTCCGCAATAAAGTCAGTTTTTTTTCACCGTGCACCAGAATTTCAGAAAGATTTAAATCAACATCAATAAAAACACGGACACCCAAGAGATTTAAGCGCATTCCTCATGATTTTGAAACATTTTTATTATTACCCACATAATTTAATATCTCCACACTTCATAACACATAAAACCAAATCAGGAAAACAATATAATTAAAATACCTCTTTGGTAATTCATATTTATTTTATTTTTATTTACATATTTTAAATTCAAATATAGAAATTTGGAGAGAAAATCAAAATGTCAACTCTTCCCTTCTCTGTGAAATTCTCGGTCATTTAGCATGTAGGACAGAAGGTTACTACTGTCTTTCAAACATCAGATGGACAAGTGAGTGGTTCACTGGTCTAGGTTCGCAACTGATAATCTAAATGAAATAAGAAAGCAGATGAAGAGAATTAGTAGTCTACCGAAGTAAGGTTTTACATAATCGCATGCATTTGCTTTACTTATACATTGTACTCATATCACAGGGTCTGCCCCCAGGTTACATGACACTGAGCATTTTTCTGTTGACATCTATGCAAACACATGCAAAGTTCCACCATACCTCCACTCTGAGTGATATATCTGACCCAAGGCAGAGCCTGATAGCCGCTCTTCTCAATGATCTTCATGTACCGCACCTGAGAATAAGTCATGTTTAATTCCCCCTGCTTCATAACTTGAAATATGATTTTTTTTTTTCTCAAATGATATATCTTGTTAACCAAGCTTTTTAAAGTCAGTATTTAGGTACACACTCTCAGAAAAGTAAAAATTTGTACTTTTGCTTGTCACTGGGGATGTACCCTCAGGCATCTGCCAATTGTACCCTTAGCTGTAGGTAATTGTACCTTTTGAGGTACAGAAATAGACCATGAGGAACATTTCTGTACAACTGATGGTACATTAATGCTGTCTGTACCTCTGGGATGTTCCTCAGAGTCCATTTCTGTACCTTAAAAGGTACAAATACATGGGTACAGTCCCATTGACAAGCAAAGGTACAAACTTTTACCCTTTTTTTGAGAGTGCAGAAGTTAGTGTGTTTATTTTAGATTAATGAGACAGAGGTAGGGCAATTAGAATGTTATCCTGTCCATTACAATGAAAATAGTTTAAAAAATAGGTACCGTTTACAATTAATACTCAAGTAACAGTATGCTACCAACATTTTAAAAAGACCTTTATGCATAACCTTCCCAACCAGCCAGCTGTAACACTATACATACCTGTATTCCAGACACAGTGAAATAGGGTATTTCAAAATTGACAGTGATTGGTGGCCTGCCCTCCGCTTCATCATTTTCCACACTGGGGAGCCCAAAGTGGGCTCTCATCAGAAACTCCTTCCCCCCCTAAAAAGCAGCAGACAAGTGCATGTGTTCATTTGTTTCACCATCTGATATTGCTCTCATCTGCAGATCCACACCACGTTTAGATTTAGGTCCGTTCACTGCGATTTCAACTGTATAACTCCTCAAATGTTGAAAAATAAAGAACATTTATAGTGAAAAATTCAGAGAGCAGATGGAGATGAAATCTGACACATATTCAGTGACCAAAGTCATAAAAGACACAATAGAGCATCCTAACCAAAAAACTCCCCACTTATATTCTGCCCCGAGGACTTACCGGGAATGACTTAATGGTCCACACAACCAGGTTCTTCTCGGGGACATATTTGGCATGGCCAGTAGTCGTTTTAAACTTGGGTGAGTCAGCATCGCTTGGAACAGGTACTTTGACTTCCACATTATTAGCCACTGATTGTTTTTTGAAATGCCCTTTAGCCTTCCAGCAAGAAGAAGAAACAATTGTCTTCTTCCCAAACAGAGCTCAATACATAAAACGGTACAACAAAAGTGTTCATTACTTTACAGCGAATGCATCAATCAAGATGACCGCAGAACTCCCCTACCTTGACCATGATCTCTACCCGACTGTGAGAGAACTTTTCGATAACCGACTCGATCCAGATCAGAGGCTTCACCTGGAGGAAATGTGCAGCACAGCCGGGGGTCAGCTTGATAGCTCCAAGTTACGGGGGTGTGTCGGTCACAGGAAAGCGCAGGAGGCTGCACGTTCAGAGAAGAGGAGGAGTTGCCTCACCTGAGTGTTGATGCGGTAGGACATCAACTCAGACTCCCCATCCGGTGGGATGAAGGAGATGGTGCGGTCGCTATCGAACCGGGAGAGTCGTACACACTGGTGGAACTTCACGTCCTCCATCGCCACCGATTTCCCCTTGTCCCCTGAACAGATACGAAGTCGGAGACAGTGAGAATTCATGGTACGAACCACTGAAAAACAGCCATATGGGAGTGAGTAGGGGTCAGGGAGACACACAGAATCTAGAGCAGTGTTCCGCAACCTTTTCTCACCCTCCTCTCACCTAAGCCCTTCCCAGAATTCCACAGCACGCCACAAAGAAAATATACAAAAAAAATATAGATCATTACAAAGAAATTACAAAGTGCTTCAAAGAAATTACATTTATTGTTTTTTTTTTATTCGATAAATTTAACATCACAGCTAAAAACATTTATAACATATTCTAATATTTACTTTTAACTATAATTAATACCTGTGCTTGTTTTAACGAACACAGTAGTTTTATATTCGGCTCGATATTCGACAGATCTTGTTTAAAGTCCTTCAAGTCTGACTGCTTATCATTTTACATTAAGACTAGAGCTGAAAAGATACATTGTAGAAAATGGAAGCAATGGCCTTGTCGGAAACTCAAGGATAGTTTTCAACACAAAAGAACATTCCCGTAAGAAAAAAAAAATCTATTTAATAGTCTCTGCAGTAATGCAACCAATAATAGCTGTGATCACTGGCCGAATGATGTCTCATAAGTGGGAGTGATCCTAAGCCCCACCCTACCTCACCTCACGTGCATGGCAGTGAAGTGATTATGTACATGCTTGTGCTAATGTCACACGTATGCAGTACTTAATACATAAACCTTGTGCCTTTTCCTCTTTTGGAGACACTGTGCTGTGGCACGCTTAGCACTACCCTGTGTCACACCGGTTGCGGAGCACTGATCTAGAGGACAGCAGAGGTAGCTGGCACGGTGATGCTTACGACCGGTGAGAGCAAAGAGGGCACGGTCATTGAGGCCCAGCCGCAGCTCGGGCATCCCCGAGAGCATCGTCTTAAGCTTGATGCTGCCCACGATGTCACTGCTCATTACATTTCCGTTGGCATTCACCTGATTGGAGCACAGAGACATCATCAGTCACATGTGCACATGGTGTCAGCATTAAATCTGCACATCAAATAACTCCAATTTTAAATGTATCATTGTATCATAACTGTACTTTCAAACGAACAGACAAATTGTTTCATCACCGTCTTGTCTGTATACACAATTCTTTTAAGCACAAATGATACAAATACCTATATTTTATTGGTTGAATTCACAGCACCATGACACCACAGTCTCAAAATACTGTCAGAATAAGTCACTCACCAACACATTGATAGACTCGATGACATCAATGAAGACCTCATTCTTTTTGTACTTGATTCCCTCAGATCTCCAGGACACGGCATTGGTGACAGTGGTGGGAACCTTGGTTTTGGCCACCTCCAGTTTGGTGCCCTCCTGAGTAATATACCTAAAACCCAGACCCTTTTTTAATGATCCTTTTTCACAAGCCTGAAGGATCGTCTTACAGGAATGGGCAAACCACGTGATTATGCCTGTGTGCTGGGATCAACTGCCAATCCCAGCGCTGTATTTCTGTCCATAACTTTGTAAGTATGTGTGTCATATAAGCATGCAATCAGGCACAATTGTGCAGCTTACTCTTGCAGGATCTTGCTATCTGTCGTCTGGGGAAATCCGAAGTCCATGAGCTCATCCAGCAGCTCGTACACGACCACAAAATTGTCCTGAATGCTCTCTTCCTCCAGCTCTTTGAAGTACTCTGTGAAAACCTAAGGCATGCAAGCAAACACACAACAACCTAATTTTAAATTTAAACATGAGGAGACACTGAGTCCAAGAAATTTCATTACAGGAAATTATGTTCCATTGTTATCTGTTTATGATAATACACTTTAAGTTGAACACCAGTGACAGATTCATGGATTCAGACAGTTTCAGGATATTTTCCTGTTACACTATTAATCTGGCAGTTGTCAAGACATTTCAAAAGCTGACACACCAAATCAGAGAACTACTATAAAATCTATAAAAGACTGACCAAGTCTAATCAGTAACAGCAGTATTCATCCATAAAAACCCACAACAGCATGTTCTAGACTGCAGAATATCCCGTGCACTCCAAAATACATTAAGGGCACCTCCATTAAACAGAAAAATGTTCAAGCTTCATCACACAAAGATAATAAGCACACTGCTTTTCTATGGAAATCATTTGTTCTAAATCCTAGAATCTAACACATTTTAATGACTCCTATGGCTTTTATCACTACCGGCTTAAAGAAACAAAATGTGACATCAACTCACCTCTACTAGTTTGTACAGGAAAGTATAGACTAAGGCTGCATTGGAGTTCTTATTGGTGATGACCACCACTATGTCGTAAAGTCAAGGTCTTATACTCAAGGCATGAGAATACTATACAACTATTATGGTATGTCCATAACTAGCAGCAGTCTGGAAGATAATGCAATAACATAAGGGATAAGGAACAAGACCGGCAAGTTATGGGTCTGTTCCTTAGGAATAATTGTTGTACGCCCGTCCAAAGAACTTTGAGTTCTTCACATATCAAGCTGACTCTTCAACTGTGGGAAAACAGTAAGGTTAGTAAGGGATCTGATACTTTGTCCATAAATAAAAACACTAAGAATTCCAGTATTAGTTTATTGCTTGTAACCTGCCAGAAGCATGTGGTGAATCAGCAGACGCTACCACGGGAAGGATACAGTACAGGTTGCTGTGCTTGATCCACAGAAAGTTAACGCTGCCGTGCACTATAACAGGGCTGAGTAGCCCCTCCTCTTCCTGTTGCATGAGGAGGGGCAAGAAGTGGTCTATCTCCGCCATGTCCACCTCTCCCTTGTAGTTCCGACATATCAGCACCTAAAAGACAAGCAATATGTATTCAACACTGTTTACCCCGATATACCCAGGGTCACACTGGATGGGAGTTTTCCAAATAAATGGAAATGGAAGCTTTATTCAGAAAGAAGCTGAGAAACTCTGAAGGTAGGACTTCATTTTACAGTAAAACAGGTCATCTATGCACTAATTTGAATGAGAAGGCTTAGACTGCGGCTAATCCAGATATAAAA
The DNA here is from genome assembly GCA_026781145.1 of Hippopotamyrus pictus. NCBI lineage: Eukaryota > Metazoa > Chordata > Actinopteri > Osteoglossiformes > Mormyridae > Hippopotamyrus > Hippopotamyrus pictus. Next base: position 7,254,586 of record JAODLC010000100.1, read on the forward strand.
ACTATCCATCCATCCATCCATCTTCAAAACTGCTTATTCTGTACAACAGTGTTTCCCAACAAGGTTCTCAGTGACCCCCTGTCAGTCCATGTTTTTGCTCCCTCCTGGCTCCCAGTAGCAAAAACATGAACTGTCTGGGGGTCCCTGAGGACTGGGTTGGGAAGCACTGTTGTACAGGGTCATGGCAAGCATGAAGACTATTCCAGGAAACACAAGGCGACATGTACCCCAATATAGGACATACCCAATGAACTGCACAACCACATACTAACAACAGCTTCTCCTAACCTTCTGTGTTTTTGGACTGCGGGAATAATCTGGAATATTCAGTACCACTCTATCTAACCCATCAGATCAAACAGTGAGCATCAGGAATGTTGGTGTCATTTTAGCTCTTGTTAACAGCAACAACATTTTAAGTCAATTTCACCCATTTCATAGGTCATTGCCTTAAATTAAAATGCCAAAAGCCCTTTTTAGGCTCTATGGTCACTCCATCTCTGCAGTTTAATAAGAATGGATAAAATCAACAGAAATTTTACATAGATATATCAAAAATGTATTCCATATCAAAATATTTCTTATTTCAAATCTTAAATTTTGAGACAGTTTGTGTCTCATGGAAGTATTTCATTTAAAGCCTAAAAAGGCAAAGAAAAGTAGGTTACACATTCGTCACTACTCGTCCATGCGATTAATACCGGAAGAGACGAATGACAGCGACAAAACAAATGTTTTTTTGCATGCTTTAGGGCTGAAACATTCATACATGCAAGATCTGCTGCTTTACTAAAAGTATTACTACAAGTCAATAACTTTTATGTTGCCTGTATATACTCTTAAAAACTTTTGTAGGGCAATTCCTCACGCCAAGTTATTAATTATGCTTCGTGCTACCATAAGTGACTTTTATCTCACCTTTCCTTTCAAATCCAGAATGAAGACAGCCGAGGCGGACATGGTGGACGTGGATTAAAACCGGTTTATCCTTACGCGCGCACTACTACCATTTAAAGACTGTCCAGCTAACATCTAGATCCGAGCTCCCATCGGGCAGAATGAGGCCGAACTGGGCGATCATGGATCCCGGGTTTCCTCTTTCCGGAGATGCGAGCTGCGCGCTGACGTCATCGGGCTCCAGGTGAATCATTGACTCACCTGCGGTATAAAAGCGGGCGCGCGGCGGCCGTCGGCTTGCGGCGTTGAAACCGGCGGCGTGAAGGGCTGTAAGCCGCAAAGATATTGTCATTGTTCTTTCAAAAACGCCTTTTACATTCGAGTTTTCGTTCAACTTAATTAAATTCTTTTTAGAAAACTTGCTCCCACAAGTGATACCTTTAGTTCGACTCTCTCTTTGGGGGAGGGGGTGACAAAGCAAAAAAAAAACGTACAGTATACTACTTTAATAATATATTTTTGGTCTACTCAAGGATAAAAACCATCTTAAAATGATCAAAATCAAAATGAAGACGAATGTAACTAGTGGAAGTTTTTTTTCCTCGTCTTAAAGTACCTTATTTTTTCACCGCGTAAACCTCGACCTCGAATTTTGTTTAACCCGAGCGAAATACAGCTCTCTTGTGTTGCTCGCAAAACATATTGTTCAATAAGAAGCCGATTCATCTCACAAATTAAAACACCCCAGTGATCAATATTTTGCATTTAGCATATAAATACATTTTCAGATTGTTGGAAAAATTAGCTGAGTCATTTTATCCACAAGTGCTTGTTTACAGGCCGAGGCAGCGAACCTTGACGGAAACTACTGATGAAACAACTTGTGTCGGCTGAAAATGGGATTTTTAATCAGCTGGTCTGTTAGACACCAGTGGAACTGCTGATACAGGATTTATAACTTATAATAGTTGACCCTCTTAAATAATTGTGGCGCTAACTAGAGCCAGTCCATTTTATTGGAATTGATACTGGAAAATAACACAAAATGTATTTGCAGTTAAAAAAAAATGAATGCTCATGTTTTTGAAAGATGTTTCGGGTTTTTTTTTATGAATATCCTCTGCACGCGTTAGATCGATAATGTCCACTTGGTGGTGCTGTTTTCTTGCTGATCGGTGTAACTGATGGACCTAGCATGGTAGGCCGCACTTGTGTACACCCTACAAAGAGAACCTGATACCATAGGAGCCTGTCAACTCTGCCGTTGACAGGCTCCTCTGCCGTTCCTGTTTAGAAAAGTCAGTGTCATGTGATCCACTGAGATTCTGTGATGACTTTGCAATATCATTTTAGTGATATTGGGGGCTGGGTTTGAGCAAAAGTACTGAAGATTAATAAACATATTATGTAAGCATCAGTTTCAGTAATAATCAGGGTTGCAGTGATCTGAAGTCTAGCCAAAGAGCATCACATCGGGTTGACGCTTGCCTAAGTGACTCCGAGTCATCACGCAATTTTTGTTAGTTTCCAGATGTGCATCTTTTAGACTGGAAAGAAACACAAGTGAATTCTGTGCACACATATTGCGACGTGTGACAGTATTCATACAGCTGACTGGCTGAATTGATGCCTCACTGAGCCTAGAGCAATAACAGATCATCTGATCACAAACTACAGCATCTATTTTTGCATTAATATTTCCATTTCCAAAACAGATGGATAGGTGGGTACCTTTCCATCTAAAATATAATCTGTTGATGTATGAAAATTTTAAATATGCTATCCCTGACAGTCCTGAGGCAAAATATATGCTCATCTTTCAAATAGCCAGTGATCTGGAGTTTTTTCATAATAAGACGCCCTTCTGTATGGTCAGGAAAAGCATTTTTGGCCCCATTGTCAAAGTTCCTTCTAATTTATTCGGGCAATTAAGATACCTGCAGTACAGCAGTGCAATATATAGTCTTTGTGAACTTCCTCTTGAAACACTGAGCTGGACAGGGTCGATAATAAGATGCCACATGTTCATGAAAACAGGTTTTGGGTCTGTTCTGATGTAGAAGCAGGGATGTACTGGCCATCAGGACTACCGGGAGATTCCCGGTGGGCCGCGGTCTTTGTGGGCCGGTGGGTTAGCCATTTAGTTTTTAAATTATTTATAATCGTAATTCTGTTTGGAAGTTTATTGTTGTATAATTGAAATCCCATGTTTGTGTCTTTCTAATTGGCCGCATAAAGCTGATGCGAACTGCGAGACTGACTGCTAAACTTACGATCGGCACACGTGACGTATTCGCTGAGCATTGGCCAATCAAAATCAAGTTCAAGTTTTTGAGCGGGTGCTGAGCAAGCAACTGCAGCGATTAGCCAAGTGAGCCGATGCCGTGTACTCTGTGTGCAACGATAGTGAACATGATAAAACACAAAATATCAAAACGTAAAGGAGGAGCCGAGAAGTTGAGAGAGAAAAAAAGACAAGCACTTGAGCTAGAGGCCACCAAATGTGTAAAAACAAATCTGTTATTTGCTGGAAGGCCGGCAAAACACTTAGGTGAAGATGTCAGCAGGGCGGCCCGGACTGCTGAGGTGAGACGGACATTTAATAAACGTAGTGTTAATCAGAATCCACTCTCAAAGGTTTTTGGCTATTAAGGGATTTGCATTTGGCTATTATATTAAGGGATTTGCATATTGGTATTGTGATATTGATTTAATCCAGCAGTTTCACGAACAAGAAGCTAATATTAAGTGACTTTGTCTAACTACAACACTATTGCCTGATTTTACACTATTTCGTCAATTTCAAAGCTGAGCTCCTGCATCTCCACCCAAACAAAGCGGTATTTTGGTTATGAATGAACGTGAATTTATGAATAAATGTTATAGTAAGTCAATGATTCAGCTACCCAACCCAACCCAAGTTCATTAAATCAACCCAAGTTCATTAAAACCAGACTTAGATCCAGGCTGTCACAGGAGCATTTGGAAGCCTTCATGTTGATGGCAACAGAGAGGAACATCCTCTTCTCTCTGGACTCCGATGTGATCATTGACAAAGTTGCAGAGAAAAGTGAGCTGTTTACTGAGCTTCTTCTGTAGGCCCTTGTAGTGATGTTGAAATATAGTTGCCTCAAGCACCTCTGGAAATATAGTTACAGCTGAAATTTTGTACCCTAAGCATCAATATGTTTCATTAGAATAACAACCATAAATCAATTAAGACCTTTCATTATTTACAATAAAACCTGATAAAACAATTAGCATTTTCTTATTTATTATTTTTCAATTCATTTTAATAGTAAATAAATTGTATTTATATTCTAATCAGCCATTTTACATGTATATTGAGGATAATGGAAACTGAATTAATACAAATAGATACATACGGTCTGTGTGTGCACGTGCGTGTGTGTGTGTGTGTGAACGTGGTGGGCTGGTGTGGATGATGTCCAGGGCTGTTTTTATGTCCCAGTCCAACCCTGTGTAGAAGTAATATAAGCCTGTATTTGGGAGGCTTTAATTACAGGAAAGTGTTTCTGCTCCATGCTCTCTATATACAGTACGCGGTTCATTTTTAATCCAGTAATCATTTCTCTTGAATTTCTGTGAATTTGCTGCAAGATGTTGGAGCATCGACAGAGATTTTAAACTGGCTGCAACAGCGTAGATGAGAGTTTGGTGTGGGGGGGTACAAATGAATAATTCAAGTATAAAGGTTTATTTATGGGGAGGGGGGTTAAATATTGGGGAGGTGGGTACATGTCTTACCTGTTCCCTACATACTGAGTGGCTGAGATGTGATTTTAAGATGTGCTGTGATGCTTATAGAGAGACCTGTCCCAGTCCCTATACCAGTCATCTTAGTGTACCAGTCATTTTGTTTTGTTTAGGGGGGGCTGAAACAGATAAAGCTGAGATTACTCTGTGCATTTTCTTCTCTTCTAAATATCATCCTCCAGAAAGAGGAAACAGACCAGCTATCGGGATTATGTGTCTTTGTAGGACTGGCGACAATCAGATTTATTCTTGATTTTGCTGGATCGGTGGTCTACATGCTCCTGATGGGTCTTTGACAGTCTTTGGTGCTTTGTCACTGGCTTTAAACCACAATGTTCGGGCATTTGTTTGACTTAAACACCCGCAATACAAAGCATTTCACGAGCAAACATCTGCAAGCATATACGCTGTACGCTGTAGGTTTTGTACTTCATCCTAGATTGGCTGAATGGATTTGAGGGTAAAGTGACTAACTGACATAACATTGCAGGGCACGTCTTTGAAATGAAATGCTTTTCCCCTCATGCTTTTCTTTAACATTGTGTCCCATTAATAAGGAACAGCCGCACCACCGTCCCACGTAATAATGAGGATTGACTTTCCGCTGTTTTCAGTTCGCAGCCTGCGTATCACCTTACCCCTGGGGACCAGGGGAAATCAGGGAGCTGACTGGAGCTTTACCAGTCTTCATTTAATCTGCTATGGCGACCAGAGTTGGTCACACAGCAACCGAACCCCCATGAAGTCCTTTCTATATGATCCCTAACCTCCCTATTTATGCCCACCAGCTCATTGTGTAGGCATTCGAAATCCCAAAGGGGAATATATGTATGCACTTCGGGTAATGCCCTTTTCAAACTTAAGATTAATGTACACTTTTGCCATAAGAACTTAAACAGAAAGAAAACCACAACTTTGCATATCAATTAGGAAGTCCAACTCGAAATGATCCTTAATCAGTGTCTAAATATTTAATATTTGCACAAATGTTAGCATGATGGTCACCCTTTCTTCGACTGGCTATATTGCTATTTGTGGCAACAAGAAATCATAATTTATGACATTATGGTTTTTGAATGAATGAATGAATGAATGAATGAATGAACGAATGAATGTTATATTTGTACAGCACTTTTTAAGACACCCAAAGTGGTTTTACAGAGCCAGTGGGAAGCCATTGGTTGCTGGAAATAAAACATTTGTTTTAGAAAATATAAATATATCTTACTATACCTTTTTTTAGCTTGTTAAGAAAATTATATATTATAAATCATGTTTTTTGTACAACCAGAGAGAAGAAGGAACTTACCTACTGCACTGGGAATGATACCGCATCAGCTATGCATATTCTAAGGAAGTACAAAACTGATGAAAACTGTGTAGAATTTTATTGTAATGAAAGATTAGGAGGGCCTTTTTCGAGGGAACAGTCCGTTGTAATATTGTTCTCTGCCCGTGTCACTAGAACATGTAGTTCCTGAAAAGAAAATACAACAGAAATCTTGGCGTGTCAGCAGGACAAACAGTGCACACTGTTTCTAGAACTCGTCTGACATTTGTGCCCGGAGATGTTGCGAAGCACAACGCTAACGTTATTTCGCATGTATGTGAAAGCTAACATTAGGCCACGATGGCCATTGATTTTCCTTATCGCTGAGGGGACCTTGCTGTATCTTTGTTTTGCTGGCTTTTATCGCCTCGCTTATCGCGGTGTTCCCTGGGATCACTCTTTGGCCTTCTCTTAGTAATGAACTTGCTAGATGATTGGCTGTTACCTCCATGTTCTCAGACACAATGTAAGTGGTTGTAGAGCGAATCAAAGAGCTGCCTTTGTCTCTGTTCTGTTTGCTTATATTCCCTTTCCCCTGGCCACAGGTGACAATGGCCTTGAATCTAGGGACTCTGTAGGGGCCGTAGTTCCATTCCTACAAACTGAGGGACTGGCTTGTTTTTAGGTTTATTCTGTTTGTTTCTTTGTATGATTGTTTGTCTGTTTGTTTGTCTCATTGTTTGTTTTGTTTTGTCCCTTATCTACTGCCAAACACTCTGGCCTCGGGCCTTTCGTTTAAGCCCTTAACTTGACAGATTGGAAGTACCTTCCCTCTTTTTGTTGGGAGGGGCCAGAATCAAGCCTTATTTCCATTGTGTTCCAGAGTTTAGAGGAAGATAACATCGAGTACACAGAGCTTGTTTAACCGGGAACAGAACCTGTTGAACCCACAGCAGCAGATGAAACAGGACACGTTACACCTCAAACAGCATAAGTAGCCTTGCTGCAAGATGTTGGAGCATCGACAGAGATTTTAAACTGGCTGCAACAGCGTAGATGAGAGTTTGGTGTGGGGGGGTACAAATGAATAATTCAAGTATAAAGGTTTATTTATGGGGAGGGGGGTTAAATATTGGGGAGGTGGGTACATGTCTTACCTGTTCCCTACATACTGAGTGGCTGAGATGTGATTTTAAGATGTGCTGTGATGCTTATAGAGAGACCTGTCCCAGTCCCTATACCAGTCATCTTAGTGTACCAGTCATTTTGTTTTGTTTAGGGGGGGCTGAAACAGATAAAGCTGAGATTACTCTGTGCATTTTCTTCTCTTCTAAATATCCTCCAGAAAGAGGAAACAGGCCACTTGTCCTTCACAGTCTTGTTACTATAGTAACTATCAGGACTTCCTTAATATCTCTGGCTGCTAGGTAATATTATGCTAATGCTTATGTCATTAGCGTTAAAATCCATTGAGAAGAATCTTGTTTTTTTTTTTTTTTTTTTAATCAATCAAATTCAAATTTAGGTTTATTTATATAGTGCTTTTCACAAAAAAATTGCCTCAAAACAGTTTTACAGGTAACCCGGCCAAGTCCTTAATGAGCAAGCCTAGGGTATCAGTGGCAAGGAAAACCTTCTTTAAGTCGTGATAGGAAGAAACCTTGAGAGGAACCAAGACTCAGGTGGGAATCGATCCATCCATCATTCATAAAGAATGAATAAAGTCCATAGTGAATGCATCTATAGGATCTTTAATTCATGGCATGGCATCCATTAGGCTGGTCAGTAAGTGGACAGTGGAGATGTCCATTAGTGTTTTTTGCTTTGCTAACTAGAACGTTGTTTTTAGGCTGAATCGTTTCATTACTGTAGGACAATTGAAGGCAAGATGAGCGGGATGAACATCTCAAATATAAATGCTGTGTATTCTCAGTTTGGTGAGCTAGCCAATTTGGGCAGAGGTAAAGATTTCAGGTTCTGAAAGTAAAAATCCAGACCAATATTTAACCAGCTGAGTAGTCTGCGACTGTTACTCTGTACTCAACTGGTTGGTTGAAACAAAATCTATGGTCTTATTTACTTTCTGGACCTGAAATTTACACCTCCAAAATTTACTGTCCAAATTGCCCTACCAGTTGTTACATTTTATTTATTAGGGATGCTCTTACCCAAAGCAGCGTTGTGAAAAAGGGTCAGTCTCTGCAGCAATTGGGTGTGAAGAGCCTTGTCCAGGGATTTAAACCACTGACCTTCCAATCACAGGCACAGTGTCCTATATGCTGGGCCACACACTATCCCCAATTATATGATATATTCATGTTGTATATTCAACATACGGAAAAAAACACTTAAATCAGATCATTCAAGTGTTCAGTATCAGAATGAAGTTTTTTTTTTGCTGGGAGGGAGCAAAAACGTGAACTGTCTTGAAGTCCCTTAGGACCGGGCTGGGAAACACTGCTTTACTTGCCAGTTTAACAAATGAAATATTTCAAGTTAAATTTTAGCTATTGGTATCACTCGACCTCTTCCAAAAGTTATATGATCGGAATATCACGGGCCTTTATGAGACGCACCATGGAAGGGAAGTGTGGACACGTACATAGAGTGAAAATAATCAGAGCAGAATAACAGATGGTGCCATTAAAGAATTATGAGACTCATTATTCAAACATGGGCCTGAAATTTGTGCAGCAAATGTATATTTATTTGCAGCATAAATACATATTTTTATTGAATGTATTGTTAATGACAGTTCTAATTGCATTATTTTTTTTATGATCCTAAATAAATATTTCTGTTAAATTACGCCCATTACCTTGAATTTAAAATCTACTTAGTAAGAATAACAGTTGACTGTCTACTGAATGACTTATAGATGTGATGTGTGAAATACAGCCTTTTAAAATCCTTGGTAAGACTCAAGAACCCAAAGCAGCAAATGTTTTGGTAATTTCACAATATTCAGACTGTGTATAATGCACCATGTACAGACATTTCCCTGGCTGTAATTCACATGAAAGAGGATTTAATTAAATGGTCAAATGTTTTATATTACTAAACGGAAAATAAAACCACAGAACTTAAAATCGTCTAAAAACATCCACAACCAATAAATAGTTTTCTCGCACTTTAACAACACAACTGATGAGAGTTCAAAGTTACTATGCTATACATCAGCACAGAGTTCGTTTTTAATATATTTCCAAATGTACAAATATAAAGCAATCAAGAGACAATACAAACCAGTTATAGTTAAGTGAAAATAAACAGAAAAAAAAATTAGGAAATTAATTTCCAAGAAATAATTTGTTATCATACAAATCTGAAAACTATACAACCACATATGATTAACAAAAAAGATGTACAAAAACAGGAATATATTTACACCGGTCCTATATACATAATGCGCATATATATATATATATATATATATATATATATATATATATATATATATATATACATACACACACACACACACACACACACACACACA
>JAODLC010000100.1:7264128-7297848 GCA_026781145.1 Hippopotamyrus pictus
GTACAAAAACAGGAATATATTTACACCGGTCCTATATACATCATGCGCATATATATATATATATATATATATATATATATATATATATATATATATACATACATACATACACACACACACACACACACACACACACACACACATACATACATACATACATACAAGCATTTTACAGTTTACATTTGATACCTCGAAAAAAAGAATGGAAGTTACATATGGATGGTGTCTTCAAGAGCTCCCATGACACAAGGCCAAAAAACGTGTATGGATGGCAGGCTCAGGCATTTTAGGCTCCGGCATGTTATAGGATATGTGCCCCAGCTACATGCCTGTCATGGCCGGGTTTTGAACCATACATGTGCATAATTTGCTAAAGTCTCACAGAGTTAGCCGGCTGCGAGCGATAGAAATCAGCAATAAATAAGAAAGAAAAAAGACTCTGGCTTTCTGATCCTGAGAAGAAGCTAGTTATAGATATATAACAGCAAGGAGGATTAGGGTTAGACTGCTTTTGCACGCGTGTTACTGAGGATGTCTCCTGCCAACACAATAGAGGGATATTTACACAGGCAATATAATCAAGGCACAACATGCCCCAGAGAGACGGACCTCCTCAGGACCATCGCTTGATGTTAGTTTACATACCTGCTGCCAAGTCAGGCAAGCTAAGCTTGTATCTCAGCTGGATGACTTTTACAGATGTCTTCAGTTGTATAGATATTGATATATGGTCCATATTGCAAAAAAACAAATACATTCTTTAAATAATCAAAACATCCATCCATCCATCCATCCATCTTATATTCAGTTATCCTGGTTAGGGTGTCAGGGACTAATCAAAAGATGTAAAAACTATCATTAATAGTGCAAAATATGACAAGTGCGGTAGTTAAGGATTTGGGGTAAATTATCGTGACAAAAAAAACACATTATATACACACACACACACACATACATACATACATACATACATAGTGGTGTTCACTTGCTGTACTACAGCCAGCCCTTACGGACTCATGAGGTGAATCGTTGTCTCACTGCCATTTTTCAGTGTCTATCTGTTGTAGCTGGATCATTCATCAAGTTCACGAGTCCTGCAATCACAGCTGAAAAGTCGGTCTAGGCACGATATGAACAAGTCTTCTGTAAACTTCAAACCTGGTGGAAATTTCAACGGCTTTTCCCGGGTCTCTCCCGTTGGCTCAATGTGGTCACCAGGACTTCTTCCATTCTACTTATGGCCCCTCTCCATTTCGTGGGGGGGCTGTTTATTTCCGAAGGCTTCCTTGTGTTTTCAGGCTGGATGGTCGGCCTTTAAGTGAGTCCTGAATAATTGAAGGACCTCTGGGAACCCATCATGCCATTATATCTTCATCTAGATTCACCATCTGCTGCTATGAGACACACAGAGGACAAAACGAGCAATGTAACATTAGCTTTGTCACTAGGGGACAAGGTTCAGGTAGTACTGTTTAAGAGTACTTGGCCCTTCCGGAACACTCTTCCCAAAACATTCAGGAGTTCCAGCTATATAAATAGATCAAAAGTTCTAGCCAGCTCACCGATGGGTAGATGAAGCCCTCCTCGCTGTCTGTCCTGCATATGTGCACTTGGTCCTCCATGGTCTTCTGGTAGACGGGGTTGGTGAAGCTGATGCTGATGGTGTTCCTCAGCTTCCAGTTCCTCCACAGAAAACCGGCGCCAAAAGCCAGCAGACAGATGATCGCTGGAGGGGAGGAAAACATGGAGACCCGGGCCAGTGAGAAACCTGCAGCCGCAGGGCTGCTCACCATCACAACCAAGCGGCTGCGGCGGTGTGTCACAGTGGCTCTTGGGTCGTTTTCTGGCAGCTACTGACCTATGGGCAGTACGATGTAAACAGCGGTCCGAGATGATGAGTCGGACTCTTTCGGCATGGCGGCTAATTCATTATGGTTACCTGGAAAGGAAACAGATTTATATGAATGTTAAATCCAGAACACCTGCTACCTCCTGGGCATTTACTTAGTGTCGCTTTACGTTACACAATAAGCACTTGGTAGGCGCGATGTAGTACAAAATATCTGCATGCCGTACCTCCCTGCGGAGTAAATTCCAGCCCGGAGGTTGACTGGAGGTTCTTGCTCCTGTCTGGCCCAGCAGTGCGGGAGGAGGAGCCTTTGGTGGTCGCGGTGGTGGTCGCCATGACGATACTCTGAGTCGACGGTCTGCGCGTAGTCCTCAGCGGTCCTCGAGTAGTGCTGGCGGACTTGGCGGGAGGCACTGGAGTCTTCGGAGCGGCTGAAAAATAAACAGAGATGTATAAAGGCCAGACCGTCAGGCATTAATGGGCGACGGGTACGCAGAGCGTGCCAGCGATGACTCCGGGGGCAGGCGGCCCTCGGCGGGGGTTTACCTGGCAGGCACTTCTTCATGTCCGGACCCAGAACTGCACCGTCCGGACAAGCGCAGGTGTACTTTGGGGAACGGCTGTTGATCTGTGGTGCCGGGAGGCACAGAAACTCACACCCGCCATTAGGCAGCATGCTGTCATTGCACCAGTTCCAGCCTGCAAGGCACACAGGAGGGTCAATGTCTCTGCATCACGTCCAACAACAGCCTCAGCCATTCAAAATGCGTTTATGTCCAACAGATTTAATTTCATCTACTTAAATATGATGGTATAATATGGCATAGATCAGGAGATTTAAAAAAAAAATGTTTTTCCCGTACCTGCTGGCTGCTTCAGGTTGTGATACAGCACGATATCCTCGGGGGAGACTAGATTCTGAGCGACCGCAGTGATGTCATGTCCCGTCAAGCGGTTAGCGCTGAAAATGGAGTTGCTGCCGACGTCAGTCCAGAACACTTTCTCCTGAAAATAAAAAAATAGGTCAGCTAATAACCATTTATACACCAGAGAAAGGTCCTACGATAAGTGCCAGGACTCCCAAATGAGCAGAAGGCAGAAGCTTCCGGAAATCACGTTTACCTCGAAGACGGCAAGGGAGATGGGGTGCAGCAGCTTGTGCTCGTCGATGATAAGCGTGTGCCGAGTGCCCCCATTGATATCAACGCTGGAGAGGGTGTGCATCTTCGAATCTACCCAGTAGAGGCGCTGGTTCAGCAAGTCTGACAGGGCCGATTCATAGAAAGGGCGGGGTTAGGACGGAGCACGCCCATGCAGACACACAGACACACGTCAGCCTTTCTACTATTGATCCACTTCAGCCGTTCTGAGAAGCGGGACACAGAGGAGTCTTTGCCCGACTCTTACCCAGCGTGATGCCATTGGGCCATTCGATGCTGTCCGTCACCAGGGCGATACGGCTGGCTCCGTTCAGCCCCCCCTTCTCGATCTTGGCTGGGGTTCCCCAGTCTGTCCAGTACATGTAGCTGTAAGAGAGTACTCAGTAAGTACTCAGTAAGTACTCAGTGAGATTCGCATGGCCCAGAATCCTCTGATAAAAGGCTTGGTGCGAATTACAATCCTAATTCACATATTAGTACAAAAAATTCTTTTAAAAAAAGTGTCTGTCTGAGGTATATGTATTTAATTTATACATTGATGATGTGCCAATTATATTTTAATCTATAAAGACTATAAATATAATTCTTCAGTATTGATGTTAGTAATTTTGAAGTCAGTAATGACACAGTCAGGAAGGCGGAGCCTTGATCCCAGAGTATCGGACCAGCCAGTGAGACGTACTTGCGTTCTGGGTCGACCACAATGGCTCGGGGCTTGACCAGGCCGTGCATAATGAGCGTCTTGCGTCGGGCCCCATCAGACGTTGCCACGGAGATGGTGCCGTACACACTGTCCGTCCAGTAGATGTTGCCGTGGACCCAGTCGATGGCCAGTCCCTCCGGCGCCCCGATGCCGGTGTCGATCACGGCGTGGTGGCTGGAGGGGTTAGCCGCCGACTCCATGTCTGTTCTGAGAAAGACGAAGAGCTTGTGAGGAAGATGTGCGAAGGGGACACATCGGCTTAGCGAGGCGCTCCGGAAGCGATGGAGGAGGCCAGGCCAGGTGGCGTTACTGACCTGTAAATCTTCTTCTGGAAGAGGTCGGACCAGTAGATCCTGCTGGCTGGGAACTCAGCATCCAGGGCCACCACATTCTTGAGCTGTGGAATGAAGCGCGTGTACTCCCTGCGGTCCAGTGTCATCTTCCTCACCTCGTGGCGGTTGGTGAAGAACAGGTACGGCACGGCGCCTGCCAAGCCAGAGGGAACGGGTAACGAGAACCAACCGCAGGAGGACAGCAGAACCTCGAGGTCCGTCCCGGAAGTCGGAGCCCTCACCAGAAGCCGCCTTGCAGACCTTGCTGACCGGGTCCAGCCAGTATCCTTCCTCACACTCACACTTGAAGCTTCCCTGCAGGTTAACACAGATCTGGTCGCAGGTATCGGGGTCGGTGCACTCGTCCACATCTGTAACGGCAGGCCGACACGTGACTCACAACCTCCATGATGTGACGAGGCCGCTATATGAAGCTGATGGGAGGGGCAGCTGAGTTCTCCCTGGCACTTGATTGGTCTAAATGAGCAACTGTTTCATCACCTCCAGCCAATAAGATACAGTGGATTAATTTCAAACATGGCTGGCAAGTCGTCTTTGTAATGGACAGACTGGGCATCAGTGTGTGCGGGTGCCAGACCCTCACCTTCACACTGCTTCCCGTCCCGCAGGTAGAAGCCGGCAGGGCACAGGCACTCGTACCCGATCACCAGGTCATGGCAGATGTGGGAGCAACCTCCGTTATTGTCCTGGCACTCATTCAGGCCTGGGAGGCAGACAGTACAGCTTGTGTTCACCTTCTGGTGTTTCCATGGGGTAGATTCAAAGGGCCTACTCATTAACATTGACTTCCTGTCACGTGACGGCATTGAACACACTCACCGCACTCCTTAATGGGCTCGTCAGACCAGTCCCTGCAATCTCGGACCTTGTTGCACACCTTCTGCAAACTGACGCATTCCCCGCTACGACACCGGAACCTTCCGGAGCCCTCACAGTGGGTATCTGCGGACAGGGCGGCATGGGTGGGGATTAGGGTGGGCGGGGCTCAAAACGGGGCGGGGCTGGAGCAGGGTGGGGCAGGGGAGGGAGCTCACCTCGAACACAGCCCAGCTCATCACTGAGGTCCTTGCAGTTGTGCTCGTGGTCACACTGCAGGCTGCCGTGGATGCAAGTGCCGTCCCCGCACTGGAACTCGTCTGGGCCGCAGGTGGGCTTGGCTTTGGGAGGGTGGGGGGAGAGGGTGTGATAAGGAACAGCCAAAACTCAACCCTCCTATGGCTGCCCAAAGCCCCAACAAAAACAGAGCGCACCTCCTGACTCCTGCTTACGTTTTTAACCTGATATCTTTCGCCACTTTAGTTAAGAACATGACATGGACAATGAACCGGTCCAGTAATTTTAAAATAAGTATAGCAGAGAGAAACGGATCCTGACACTGCACCAGTTATCAACACAAAATAGTGTTATTATACTTAGAAGTCCTTACTAGTATTAATAGGATAGTAAACTTTTAAAATTACACAGCTGGTTCCATTTAAAGGAGCTCCAAAAATCTTAAGCCACCTAAATCTCTGGAACTTATTGGCCTAATGCAGCAGGACTGGGGTCTGTCACTCACTGCAATTGAGCTCGTCGGAACCGTCTGCACAGTCGTGCCCCCCGTCGCACTGCCAGCTGGCGTGGATGCAGTGTCCATTGGCGCACTGGAACTCGAGGGCAGAGCAGGGCCCAGCGGGCGTGGGCCGGTGGCCGCACAGCGAGACGGTCTCGTCGGAGCCATCGCTGCAGTCGGGATCTCCGTCGCAGGTCCAGATGTAGGGCAGGCACCTGCTGTCGTTGCACTGGAAGCTTCCGGATCTGCAGGTGAGGGGGGCGCAGGCGGCCTCGTCGCTGCCGTCCTCGCAGTCGGCGTCTCCGTCGCACACGAAGCCCTCGGCCACGCAGTTCCCATTGGTGCACAGGAACTCGTCCTCCCGGCAGGTTCTTGGGCCTAGAAGCCGCAGGGGAGACATTTTTGTGAGCTGGCTGCTTAGTGATAAAGGAGACGGATATGAAAAGGGGGGGGCGGGGCCAAAGAAGGGCGGCGTACCGCAGTCCTCCTCGTCCGCCCCATTCTCACAGTCCACCTTGTCGTCACAGCGCCACTTGGAGGGGACGCACTGGTTCAATCGGTCCCCACAGCTGAATTCATCAGGTCCACATGTCTTGGCCACTGACAGCAGAAATGGGGGGGCAGGAGACTCCCATTAGCACCCCCACAGGGTGGGGGGGGACCTGGCATAATAATTCCACCCAAACCGGCCCCCTGACACACAGAAACATATCCCCTTCTTCTTCTGATTTGTACTGCGGGATTTTTTTCAGCTCAATATCTGCTACTCACAGCAGGTGGCGCTGTCCTCGTCGCTGCCGTCCTCACACTCCTCCGCACCGTCGCACAGCCAGTTCATCGGGATGCAGTCCCCGCTGCGGCACTGGAACTGCCGGCCCCTGCACTCCGCCGCCGCGTGTACTGCGTGAGGCACGCGGCCGATTACTGCATGCATTCAAGCCAAACTATCCCGACGACTACATTTCCGTTTAACAGTAAGATGATAACCATACAACTGGCCGTTACTGCAGGTCATCGCTTAATAAGAAGCAGGCTGCGGGAAACTGTTCTGCTGCTGCCGTTTCTTGTGTTTTATGCAAAGACACAGGAAAGAGCTTAAATCATGAAAGGGGGTTGTTCCATTATTTCCTGTATTGTGTATTTCACCAATAACAAATTAAAATCTAAGATTCTTTAACACATACATGCACCACGAAAATGTCTTGACTTTAAAAGACCTCCTGTCTCAGCAAGTGTGGAGGAGGTTTTAACAGTGAGTCCGTGGAATCATCACAGTATTATATAGCTAGTTAGTCAACAATGAGGGAGTTTGCAGCCATTAGGCGAGAGCAGGCATGGATATTCAGACCAATAAAAAGTCAGAGCGTATAATTAGGCGATAAGCCTGGTTCAGAGACTCGCTTACTCGTACTAAGACAGCAATGTGGGGAAATCGAGGGTGTCAGCTGTTGTGTAGGTGACAAGATGGGGGGGGGGGGGCGCAGGGGGCTTGGGGCAAGAGGAAACACATCATAGAAGTCATGTACTCAAATACCCCAAATACCCAGCTATCAGCAGGCACACATACACCACCAAGCGACCGCGCTGTGGCGATTATCTGGTTTGTTGAGACTCCGGCTTTCCGCATAATCCAGCCCACACCCTAAAATGGTCACCCAGAAACGTCCTGCGGCGACCGCTGATGTTCTGAAGATGAGAGAACTGATAGGGAGCTGCCACCATCTCACACATCCCCAAATGCAGCTTGCGGATACATCTGAGCACTACCCACGAATGAGTTAAGCCTTAGGGGCAAAAACAACGTGTGCCTTTAAGGCACTTGGAGTAGGCGGAGACTCAGTCACACCACTGGATGCCGACTGGGCCAGAAGAAATTCCTGAAACCGTGGATGCTACAAGGAGGGGCGGCCGCGTCTCCAGGAAATACAGGAGTAATTGTTTATGTTTGAGACAGATGGAGGAGGAGACGTGGCAAAGCTCTCCAGAACTATTTGTTAAGTTTGACTGTGATATATTTACAGTAATGGGAGAAGATGATTATTTTGAACTATTGATTTAGTAAATGCTGACATGGGTTGGCGCCCTATCCTGGGTTGTTCCCTGCTTTGTGCCCTTAGCCTCCAAGATTGGCTCCGAACCCCCATGACCCTGAAGAGGACAAGTGGATTCAGAAAATGGATGGATGAATGGATGGATGGATGGATGAATGGATGGATGGATTTACTAAATGTTAGTTAATATTCCTTAGGTAAATAATCTTTTGTTTTTAGATTAATATTTGGGATAATCTAAGAAAACAAGACTAAAGAACAGAATACAATTATATAAATTACATTAGCATCAAATCTGCTGTACTATGAAACGTGTGAGATCCTGCAGGTAAATTTCGATCAAATTCTTTTTCCATCCACTACCATGCTACCGGCAGACAGCTACCATCATCGTCCCTGCAGCTAACCTTACAACATCATATTATCGAGCTACACGACCTCTGCACACATGTTAAACGCTACCAATGCTGGCTTTGCTCAACCGAAGAGCGCAATGAACCAGCACCTATTCTGTCTGACTCCACCCTTCCCCAAGTCCTGACTCTCAGCAACTGTCTTTAGTAGAACATGGGGAGTCTGCTGTTCTTATCATGAAACCAGCCGCCCACCACAGCCTGAAGCAATCAGGGAGCTGTACGCCCCCAAATCCCGCTCTTCCCACCTGGACCGCAGCCAACATTCATCTGTTTCCAGCATCCATACATCTCCAGCAGCGGATTCCTAGAATAGCAAATCCCTGAATTCCTAGAAAGTGAGACACTGGACCCGGCCCGAGCCCCCATCAGCATGTGCAGAATTTCTGAAGCCATGAAACCAGAGACGAGGGGCCCCCGTTCGTGATCTTTCCTCCTCTATTAGTATCACTAGATCGACGCTAGAGTCAAAACTCTAGAACTTCAAAACTGAGACTCCGAAGTTGTGTTGTAGATATACACAATGTAGTCAATGCTTATAACACAATGTGCACGTCCAGCCTTGTAAAAAGGGGGAAGGATATGTATCATATCTGCACAGAATGCATGAACAGTGATTGACTATCGAGACTGAGACTCAGCTGACACATTATACACAGAGTGATGAGAGTAAAAGCAGGAACGATGACTCCCACAGGAGAAAGCGATGATCTTTGTATGGTCATCTCATATAATAGCGTCACTGCAGGGACAGGCAGAGTAATACAGAGCCGGCTGTTTACTGTACTTTGTGAGAGCTGGGCTTTTATAGCCCTGGTGAGTAATGAGGTGTCCTTCTCACGCATTTGCTTATTTTATAGTATCTACATATTGATTGGCCACATGCTGTGTGTTTTGTCTTAATTATGCCACTCTGTGTTTGCCTATCAGGCGGTGGCTGACGACAGGCACCGGATGGGCAGTGCCCTTTGAGATCAAATTCACTGGAGATCCAGATTTGTTTAAATGACTGGGCAACAACGCCCCCCCCCCCCCCTCCAGTTCTGGTGGTGCTGTGAAGTATCATGCTGTGTTTGTTTGTACATCTCTATGATCCTCCCAGGCCTGTAGCCAGAAATAAATTTTGTGGGGGGGTCTGGCAACCATAATTTTTGCCGACCCAGCGTTCTCCCTCCGACTGGGGTGGCTGAACAAAATTTCACGGTGGGTATAAACTTGTAATCTTACTACCTGGCAACATGCCTGATTGATAACAAAAACATTTCAGGGAGGAAGGAGTTGAAACTCATGATTTCGATACGTGGCTAAACGCCTGTGTTTTCTCACACGTGGTTCAGAGACCCAATTTTTTTTATTTTCTTTTTCAATTTAACTGAAACATCTTTACATAGCAGAGCTGCTGTGCATCTAACTTTGGGAAGATTCCCTTAGAATACGCCCTCATGAACACTTCAAAGACTTGAACACAGTTTATTAACAGTCTGGTTTTCACATCAAAGTCAAAATTAATCAAGCCCGTCAACAGATCTGCATCCAAACCGAGGGACACGATCAAGCTATTTCCTGGAGAAGGAGCCTTAGATTTCAGAGGGTAATTAATACTAATTATGCGATAGGATATGTGTGCAGTAATGCAAACTTTGCAATTACACACGCAAGAAGCCGGGAGCGGAAGGGCTGAACTAAGAACACAACTACACAGCTCTCACAAACAGGTGCCTCCTTTTCACATAAATGCTTGAATGGAAGCTGACAGAACGAACGCTTGTTATCAGTTTACATTTATCGGTCCAAAATGTTGGGCTGATCTTGGAATAAACATAAAATAAACAACAAATAGGTCAAACCATATGTATATTGGCTTGATAAATGCCCATGATCATAGCTTTAACCAATACACCCAGCCCACCAGCTTAATACAATTCACTGCATTATAATCTATAGCAGCCAGAGTTAACAAGGTGATCTACCTGTGGTTTGAGTAAACTGATAGAGGTATGTTTGAAGTTATCAGAGCCTCAGTGTGTATTTGTTAAGAGAAACTAAGTTAGTTGTCATGACACTTCCTACTCCCTAATATGCGGTTGGGAGAGTTGAGCACTAGGCTGTAACAGGCTGACTATCTTAACCAGCATTATAACTGAACTTCTGAGCTAACAGAGCGCTGATAATGTCCATGTATAATATTAATTTCTCCATAGATTCAAACCGAATAATAATTCGATAATCACTTTGGCGATTCAGTGAATCAGCGTTCCACTTGTTTAATGATGTGATATTTTACCAGAAACCTGTACGCATTCGCAACAGCAGGTTACATTACAGTATATAGATTATTGGATTTTCGGTGAGAAGTGAAGCACTCAAGTTGGTTGCAATAAAATCCCAAAATATGACAAGTAATTGAAATAAATATGTCACAAACATCCATACCAGCACTGAGGAAACACGTAGACCATTACATTTATGTTAGTATTTTAGCAAAAAAGCTAAGAAAAAAAAACTTATAATGGCAACAAAACCACTGCGTTTATTTGTGCAGGAAACGCTTGCTCCATTTTTCGATGCATTTTTCGTATCTGCCGACGCGTACCCCTGACACGCCCCAGGCCACGCCTCAATTTAAATAAAATAATTTCAGCGTTAAACTGTACCTGGGACGGTATTACGGTGGTGTCCGAGCTACACTGTCGGCTCGTCTAATACAATTTATTCCATAAAACGACACTCTCACAATCACTGATCCCTTTTTCCCACTCTGCCGCGTGTTACTCACGTTCTTAATTCAGAGCCAATCAGAATCGCGTAAAATTCCCATTCATAAATACACCGGTAAAATCCACTCTATTTCCTTGAGTTGCAAGCGGATAGAGTAAAATACAAAAGGATAACCAAATCACTCGTTTATATTGTTTTGACGATTTAAATTTACATTATTGAAATTATATTATTAAAAGTTGAAAAGTACTGGAAAACATTATCTTTGAATTTATTTATACAGTATTTACCATTTGCTTATATGACTTGCAAACACACTTATGTCAGCAGAAACTGATAATTCAAGAAATAAAAGGCATTCATGCACATGCTGGTATACTATCACTTAACTGTAGCTCCCAACATAGTTTAACTGATAACTTACGTGCTTGCACGAGGAAACAAATCAAAAGTACCGAACACCACAATTTCCATCCCATATTTTGTAGCCGGTGCTTGACTCCTTCGGTTTATTAGAAAAATATTATCACACAGTATTTCGCTGAGCGGCCAGCAACGTGAGTTAAAGATTTCCAGTGAATTTCAATACTGCCGTCGCCTGGGCGGGGTCTCAAGAGTGGTACGATATGTGAAAATGCGCTACATCATAACCAGGGGGTGTGGCTTTGCATGAAATCCTAACATATGAATGTTAAAGGTACCGTTAATCTTTTGTTTCTGTGGATCAGCGTTGGGGGTGGCTGAAATGGGCGTGGGACAACGTCAACTTCAACTTGTTTTTAGATTTTTATTCTAATCGTAAGACATATAATAATCTTTCCAATTAAAGGTTGGGGCAATCTTGGCAAAGAGCCTAAACCGTCCGTATTATGCGGCAGTGTTAAAGGGGATTGTCCTTGTAGCACATGAACATAAGCAGTTTTATAGATCTCGAATCCTTTTGGAGAATGCTGAATAATTACCCTTTTGCGCTCATGTATAAAAATAAATATAAAGAATATAGATCCAGAGTTCGAACCTCCCCCATGGTTCCATGTGTGTGGAGTTCGCAAGTTCTCCCCGTGTCATCGTGGGGTTTACTCCGGGTACTCCGGTTTCCCACCACAGTCAGAAACATGATGAGGTTAATTAGAGTCACCAAATTGCCCGTAGGTGTGAATGGTGTGTGAGTTTGGCCTGCGATGGATTGGCGCCCCGTCCTGGGTTGTTCCCTGTCTCGCGCCCGTAGCCTCCGGGAAAGGCTCAGGACCCCCCGCCACCCTGGATAGAATAAGCGGTTACAGGAAATGAATGAAAGAATGAATAGAGGTAATGGGACCGAATATGGTTGACCAAAGTAATTCTGCTTTCTGGGTGGCACAGGTAGACAAATTGATGCTGACAGCGCGATAAGAACATTAGACCTATTGATATTTGGTTTCAGAAAAAAAATCACATTAAGGATTAATGTGATTAATAAATCACAGACGCTGACAGGTTATAGCCTACAGATATTTCCCCGATAAGTTCTTCTTGAAGAAATCAAAGGAGTAGTCTTTTAATTACAATAATAAAGACTGATGGATGGAGGTGTATCTTCTCTTCAAGGAGATGAGAAATAGATCAGTTTTGGGAGCGGCTGCGTTCGCGGGCTGACATATCTGGAAGCTGGAATTTGATATGCAGGATGAGGCAAGACAGACTGATGAAAAAGTTCTAAATGGTGATTGCACCAAGCATGGGGCTTATTTGCATAATATAAAGGCGTGTTTGCATTTCAATTAATTTTTTTGTTGTTGTATAGCTCCTTTTCCCACATAGCTGCTCCAAAACACTTAAATATTTAAAAGCATCGTACATTGTTACAGTGCTTGATGATACAGTACGAATCTGACTGGGAAAACGGCCAGAACACTGCAGAGGAAACAAGAAATCCCATTATGGTTAAACAGAAAAAAAAATCTCTTAACACCCAACCCACCCAGCATGCCAGATACATACAATTCAGAGATTAGCATTCTTCATGCTTCTGTTTGTTAGCCAGAGACGTTGACTGAGAGAGCTTTACAGCGTCCCTTCCTGCATAACTTCGCTCTAGGCTCATTCTTACAAAAATTGCGCAATGCCTTCCCTATTCTTCTCGCTCCCTTGACCTCGTGCAGTAAAGAGAGATGCTCTGATTACAACGCTTTGATTCCAGAAGTGACAGTTTGAAGTTATGAGTTTTTAAAATTAATTTCCATGCCACCCCACCTAATTCCCGAAGGTGAATCCTTATTCTGAAACAGGCAGAGCGGCCTTTGTTTGATTAGACACACACCTGCGGTCCGTTTCACTTATGACTCATTGCCAGGTAACAAATATGTTTAAGCAAATAGCATGACTTACCTGCCGTTTACCACAGGATTTAACCCTTGTAATAATTAATTCATCTTTCACAGGGGTTACTTGCTCAACAACCATTCCAGTCTCTTTCAAGAACACATTCATTCAGAGCCCTTTGAATGCCTTAAATGGCTCACATTCCCTTATAGTGTGAGACACCTGCCCTAACAGTGAAATTTCTGTCACCTGTGGGATTTGAACCCACAACCTTCTGATCACAACCACACTGCCCCTCTCTCTGTGTTATAAAGCCTTAAACTACTGTATATACTATATATATATTGATGGATTTATTTTATTTATTAGAGTCTGCCCACAAGTTTGCAGCGTTCTGATTACAAAGGGGAGGTTTTTTTTCCCACAGGTATCATGTGCTGAGTTCTGGTCTCTCATTGAAAGCTCAGATTTGCAGCGCTTGGTGGCTCATTGACAGCTGCAGGCGTTTCTGCATTATCTGCCTCATTTGGAGAAACGTTCATGCAAAATAAATACATGCAATGGAAATGTAATTGTCTGGAGTAGCCAAGTTTAAATAATCTCTCCTGAGGCACAGAGGGCACATGAAGCATTGTGCTTAAGGACATATATGTACATGTAAGTTTATAGATTCAAGGTCCAAGCCTCCCAAGTGTCTGATATCATACATAAATTCGTCATGGTTGGGGGGGGGGGGGCTGGAACTAATCCCAGGCAGGACAGGCTGTAAAGGGGGCGACACCTTGGCTGGGATGCCAGTTATTAGTGAACCTACCAGCGTAACATGATAATAATCAAAATCTTTTTATTTTAAATCTGGTCAAGTGTCTGCATGGATGAAGCATCGGCTCCATTCACTGTAAAAGACACAAAGCACTTGTAAGGATCAATCTTAATCCATCTTAATACCCACCCACAGTCACTCCTAGTCCCAGCCCCCGCCCTCCTGCTGGAAACCTCCCCTCCTATCTACTCATACTTAGTACCTCCCAAAACAGAGCACCCCAGACTTGCCCTGCCTGTCCTTCCAGGTTTTGGCCCCCGGCCTGGCCAACCCTGTCATAATCTGGGAAGGTCAGACTGTACAGCCAAAACCACAAGCTTTCCGCAGAGAGGGGCACCAGGAAGATGGTGCAGCTGAAGCTCTCCCACTGGAACCATCGAGTGCCAGTGCTGAGCTCAGCATTCAGGATCTCACCACTCTTCTTTGACACATCATTTCAGAGTCACATGACTATTATCCAAGGGAGTATATACACGAGGGAGCAGTTTTCATCACCCTCGTCCTTGGCCATCAAAATGAAGTGACTTCTCTGTCCTTGTGCTCGGATTATTGCAGGCGTGCACCATGACCTTGTGGGGCCGCGGCAGGCCATGTGGGAAACTCAGAATGAGGGCAACTACCAGTGGAGCTGCAACTGGAGGTGTCAGATCAGTAATCACCACGGTAATCACCATTAAAAACAACAATAATAGTTACTACGGGTTAGATAAGATGAAACCCTCTGCAGGCATTTTATTGAGAGGCCTGAGGAACTAAATGCCTCTTTATGACTGTAGAAGTTCTGCCAGGAGCTCTGAACCGGATGTGGGCAGTAATAAGCACTGTAAAATGCCTAAATTGTGTAGCATAAAATGCGGCCTTCAAACTTTGAACCTACTGCTTCATTTCTGCAGTAAATCTATAATGACTGACCGAAGTTGATCAGATATCCCACTAGGCCTGATGAGGGCGGCGGGAATGCCAAAATAATGGGGATTTCCTTGGAAGAATGAGGCAGCCCGCTAGCTCCGGGGATCAGAATTTCCCTTTTGGGCCACCAGTTAGCGCTCTGTCACAATGGGATGCTTGCTGAATGGGGCTACTCTGCATTAGAGAAGATGGAAATGTTAGTTCAGGTGTATGTGTAGAAAGAGGGGATGCTACATTTTCTCTGAATTTTTCACAACTGTATGATGAAAGTCATCCTGATTTCCCATAATGCCACATCCCGCCTCACCCCATCCACCATCTCTTAATTTCACAACTTACACCACAGGGGAAAAAAAAAACATTGCCCAAAATGTTGCCCAAAAATGTCATTGCATTGCTAGTCTCAGAAACAATTCATGCCTTCTTCAGCTTTGTGCTGACATATCTTTCAGGGTCCTGACGAGCAGTACACACCCAAATTGGGTAGATATGGTAGTTGCCAGATGATGTTCATCTACAGGGGTGTTGGAGGGGCAGGGGATACCCTGGCAGATTCAGGGGGTCCAGCACTTTACAGGGGCCCTTGAATGCGTAAAGTTATATGTAAAATTGGACAGTGGGGTAGAATTTCTAGGTAGACCCCTGATCTTCTGTACACTTCCCAATAGACAAACTGGGACTGAATATGATATCTAGTTGCAAAAACAATTTAAACTAGATATATCATGTGTTACGCACTGCAGAGATTCAGGCGGCCTCGGGTATGGGCTGCGTCAGAGTGACGTGAGCGACTTTGAGGCTTCTCAAAACACCATGCAGCGAAATGAAAAGGAGAAACGATCAGGTCAGCGAGGAGCGTCAACAACTGGAATCTTCCGGGATGGGTTTCCTCGAAGTCAGGAAACCGAGAAACCAGACACTAATCAAGAGGCTTCAGAGATCAAGTTGCAAAGCGCCTTTAAAATCAATGCGCCTCTAAAATCAATGTGCCTTTAAAATCAATGTGCCTTTAAAATCAATGTGCCTTTAAAATCAATGTGCCTTCAAAGCATCAACTAAAATCAACAACATAAGCTTAAAGCTTTTTCAATAAGACAAACATACAGAATCTGACGCATGAGGTTAAGCCAACATGTTTATAACCGTGTTTAGCTGCAAACACATTTATCCTGCTTACCTTAATCTTTGAACTTGCCCTTATATCTGTTACGAATTTTACATTTTTAAACTAATTGTATTAGTTTTATATACCTTATCTTGCAGCACGCCTTGTCAGTCTTTTTTACAATTTTATAGTTTTAATTAGTCTTTAATTAGTCATGCATGTAAGTCAACGCAATTTGATAAACGACTGACACTTTCTAATGTATGCATTCTAACTCACTAAAACTACAGAACTACATGAAAGTAAACATGTTTAACTCCTCGGTGCCACTTTGAAACCTTAACTCAATGCCATCTAACGTCATTGACCCTGAGACCTGACATTAGAGCACATCCTTCAGATTCACTGAATCATCCTGCAGAAGAATGTTTCTACTGATGAGGAGATTAGCCTGAGGTCACAAATACGACGTAGCTCACGTATATTTAGATGCCATCTGGGTAATTCATGCAGCAGCAGCAGAAACCAGGATGAGAGACACTGTTTGCAAGACCCTTTTATTGGAGGAATAAGTGAGTTCGCCTGCAGGTAAAATCAGCCTCTTTCCTTCATGACTCCGCCCCCCTTGCTTGAAGGGGGCGGGGCATGGCGGACATGCGGGGCCGGCTGCGTTTTTGTTCTTCTTAAGTTGAACTATGAGAAGGAGGATGAAGGTCACAATGTGCTCCTGCAGATGCGTGTGCATCTGGGATGGGCTACAGGCCCAGTATCAGGCCAACAGCTCTGCCACTGAAAAATCACAAGTTAATTCACAAAGAACTGAAGGTACGAGTGTCGCCGCAGGCGGCTCAAAAACTCCACCGAACAAGAGAAAAATCATCATGCATGCCAGAAACAGGACGACATCTGGGTCACATATGGAAGTGGGTGCCGTTGGGGCTTTTCTTTGATTATCTAAACATTGAATACATTATTCACTAGAAACAGTTTATCTAAACACATTTACCCCCTTTCCCACACTGCCTATACTTCCTGCCATTAATCCAGTCGGAAATATGGCCGGCTGCAGGCTGGCGAGTTGATTTGGTCCTTCGGGGGGCAGCTCAGTCGTCCTCGCTGCCGCTCACCGAATGCTCCTGAGGAAAAGCGTGAACGGGAAGGTCATGTGACTGCATCACATGACTGCATCACATGACTGTCATAAAAAGCAAGCCGGCAATCCATGGGTCAGGTTCCTGTTGTTAAACAGGCTCACCGTCTTAACAAGGTTGTACATTCACATTCAGTGGGCAGTTTAGTACATACACCTGCATGGTATCGCAAACAGCCTGTTCCTCCAAACAATGATTGTGTGTGTGTGTGCGTGCGTGTGCTGCTCACCTCCTCCTGTTCCTCCTCGCTGTCGTCATCGCTCACCACCGGCTTAGCGCGGGAGCTGCGCACTGTCCTGCGACGGCCTTTCCCCCGATCCTGCCCCTTCTCCTTCTTCCCCAGTCTTATCTTCACCCTCACAGACCGAGCTGAGGATCGATTCACACGGACTGACACACGCAAGTAATGCTACAGCTGCTATATATACAGCCGTGGAAAAAATTAAGAGACCACAGCACAATGTTATGTTTCGCTGCTGTCCTCACAGTGCACCTCACACCTGCGCTTAATGTTTCCCATTCCTTTGGAAGGTCACTTGAGGTCATCCTCTGATTTATGAGGCACTGCTGGATAAGTTGACGGTCATCTCTGCCATTAGAAAGTCGCTTCCCCCCTTTACCTGGCTGGTTTCTGGTCGTTCCTGCTTCACTTTGTTCTCGTGTACTGCTGCAGAAACTTTGAACCTGGAAGCAACCTGCTGCTCAGCGTAGTCTTCTGCCAGCAGAACCACGATTAAACCAGGATTTAACAATGCAGATTCTTAAAAAAATATGTGAGTGGTCTGATAATTTTTTTCCAGAGCTGTACTACTGAAAAGCTACAATTAATTTATGGGTTTGAGCAGACTGCCCCCTTGTGGCCACATACCACAACAACAGGTGTGGCATATCGCTCGTTAGGGATAACCGCGGGAACACTTACACTCAGACTCGGAGCCGTCGTCTATCTCCTCCTCTTCCTCTTCACTGTCATCGCTGTCTGTGTCCTCCTCCTTCTCGATCTTCTGCCGGACGCTGGTGAAGACGGACTGCAGCACTATGGAGTCCTCGTAGATCTGTGGGATCGGTCACCATGGGATCACAGAGGCAGGCGGCAGCGTGACGCCCGGCCGGACGGCGGGGTTAAGGGTGGGTGGCGGCGCGTGAGCCTCACCAGGGAGCCCTCCAGGTTGAAGGTCTGCGCGTTCTGGCACAGAAGCATCACGTCTTTCTCCAGGTCGTTGAGGCCCCGGTATCGGTGGCTCCGGATCCGCTCCTGCGTGAGGACAGCGGGGGCCCCGGTTCATGCGGGCGTGGCACCGGAGTGGGGGGGGGTGGATTCTTAGCGGGAAATGGCTGGCTGTGGGTGGGGGTACCTTGATCTTGCGGAAGTCGACGGGCCGGCGGATGAGCTCGTAGTACTCGGGCAGTTCCTTGCGGGACGGTAGCTGGATAAAGACCTCGCTGAGCTGGCGTCCATTACTGCTGCGCGGAATGGGGGGGGGAGGGGGACTGGGTGTTACTATGGCGTCGTCATAGAAACAGTGAGGAGTGATGCAGATACAGTGCCGTCACGGGCCCACCTATCAGAGGGCCAGAGACCAGTCATCCTATCACTCTGGGGGCGGGGCTAGTTTATATGCTCTATATTCTGAAGGATGCCGCATAAAATGAACCTATTTAGAAAAAAATACTGCGGAAATATTGTCCCGCGTTTCTGCCTGACAGAACACCGCTACCTCCTCACCTGTCCTTGTACTTGATGACGGCGTCCACGATCTTCCTCATCTTCTTGGTGAGATTCGGGGGGTTGGGTGACCTCTTCTCCACAGGGGGGCGCCCTCGCTTCTTCTGTCGCTTGCTCTCCTCGTCCCAGTCCCGGCTGCGGGTGCCGCTGGAGCCAGGCATGGCGGGGTCGCGGTCCCGCTTCCGCTTGCGGGTGGTCTTTTTGTGACGCACCTCCTCCTCTATCTCCTCCAGCGTGCCCTCCTCGATGGCCTGGGAGGGGGAAGGACAGGGAGGAAACAGAACCAAACACAGAAATTATACCCATTTGCCGTTCGTGTAGGCAACCCTTTGGGAAAATCACGAGGGGGCCACTGGCATCAAATGTTTAATTATTAAATACAACATATCTGAGCCTGAGAAAAAAGCCTGGGGGGGGGGGTTTCCATATTTTGAACACTAGTTACAATGTCCAACCATACAGACAGGATCAGGCTTGAGCCACTTTCAGTTTACATTTTAAATGTTGATTTACACACGTTTATACACTTGGTTCTTTTTATTTTTAAATGATCATGCTTGACACGACATCCTGCAGTATCCAGCCTGATGTAAAGATACTGTGAGCTGAAACACCCACCTCCTCCTCAATCAGGGCGGATAATTAATCTTGTGAAGAATGGATGGTTATTCGGGTTTGGAAAGCGGTGAGACAGAACCAGCGTTACCAATCTAACTTAATAGTTATACAGAATGTGCTGTGAATACATTTGTCTTAGTTACCTTATTTTGTAAGCATGGCTGGTCAGTCTTTCTTACAAATTTACACTAGCCAGATTTTATGTAGCTGTCCATCTTCCAGAAACTCTCTACCGTAATACTTTACGAGGGGGCACAAATAATGTAGTATTATGCTATTACTATGTATTAATTATGTATTAATTAACCACAAACTAAATCTTAGTTACATGCTGATCTCATGTTAATTCATCATTAATGAATCGTGACGCATGTTTTACCTCAAGCAGTCACTATATTTGTTACTACATCTGTTAATGACACAAGTGAAGAAAGACACATGTGGCTCGGTGTGCCCATAGACGGTGACCTCTGACCTTCAGCCACTGCTTCTCGGTGAGCGAGTCGCTGTAGTCCACCTCCTTGCGCTGGCGGGAGCCGCGGCCGAACATCTTCTCCTCCTCCTCCTCGCAGGTGAGCCGCTCTACCTCGGCATCGTCCTTCATGATCCAGGTGGGCAGCTCGTCCTCCTCCATGAGGCGCGGCTTGCGCTTGGGGTTCCGGGCTTCCTCCCGGCGCCGGTCCAGGTCCATGCGCTGGCAGCAGAGGGGAGGACGAGGAGAAGGAGAGAGCGGGGAAGGGAGTCCAAGAGAAAGAAGGAGAAAGAAGAAGGGAAGACGACGGGAGAGGATTTCACGTAGGATAAATGAGGCTTCGAGGTAGCTCAATGGGCAACGATACTGTCTCACAACAGGGTTGTGGGTTTAAGTCCCACCGCTGCTCTGTGTGTGGAGTTTGCATGATCTCCCACGTTCTGGCCTGTAGGTGTTCTGTTTTTCTCCCGCAGTCCAAAGACATGCATTCGGGCTAAATCACTGTTCCCCAACCCAGTCTACAAGGACCAACAGACAGTCTACATTTTTGCTCCCTCCCAGCTCTCAGCCAATCAAGATCACTGAACACCTGGTACCGACGTGTTTGAAGCTGGGAGGGAGCAAAAATGTGGGGGTCCCCGAGGATCGTGCTGAAAAAGTCTGAGCTAAATAGTGTCTCCAAACTGCCCGTAGACTAAGTGTGTCTGTTCTGTGATAGACTGAGATTCTCTCCAGGGTGAACCTGACCTCTTCATTCCCTAATTTCATGTGATATCCTCCACCTGTATACAGCTCACTGCTGTATCTGCTGACCAGTGCGAGACCAGTGAACCACTGACCATGAAGTGGTCAAACTCCTCCTCGCTCCTGGCAATCATCTGATTGACAGTCTCATCGTCAGGAACCTCGTCCTCCTCCTGCCAGGAGAGAGGGTGGGAGGAGGGAGGGGTTAGCCCCAAGGAGGATGAGGGGGCGGGCAGATGACAGGCCAAACTCTGAGCTGAACAGCCTAGAGATGCGTGGTAAAAGATGGGTGGCTTTTTGTCACTCATCTATGGATATTATTCAAAATAATGATGAAAATGTCATATTACTGTACTGTAAAGCCAGAATGAAGGACACATTAGGAGAAGCTATGGAATGAACAAGGAGATAATGAAGAACACTGATTATGTCTGGCCCATGGGAATTTAACTTCCACAAAAATGTTCTGAGGGTAGAAAGAAAAATGAAAAAGGTGGGTCCAAACAACGAGAGGAGGCAGGATCAACCCGAGCAGATGTCTTGGTCCCGCCTCCTCTCGTTGTTTGGACCCACCTCCTCTACAATCTGATTGGTTATCTCTCTGAGCCAGTCATTTTTCCTTCTGCCCTCAGAACATGTCTGCGAGCTTATGGTCCACAAAGTAAAAAAGCGTGGGAGTAGAAAAGAGGAAGAACTGACCTGCTGAAAACAAATAGCGGGAAAGAGAGAGAGAAAGAGCGGGGGGAGGGGAGAGACAGGTGGTGGAGTGATGCAGACTGGAGTGGATGGGCTGAGGGGGAGGTCAGAGCCAGGCCCACCCTATTACTGCGCTGCCACCCCCCCCCCCTCCCCTAAGCCCCAACCTCGTCCTGCTCCTCGTGCTCCAGGATGGCCTGCAAGAAGGCACGGCGCTCGTGGCTGGAGGACTTCTGGTCAAACATGCCGGCTTGGATGACCTTCTGGTCCACGTTGAGCTTGTACTTGGCCGCAGCCAGGATCTTCTCCTCCACGCTGTTGACGGTGCAGAGGCGGAGGACGCGCACCTCGTTCAGCTGCCCGATGCGGTGGGCGCGGTCCTGGGCCTGCAGGTCCTGAGATGGACGTCCAGACATTATACCGGGGGGTCAGGGTTGTCATTGGCAAAAGAGGCTGTACGTGAAACTCAGCAATAGTGATGACAAGTGGGGGGACGCAGAGGTGAAGAGAGGAACTGCACAACATCATTCCCATGGCAGGAGGAGAGCAGAATCATGCTTAAAAGGGGCAATTAACAGTACAGGTCCAGAAAGTAGAAATCCAGACCAGGTTTTTGCTTCAACCAACCAGCTGACTATCATGAGTCAAATTCACCTGTATTCAACTGGTTGGTTGAAACAAAATCTTGGACTGGATTTTCACTTTCTGAACCTGAAATTTCCACCCCTGATTTTAAGCACTAATATCTCTGAGACATTTATTTATTTAACCTAAAGAGATGTACAATTAGGAAAGCAGGGTCAGACAGCTTCTTGAGCATTTTGGATTAAGAGTCTCGCTCAAGGACCCAACAGTGATATGACCATTTTGCCAGCCATGGGATATGAACCAGCAACCTTCTGCTGCTGGGCATGGAGTCCTAACCCACAAAGCCACACACCGCTGGCTGTTCCTTAAAGGGGAATGAAGGCCACACCGTACCTGGTGGGGGTTCCAGTCGCTGTCGAAGATGACTACAGTGTCAGCCGACTGCAGGTTGAGGCCCAGACCGCCGGCTCGTGTGCTCAGGAGGAAGATGAAGTACTGGGAGGCCGGGTCGTTGAAGGTCTTCAGCAGCATGCCACGGTCCTCTGCCTTGGTGGTGCCTGTGGGTGCAGGACCGCAAGCTCTCCTCACCAACAGCAGGAGGACCCAGGTGCCTGAAGGGCCTGTTTCATAACCTGACAGCTTCTCCATCTCTCTCAGCGTCTTTGTTCAGGGGACATACTGCGTTGCAGTAATGCTGTGTTTCCAAATCTGGCTACCGGATGTGCTACTATTATATATTCCATTTTATAGGAAGTGATTATTTAATTTACTCATGACAGCCTTGTTGGGGAGCGCAAATGTGGACCGTCTGGTAGGGAGCTGGGAGGGAGCAAAACGTGGGCCGACTGTGGGTCCCCGAGGACCGGGTTGGGAAAGACTGCTGTATGATATTTAAGCTGTCTGAGTATCTCCAGAAATAAGGTAGATAAATAATGTTTTGCCATTTTAGATTTTAAACGTTTAACAGAATAGTAAAAAAAAGTTTTACTATTTTAACAACTGGGAGAAAGAGGACTATCCTTCAAATTCGCAATACGACCCATCAGTGAAATACTATCCTCATCCTGTTTAAAGAACGCTTTGTTTCAGTTCTAGAAGTTACATTGTCACATTTTGATGTGTGCAGGGTACAGAGTGATCTACAAACAAATGAACGGAAAGATGCAATGATCATTCTATCGTCACGCGGTCTGATCACTCCTACTACTGTGACCCTCGACTCTCTGGTAAAACAGACGCGTAGGTGGGTTTCCTTGGTGAGTGTCAGGCGGCCCAGCCTTGAACCAGGTCATGTGGGGGCAGCGTGATAAGCAAACTCGACCCGACACATAAAAAATCCTTGGAAAACTGCCATGTGACGTATGCGGCAGACACTGTTTATGTCGTCCCCTGATTAACGAAGCTGCTATGTTTTGACAATCTTGAGTATGTGACTGATGCTACAGTATTTATGGTAATGTGTAGGGACACCATTAACCTCCATAGCTGCTACCAAGTAAGAGCATGAAATTGGAATCTGTCCACCAAATCCTTGTGAATATCCAGTGGTCACCTTGCCCTGATCTACATCAGCCCTTTCCAGAAACATCCTTGAGAAACTTATGACTTTGTACGCAAGACATCTCAATGGTCTCCCAAAAGGCAAGATGGATTCCATAAAAATTTTACGTTATTCAACCAATCCCTGTCCCACAGGGTCCATCCAAGAGCATCTCTTCCCTCCCTCCCTCACCGTCCAAGCGCAAGTACTTGAAGTTGCGGTAGGCGAAGTAGTCTTCCATGATGGTCATGAGCGAGGTCATCTGGCAGAAGAGCAGCACCTTGTGTCCGGTGGCTCGCAGCTTGGGCAGGATGCGGTCCAGAACCTCGAACTTGCCCGAGGCGCGGTACAGGTCCGCCCTGCAGCGGGAGGAAGGAAGAGGGTCAAGCATCGATTAACCAGGAGATAGCTGCAGTCCCAGGCCAAATCCATCACAGCATCCTAGAAGACACTTACCCCTGGACTATCCCACCGGTGAATCCTAGGTGCTCAGAGAAGGATTCCTGAAAGAATAAGCAACAGTGATGGTTGAACCTTTAGGGAATGGCAATGATCACAACCCTGTGATCCCTGTGAAAACTGATTCAACTGATCAATTCAATTCAATTCAATTCAATTCCATGCAATTCCATGCAATTCCATGCAATTCCATGCAATTCAGCACTCAGTCACCCCTAGGCATTTTAAATTGAGTTTGTTTTGATGCAACATCATTATGACAGAATACTACAAAAATCAGGAAAAGAAAAGACAAAGACATGAAAAACAGCTGGATGACAACTGAGGACAGAAACCAAAAACTCCTAAGTAGGGAGAAAAAAGATCTCTTGGGGTCCAAGCATACTGAGAGGGTTTGTCAATGCCTTGGCCCAAGTTGTCTATACTAGTAGACTTGTTATGGCTGAAAACTGGATTAGAAGGTTATCTCTGCACCAGGGCTGGACTAACACTTTACCTCGATCTGCTGGAACATGTATGGGTGGTTGCAGATCTTCCTCAGCTGCATGATAGTGTTCATCAGGGTCTTCGTCCCACCTTTGCCCTGAATGACACAAACGCGAATAAGTGGGGCAACCCCACACTGTGGGTGGCGGAAAGGTGCAGCAGCGGAGTCTTACCCTACCTCACGTGTCCTCACCTTCTTGTCCTTCTCGGAGCCGTCAGTGAGCAGAACCCCTTTGGCCTGCATGTGCCGGTAGAGCACCCTCTGCAGGGCTGACATGTCGCACTTAATCACATACTCAACCTGCGACAGATGGGAGGTATTATCACCCACACAAAGCTGCAGGGCTGTGTGATTTCACAAGAGGCTGCAGCTTGGGTCAGTGGGAAGGTGCATGCAAGTGCATCAGTCTGGACAAGAAACCAGGGGAGGTGGGTATGGCCTCACTTTCTCAGGCAGCTGTGCCTCCACCTCCTTCTTCAGTCGGCGGAGCAAGAACGGCCTGAGCACCTTGTGAAGACGGCGAATGATCAGGATGGTCTCCTCCTCGTTCAAATCCACCTGTACCGGGTGTGGGTGGGGAGGAACATCAAAGTGAGTCAGGAGCTCGTCACATGTCTCTGAGGAACAGAATTATCAGAGCTGGGAATGTAGCTACTCTAGTAGGACACCAATCAAAACATCTCAATAGGAGAACTGGGGGGGGGGGGGGGGTGCTGGATAACTTGGATGTAAGGTAGTCTGTGCTAAACGTAAGGGAACGAAGATCAAGTCTATTTAGCCAGGATGTCCTTAAATCCAATAAGTTATTCTGGGAAACAAGATATGCTCTGTGGAACACCCCGCCGCTTTGTTTCCTAGGCAACCTGAATGAACAGTATTACCCCTATTAAATGGGGACGTGACATTTTGATGCAGCCGGGTACCTTCTCTCCAGTCATGGCGAAGGGCGCGTTGAACCACTGCTCGAAGGTACTACAGCTCTTGAAGATGGTTGGCAGCAGGAAGTTCAGCAGTGCCCAGAGCTCGGGAAGCTTGTTCTGCAGCGGTGTGCCGGTGAGCAACACACGCCGCGGCGCCAGGTAGTGTGTGTTCAGCACCTGCGTCAGCTTGCAGTGGTGGTTCTTCATGCGGTGGCCCTCATCCACGATCATGTACTTCCAGCGGATCTAAAAGGAAGGCCTTGCAGCTCTCGATTAAGCTACAACACTTCATTTCATTTCTCACATGCACCAATGGTGACTTTTTAGCAGAGGTGGAAAGTTCAGGTCCAGAAAGTCCAAATCCAGACCATGATTTTGTTTCAACCGACCTGTGAATGTAACTCTGGCTGGTTGAAACAAAATTTTGGTCTGGATTTCGACTTTCTGAACCTGAATTTTCAGGTTTTTTTTTCTTTTTAAAGCAGTTTTTGAAAACCAGTGGTCTGACTCCTTGCATGTCTGTTTCTGTGTCCGTATGTATGTAGATACATACGAGGCACACATAATTATCTGTGAGTGGCGTGTCCATGCACAGGAAACACGCTAACTCTTTGTGCTTGCATGAGCGTTACATAGTTGGTTTTAAAATTAACAAATAAAAATGCAGTAGGGGGCGCTGTTTGGAATCACAATAAATAATCTAGAGTAGAGGAGACACCTTGGCCAGCACTTGCTTGTCCTTGATGATGTACTCGTAGGTGGTGAGCAGCACATTGAACTTGCCACTGCGCAGCTGCGGCACAAAGGCCCGCCTGGCCGCCGGTGAGCCCTGGACCAAAAGGGGGAGAGAGCTTTGCTGCCAGAATCCCTTTCCCGTTGGCTATATCAGTTTCCGTCATGTGACGTGTGATATTTGACTTACTGCCATAATAGGGCAGTCGAATGTTAGGCTGCATGCTCACCTTGTAAGAGACTTTCACCACAGATGGGGCCCACTTATCAAACTCATATACCCAGTTAGAGAGAGTTCTGTTGGAAGAAAAAAAAAAAAGTGAGCCGTCAACCTACACTATGTGCTTTTAGTGACACCAAGTGGTGATAAGGTGGTACTGCGCATACAATCACAATAGAGATCTTCCAAAAAGTACTCGGTTATTTGGCAGTAGTGCCTGCACAACGAGATACAATAAAAAGCTTATTCTATCCAATAATTACAGC
Organism: Hippopotamyrus pictus; assembly: GCA_026781145.1. Lineage (NCBI taxonomy): Eukaryota > Metazoa > Chordata > Actinopteri > Osteoglossiformes > Mormyridae > Hippopotamyrus > Hippopotamyrus pictus. Next base: position 7,290,685 of record JAODLC010000100.1, read on the forward strand.
AAGTCAAAAATCACAATAAAACCATTTTGAGTGTTGAATATATTTAAGTGCAACTCGGAAATTCTCGAAGATGCGCCTACTGTTAAACAGATGCCCCCCCCCCGGTCTAGCACTCACGAGAGCGGCACGATGATGAGAAAGGGCCCGTTTATGCGCTTGTATTCCATCAGGTGGGTGATGAGCGCAATGGTCTGGATGGTCTTTCCCAGCCCCATCTCGTCCGCCAGGATGCCGTTCAGGTTATTGTTGTACAGAGATACCAGCCACTCCAGGCCCTTGATCTGGGGACGGTGGGTGAGGGCGAAAAGCCTGCAATTAGACGCCTTTGTCCAATTTTCAAACAGTGGTCACCTGAAGGGGGCAGTGTGGTGCAGAGGGTGCATACCTGGTACTGCTTCAGCTGCCCGTTGACCAGTAGGGAGGACTGGCGATCCACCCTCTCCGTGACGGCATGGGCCACGGCGTAGTACGACTGCAGACCGCGGGCGAAGGCGGCACTGCCGTACTCGTCGTCCACGTCCTGCTTGGCGTGCCTGGTGGAGCAGGGGAGCGAGGTTTAATGCATTGTCGCTGTACAGGATCAGGCAATGAATCATACCTGGTGTTCACAACAAGCATTTGTAGACCCTGTTTCTTCATACAGTAACCTTTCACCTGCCGTCCTACCCTCTCTCTGCCAATCAGTCAGAACCATTGGTGCCAACCCACCATTGGCAACTCACGGTTTGCCCACGTACCCCATAATACTATCTCGTGTCTGTGAGCTGCGAACCTCATCAGGGGCCCAAACCAAACAAGAACAAGACTATGATGTATTGCGCTCATCTAGGTCGGCGACTTTATCCATCTCCAGGCCCAAACCCCAAACCCCCCCCCACACCTGTGGGGAAGGACAGCATCACTGTTTACGACGCCCATGTCTAAGTTACGCACTGGAAGTAAAACACCGATGGGCTTAAGCCTTCACTACCGTGACGCGTGAGCAGAGGAAAAAGGGGAACTGCGTCGAGAGGACTCGTACTCGATGATGTGACGGGCGTCCACCTCCGAGACGTCCTCGCTGTCCGGGTCGGGGATCTTCTTCTTCTCCTCCACGCTGGTTTGGAATGGCTGGGGCTGATCCTCTTCCTCTTCCTGGGGGGGGGGGGGGCAGTGAGACGGTGGGAGGAAATGAACCTGAATAACTGTGGGACTCTATGAGCTTCTCGTTCTCAGGCGTCATAGTGTGTTTGGTCATAATCACGCTCCAATCACCCTTTTACTTTCATGCAAATAAGAAACAAACCATTTCATCAGTTATTGGGCAAAATTTAACACCACTGAAAATCATATTTATGGCCTAAAAATGTGAATTCTTAAAGCTGAAGTGTAGTATTTTATAGTGTGTATCGAACTGCAGCCTGTCTCCCTGTTTCTTAGTATGACTCAGAGCTATCAAATTTCTAATGATTACACTGATATATAAGGCATAACACGCAAGAATCAAACAGGAAGGTGAAAACGGGAAATGGTCTTATGTTCCTGACAAAGAGTGACTTCGCACCTCTTCCTCCTCTGAGCCACTGTCCTCGCTGTCTGATCTTGGGGCCACTTCGTACCTGGAGGTGGGCGTGGAGATGATATGAGAGTAGGTCCATGCAAAACGAAGCCGAAATATGCAAATTCAACTCCACCGCAACCATTGTGACATCACAACATTAACCCATTGCCTCATTGGTTTCCTTGGAAACAGGACAGTCAACGTGGTGTAGCACAGTTAGCAGCTCAGTCTCACCTTCAACAGCAGGATTCGCAGCACTGGTTCCACCTGAATTATACATTGTTTTTTATTAGCCAATGAGGTTTGACTCCAAGTTTTGCCAGTGTACCAGCAGCATACTGATGAGACTGTCACTCTAAATTTGAAGATACATTCTGCCTTCTCCGTTACCAGACTTGAGTCCACATGGGTACACACTGAATTTTTATAATTTTTCTGCTGCTGTGAAACAAGTGTTTGCTTCCTTTCGCTGCAGAGGATATAGTCCTATCCTTTGCAGCTGCAATTGGTTCTTTTAATCTTGGAGCAATCTTTTTTACGATTTGGCACCACAACAATGTATTCAGTCATGTGTTTGAATCATGTGTTGAACAGCTGCTCCAACCAAAGAATGGTAAAGCTATCACTGAGTCAAAGTGCCCATCTACAGTGGACATGATGCCATGACACAGGCTTTAAAGCCTTGTCGGTAACACTTTACTTAAAGCAGTCATTATAATGTATTAGAGTCCTTCATAATGCGTTATAATGCATTCATAAAGAATTATAAACATGGCTATAACTCAGGGGTGCCCAACTCCAGTCCTGGAGGGCCAGAGCCCTGCACATTTTTGGGTTCCCCCTCATTTAACACACCTGATTCAACTCCTTGTGCTAATTACCACACAGCTCTTGAACTGAATCATTTGTGGTGGAACAGGGAAAGAACTAAGCTACACAGGGCTCCAGCCCCCCAGGACTGGAGTTTGACACCCCTGCTTCAACTGTTTATAAAAAGCCATAACACATTATAGTTATGTTGATTATGCATTATGAAGCTCTCATCTATAATGCAGTATATGTATTATAATGGTCAATATGAGACATTATAATGCATTATGAAGGTATTTATAGTGCTTTACAGATGAGAGCTTCATAGAGCATTGATAATGCATTTAAAAAGTGGCTATAATGCATTATGCCTTTTTATAAATACAGCTGTTTTTATAATACTTTATAAATGCATTATTTGATATATAAATGCATATGACCCAGCTTCACTGAAAAGTCAGCTTTACTATATATATATATATATATATATATATGAATTAAAATCTTGTAAAAGCTGCAGGACTTCTGATTGATTTTTCAGTGACGACCACCAGGGGGGCGAAAGCTCACTCACCCAGGGTTCATCTCAAGCCAGGCCTCTAGCTGGCCGGCCTTGGGGGCGTCCACCCCGGTCAGGATCTTGCCACTGTCCACGTGAATGACCTTGACAGGCAGATCACTCATCTGGCTGGTCTCGTCTAGAGGCTGGAGGAAAAAAAACCTTTTCAGCCAACAGCTAGAGGCGAATCCGAAAGCAGATCCAGCATGGGTTCTTGCACATGCCAAACAATGAAGTCATCAGGACTTGGGTTGAGTGTTCTGCCCCACATGTTCCCCTTCACAATGAGGCTGACATGCCCTGAACAGGGCTACTTGTTGTTTTCTTGTCCTATCATAAACTTCCTTTCCTTTTACCATGTTAATCTTTCTGTTAACTGTGCTTTGTGAGTGCTGTCCCGTAAGCATGCCTCACGGAAAACGAACAGGAAACTGAAAATGAAGCTGGAACAAGGTGCCAGAGTGCAGGGAGTCCGGCCACGCTCACCTCTCCATCTGGCCCCAAGGCAGGGGTCTGGCCCTCGGCGTTCTCCAGCTTCTGCTGAGAGGGACGGCAGATCAACACAAAACGCTGTCTACAGCACCATGAGTAACACGAAGAACAAATCACAGACTGCTGCCCATGGCCATAGACCTCACAGCTCTGCGACCAGAGCTGCATCCTGATTGGACTTGGAGCATGGAGCATTGTGGGTAACCGCAGTACAGTGTGGAGCATTGTGGGTAAATGCCCTGCCCCTACCTTTTTCTTCTTCTTCTTCTTCTTCTCCTTGAGGGCCTGGACCGCCTTGTGTGCCCGTACCAGCTCAGTAAGGTTGGCCACATACTCGTCTGTCTGTTGCAGCAGGTAAGCGAGCCTCTTGTCCTTCTTCTGGTCGATCAGCTTCCGGTAGCCTTCCTCGTCCTCGGCCTGGAAGGGGGGGGGGGGGCAGGTTGCCGGTAAGGGTGCCGGCCGTACACGCCAGGACTGCCCGTTCACCTTTCCTGTATCCTCACCATCAGCCTCCGCATCCTCTCCTTCTCGATGCGCTCGTTCTCCTTCTTCTGCTCACGCTCCGTGTTGGCGTGGTAGGTGGCTACGGCCTTGGTCAGCTTCTGGATCTTTCCTGTGATGGACCGGTGGTACTCCTTGAAGTCCTTGGCGTGCTGGAGAATGCTGTTAAGATATTCCTTTGAGTGAAAGAAGAGACAACAGGCATTTAAATAGAGGCTTTGGAAAGACTGAATTAGCCTCCAGCGGGTTTCTGCAGTCAGGCAGCCACTATTTACCCCCGACCAGCGTTCAGGTACCTGGTGTTTCTGCCGGCGCTTGCGCTCCTGCTCGATCTTCTGCTGCTTCTCCAGCTTCTCGGTGATGCGGGCCTCTCTTAGCGACTGCCGCTTGCTGCGCTTGTAGGCCTTGGCATCGAGGGACGTCTCCAGCGCCGTGTCGCGCCGCATGCACACCACCACCTCCTGACGCAGCTGCAGCGTCGCAGCACCGAGCCGTCAGTCCGTTGCAAAACTTTACAGATCTCACATTTCCCTAAGTGTCGCCGTGGTTCAGTGGGTGGCACTGTTGCCGTGGGAGCTGCTGGAGATTTTGGGCCCCATGAAAGCACATCATATCGGCCCCCCGGAACCTAGATCAATCTAATTACATTCCAGAGTTTTAGGGCCCCTGAGTAACTCTGCATGTGTGGAGTTTATATGATCTCCCAAGCTTGCATGGCTTCTTCTAGATATGCCAGTTGTGTGAGTGAGCACGTATCCTGCTACGTACTAACATGCCAGGGTGTACCCCAGTTTTCTGCCCCATTCTATCTGGGATAGGCTCCACCCACCCTCAAACTAGGAGAAGCTGTAAGTTATTCTATGATTAGTACTAACATTACTCGTTTTACTGGTACTATGAGTACTGCCAATGTAGCCGCTGTTCCAACCTCACCTGCCTCTGGAAGTTCAGCAGCCGTAACGCCTTCAGCTCAATGTTAGCTTTGGTTCTCAGGTCCCCGGCCAGTGAACCGGGCAGGTTCTCGAGCTCCTGGATGCGGTGTGCGATTCGAGCCTGGAGCCTGGTGGGGACAAGGTGCAGAAGGAGAGCCGTCACACTCCTCAGAGGCTGGGGGCTTAAAAAACCGTAGGAATTGGCCTGTACAGCTCCCAGTAGTATATTACGTTATTCTTCCTAACATCTCGCCAGTATCAAGCGATACCCATAACCTCTGACCCTCGAACCCCTGCGACCTCCGTCCAGCGTCACCTATACTCGCGCTCCTGCAGGATCTCCACTGGGTCCAGGCCGCAGGGCTTCTGGATTGGCGTGATTCGGTTCTGCTTCTGATGCAGCGGTACCATGGAGGCGGGCTGGGCGGGCTGTCCGGGGGACTGGGTCTGTGGCGGCATGACCGGGGAGGCCGCAGGGGGCACCGAAGGGGGCGCAGGGGAAGGATGGCCCGACGGCTGCGGGGGGATCAGCTTCTGGGGGGCACTAGAGGGCGCTGCCGCGTTCACCACTGGCCCTTCAGAAGGAAAATGAGAAAACGAGCGGTCACCTTCACAGGGAAGGGGCTCCTTTCTCTTTTCCTGGTTTCAAAATTCAAATTAAGAGTCACACCAATTTATGATTTAGCTCGGTGCATTATGAACATGCACTTTTATAACAAACAGGTTTGAATGAGACATGAAATATCCTCTCTGACAAGAGGAGCTCATTACCCTCACACACATTACGCTTCTCATATCATAAAAAATAATGATTACTGAAGGTCATGTGCTCCTGACTACACGTTCCCCAGGAAGGGTACTCCACTCAAACCCTTGGCAGGACGCATCCAGGATTAATAAAAGCGTAAACAGATCAGCACTGATGTTTCAGTTCTGCTCGGATCCCGTCACCTTCGGGCCACGTTTTCGGGGGGGCATTGGGGGGCTGTCCCTGCATTCCAGGTGGAACTCCAGAGGGTCCTGGCGGGGGCATGTTGGGGCCTCCCATTCCTGTGGGAGAAGATTCCAGAACATACTTTGACTTTGTCATAGTGTTTCTAAAAAGACAGACAATGGACCGCAAGGTTGGGGGTTTGAATCCTGCCCCAATGGAATTAGCAAAATTCCTCCCACCATCCAATTAATTGGTAAATTACTAATTGGTATTCATAATTACCCATGGTGCATATCTGCATACGTGTCCTGTAATAGGCCGGAACCCCTGCCACGTGCACTATGGTGCCTGGGTAGACCCCAGCACATCCCTAACCCTGTCTAGAATAAGCAGTCAAAACATGGATAAACTGGACCCTCTCTGCTGGCTAATAAGCTACCTTCTCAGTACACCCTCTCTGGTAGTCTGGTATGTTAGGCTCCATCCATCTTCTAACCGCTCATCCAGTACAGAGTGATAGGCGGCCCAGAACCTATGTTATACAGCACAGGGTGACGTAGACGCCAGACGGAATGCCAGTCACACACAATAACACACACCACAGGTCATTCAGCTGATGGAGTGGCAGGCCCTTGGGCTGCAGGAGCAAAAGCACAGGAAACACAACACAGGAGAGCGATGAGAGAAATGGTCCCCACAATGTCAAAACAGGTTTTTATCACATTGTGGGGACACACATACACACAGAGGGGGGAAGATTCGAACCTCCAACCGTAAAGGGGTGAGGGCGCACTGCTACTGGCTGGTGCCACCAGTTCAATATATGGGGTCACTAATTATGTTAGGTAAAAGGATGCATGTTGAGCATTAGTGAGCATCAATGACAGCAGAGCCCTGTGCCGGGCCGCTCTGCCAGCCAGCGATCTCTCTCACCGTGGGATCTGCCGTAGCCAGAGGCGTTGGGCCCGGCACCTGCCCCGGGACCAGATCCGAGAGCAGACGGCGGGCTGGACACCGGCAGCTGCTGAATCCCGGTCATGGGCCTCTTGCCCTGCACCGCCATCTGCAGGTGGTCTGGCAGGGGCTGCCCGCGCGCCAGCATCTTGTAGGCCATGATCTGGGCCCGCAGCTGGTGCAGCTGGTTCTGGTTGAACGGCGTGGGTCCTCCGGCGCTGCCGGTGCCAGCAGGGGTGGCGCATTCGCCCGGCTGGACCGCGCTCCGGTTCTGCTGGCCCACGGCCTGGGGGTCTCCGCTGTCCAGGGCAACCTGGCCCCCCGAGGGCATGAGGGGGGCAGAGGGGGGCCCGGCGGCAGGAGCAGGGCTGGGAGCGTGCTCAGAACCCCCCAGTGGAGAAGGGTAGCCTGGGGGAAGAGGGCGGGGGGGGGGGGAGATGAG
>JAODLC010000100.1:7300317-7323007 GCA_026781145.1 Hippopotamyrus pictus
TGTGCAGCTGGTGCATGTTCTCCTGAGAATATCCGGAAGCCACCAGGGGGGGGTGCGGGTGCCCCGAAGACGGCGGTCCTGGGCTGGGGCCCATCATGCTGTGGGTGGGGCCAGGGGAGGGCCCGGGACCGGGGGATGGGCCCGGCCGGGGGGTGCCCCCCATCGGGGGGTCGGGGGTGGACATCGCTCAGCTGATCCCACTAGCAAAAAGCAAGACACCAGCAGGTGGCGCTCTGCTAGGCGGGAGAGGAGAACGGCTGCATTTCAGCATGTATTTGTACATATTCGTTCTCCGCGTGACAGAGATGAGCGGCTACTGAGCACGACCCTGACTGGGCGAACTCTGAACCGGCAGATGCTGAAGATCCAAGGGATGCAGCTCATGGGTTTTAAAGAGATTTGATTAGTTACGTTATGTTGTTTTGGGAATAAAAACATTCTCTTAAAGGAAACAAGGCATAGGAAAACATAAACTGAAATTCTAAATTCCATCCATCCATCCATCTTCCCACGGCTTTTCTTGATCTGTGGGGAGCAGGAGTCCATCCCAGACAGCAAAGGCCACCAGGCTGAGGTACACCCCGGACGGGACAGGATGCCTGTCTATCACAGGGCACATACACACACCCTTAATCATGCATTACAGGCAAGTCAGAGATGCCAGTTAACCTACTGTAGGAGCAAACCAGAGTATCAGGAGGAAGCGCACACAATGCAGGCTGGACCTTCAAACTCCAAACACAAGACAGTGGTGTGAATCAACCCCTCCTCCCACTCCATGGAGGTGTGAGGCAACACAGAGTCACTCACTATTAAAACAACACGGTATTAAAGTATCATGTTCGTACGAGTAGCGTACTAGCATATGTTGTACATCAGCTATAAAAAAAAGCACCTCAGACCTTTAATGTTGAAAATTAGACAGATTATGGACATAGAGGTAATTAGCTTCCTCTTGCCCTAATTAGTATGAGCACATTGATGTTTGTATGTGTGGAGAATGATCCACTGGCAGCACTTCTACGGCCACAGAAATGCAGAGTCCCTCTTTTGTGCTCGAGCAGCAGAGCGAGTTAAAAATCCGAACGCACAGGCGGGGAAATCTCAAGTGCAGAGAGTGGCTGCCATTTTGTTTTTCAGTTCTCACAGGGACTTTATTGCACTGTGACAAGAGTGGCATACAGCTCGGGGAGACGACAATAATCGCTGGGCCATTTCATGTGTTAAAAAAGGAGGGGGGGGGGGGGTGAATAAGCAAGAATCAGAAAATCCCTTCTGGAGTGAAAATGTTGTGTGACTGGCCAGTGAGACACAGCTGTAAAGTAATCAGAGCTAATTACCACAACCACATACGACCCATAACTCAGTTAATAGAGAAGGTAACATAACATTTATTATTGTAATTTATAAAGATATAGAGCTGTGTACCTTGTGTACCTAGGATTCAAATAATTTTATTACCCATGCATTAACTACTATAACTGGACGCTTGGTCAATATACACAAAATTACCATGCTAATCTTCATGAGGAAATATAAAAAGACAGAACAGGACTGAGATTTTCTGCATTATTTGACTTGCTGTTTATACATCGTCACCCAGGTAACGCTGCTGCGAAATGCTTTAGGGTGACTTGCTGGCAAAATGCGTTAAACTGTATTAAGTTTGTTTGATTGATTGGTTGGTTGATTTATTGAGTAATTGGAAACCCAGCCGGCATGTACACATATCACTGCATAACCATGTTAAATTCAGATCCCCAGTCAAAAGATAAGAGAACGCGATAATAATAATAATAATAATAATAATAATAATAATAATAATAATAATAATAATAATAATAAGCAATTACTATGCAGCTACTGGCTGCATTAGTTACCAATGCATATTATCAAGACACGATTCTAACCTGTAGATCCAAGACGAGCATCACAAAGAGTCTTAACCGCAGGATTGCAAATCAAGAAGGAATAGTTTTACATCAGCATCCATGGCCAAAAATTTAAACCAATGTATGTCATCCCTCGTTGATAGGAACTGACTGATCATACAGAAATATTCAATTGATATTTATTCTACGTTGGATGATTACAGGCGGGGTTAAACCCGTTATATTGTAACCAAAAAATCAATTATGCAGGTATTTATTTCAGCTGAGATGCACATTGAATGCTTCTGTTAATATTAAACTTCACGATCACCTCAATCAGCGTCAAATCCTAATCTATGTTACTATCTATATATAGTTCACAAGTATTGGATTAATGACGTCGGTTTCTTCTTACACAATTTGATAAAGCTACTCCAATTTTAAGAACTGCCCTCCTTTTAACAAATACTGAACCATTTTAAAAGCACCTGACTAATCCACAGCAGAAATAGATCGATTTTTTATCTTATTATGGTTATGTTGGCTTATTATAATGCATACAAGATATTTAAAGAAAACGTGAACATTACTAAATCGATATCTCTATTGCGTACCAAAAAAGCAGCATATTTCCGTGCGCAAAACGAAGCACAAATTAAGTTGATTAATCCGATCCGATCAGTTTCTTGTCACTATTTTTCACTCAAAGCAAACCCCCGAAATGCATTCATTCATTCTGTCTTGCAGCCCTTTACGGCAGCGCCGCAGTGAGCGTCTTGATTTTAGGCTGATCTAAAAACAATAAATACGAAGATGTGAAAATCGACACATCTGGACACACCTGGAAAACCGTTTAGGAAAAAATACGCATAGCCAGGGTACATCCGAAGGGGGAAATGAAGCGTGCTGACGGCTGGCTCAGACTGACTTACCGGCCGTAAATACACGCCTGGTCAGTACCTAGCTATCGCCGCCTTGTTTTCTTTTACTAGTCGATGTGGCCAGCTCTCCTCTGCTTTTCATTCCCCTTTCTCCTCTCACTGCAGGCTGGGAAACTGCCTTGCCGCACCTTTGACAACTCTAGCGCCCCCTCCCCATTTTTAAGTCCCCCTTTTTTCCCCCCTCGAACAAAAAAGGCACCGTCTGAGCAGGAGCAGCGCAGGCTCAGTTGAAACAGTACTGCAGGGAAGAATGCAATGCATGGGACAGACCAAATGCTAGAGTGGGGGATGGGTATCTCGGCACATACAGCTGTCAGCGCACCCTATATGATCGGCCGCTAATGGAAACCGCGAGCGCGAGTAAGATTCGGCTCATCGGGCACGCGGACTGCCAGCGTCCCTGTAATCGTCACAATAAAGAACAGGCAATAATGCAGTGCAGCTACAGTGAAACATCCAGATGCTGGGGATTCCATGTGGGGGATGGGGTCGTTTGAAACTAAAATTTTATGTCACATCTGCCGGAGCGAATGGAGACAGACTCCAATTTGTATTTGATATGGAATGTACCAAATTCGAAGTGTCCCCCTTGAGACTGCTGCTATCATGACCTTGGGGGAGGGGGGGCAGGTTAGCATCACTGTGACATCTGGATAAATTGCACGTATTGTTCACGTCTTACAATTGTTTACGGAAAGCAACTGAACCCTGACTCAAGCGACTTTGTCTACTTACATGACAACAGTTGTAACGTGTTCAGAGAAGTCCTGAACTGGTGAGCACCATCTCTCTGATAGAAGGCACACTAAAGATGATAAACGTAATAAAAGGTATCCACTGGGTTAGGCTGAGCCTATTCCAGAAAATACAGGCCACAGGACAGACGGCACCCTGTTTGGGATGCCAGTCCATTCCGGGGCCCACAGACACAGATGCAATTGCAGACTAAGGCCACTACAGAGGTCTCGATTTATCAAAGGGCAAGTTTTAGGACTGCAGGAGCAAGCTGAGGACCAAAGGCTGTTCAGCGTTGGGTGTGGGAGCCAACAGGTTTGCCTATTAAGAAAAACTCCTGTAGTAATTACACCAATAGAAAACACAATGGGAACATTAATCCTGCAAGCAGCAGACAACAGCTTGGTCATTCACCAAACACTCACTCAACCGGAAAGTTCAGTACTAGTGCCAATAATATTGACTTGGTCGTTGCATGTTACCTGCAATGTGGAAACCAAGATCTTACACACTCGTTTTAAAAACTCATTTATTCCATCATCTTTACAGCGAATTTACAAATATATTTGTAAATAAATATGCAGAGTAATTAACTTACTACTTCAAAAGTTAAAAAAAAAAAAAAACATAACCTGAACTAGTATGATTTTTCCATGAAAATATGCTTCTGAATTATTTGCGCACATAATGTACAGATGTCAATTATTCATACAGTGTACGTAAAAAACAAAATAATGGCATGTCCTGGAGGGGAGGAACATCACTGCACCTATGAAAGGATAAAAACAGACTGATCTATTTGGACACTTGTTGATTCCAAACATGCAGCTCTGAGGCCTTCGGAGAAACCAAAGACTGCATTTCCCACAATTCCCCCGGAGTTCGGCTCATTGTAGAACATTGGGCAGTTGCTGGAAAGCTTGGGGATCAGTGTGGGGAAACTGCACAGGATGTCCAAGTACAGTAATGGATCAAGGTCAGTGATGAGGCAGCTCAGATGCAGGTACTGAGGGACATTGCACAAACACAGAAGCTCATTAAATAGTGTACAGCTCAGGCTTTGGCGTGACAAGGGCTGCACAGATCCACACAGGGTGTGCACTACAATTTAAGCCTGCAGCCCTCTTATAAAATTAAAATGAATGCAAGCTTTACACTAGACGCCACATTTGTTACGACAGAGCCCAACAACCACAATGATTCTGGACGACGCTGCAATGATCTTTAGAGTGTAAAAGTTGCAACAATAAATTAAAATATCACTCGCTCACTCACTCACTCACTCACTCACTCACTCAAGAATTACACACCCTCCCAGACAATTTTCTGTCTGGGCGCCCCACCACCCCCCACAAAACATTCACCAAATGTATTAAGGTAAAATCCAGTAAAATAAATTACAAAGAAAAAGAAAAAATAAAATCCCAATAGCCGTGTTAGGCTAACTTGTGATTAGCTTACCGGACAATTATGTAGTCAAACTAGCATCCTTAAGGGATGGAAAGCACCATACAAAGTTATACACTTAGAGTTATGAATCCATTCAAGTCAAAGATGTTCAAATTACACCAAAACAGCAGGAATCTTTCAGCTTGGGAACCATCCACATCACCTCACATCTCCCTGCACACATGGCAGGACTCGCCCGCTGTACCTCCCTTTAAGGACGGCCTCCACATTACCTACCGCTCACGAAACACTGCCGGAAGACCGTGTTTAGGAAGTGCAAGGTGTACGACTGCAAATCAGAAACTCAAAAAGGAAATAAAAGAAAAACAACCATAAATCATTCGTGACAATCCAGAAAAACCACTTGTTCTCGGACAGAACCCCTCTGTGCCATTAAACTACAGTGACTACAAAAGTTCCCTGAAGATAGTGTTATACACCCGGTCTCTTTCTGAATCCGTGATTCCAACACCAAGAACTCGAGACACCAGCCTGGGGGTGGGGGGGAGGTGGTGATTCAGTTTGAGCAACATCAGGGAACCAGCGAAAGCGGCCCGACAGTCATTTGATTCCATGCTGGGGGGGGGCCCTTCCTAGTGATCCGCGGCCGGTCCAGCGCGTTCACAGGAACACAAACTCATCCACGCTGCATCTCTTCCCGCTGCCGGCTTTTCCCCCGGGTTGGATGCGTGCGTCCTGCTCAGGCATCACCCCACTCTGCCCCTCCGACCCGTAATCCTGCCCCCGGCCTTCTACAAAAGTGAAGATTGGGTACTTCTCCTTAGAGGAAGACAGAGCCTAGATTTTGAAATAAGAAAAGTATTAAAAGAAATAGAATAATGAGTTTGAAACTTGGGCTTTTTTGGCAAACAATCCACTTTTATAATTGGGGCTCTTTGGCAGTGTCGCCCAATCCAGTCCTTGGGGACCCTCAGCCGGTCCACATTTTTGCTCCCTCCAAGCTTCCTGCCAGACTGGCCACATTTTTGCTTCCCGGCAGGGAGCTTGGAGGGAGCAAAAACGTGGATCTGTGGGTCCCCGAGGAACCGATTGGGAAACTACTTCTCTTTGGGGAAGTGAAAATAGAAACTCACCGTGCTAACCATGACACAGAGAGACTCAAAGTCTTTCTGGCTTTTGGCGTAGAAGCCGATGGTGCAGCTGGGGTCCATTCGGCCGAAGCTCATCTTCCGCGGAGAGTGACAGTGAAACGACTGCGTGGGCGGACAGAAAGGTCAAAGGTCAACCCTTGTCATTTAGCGCACAAGGGCCTCGGTGCCGCCGAAGTCAAGCTTAATGCGTCATACATGCTGTGAAATGCAGGACTGTTTGTGATGACGAGACCGAAAGGAGAAATTTGAGATCCGCTTTATTTAAAATTAAGGATCTTCTACTTCAATACAAGACAGTTGCGTATTTCACTTGAGATAAGTAGAACAGAAACTGATACAGCTGAAATTTTACATTTTTATGCCTACAAACACCCATAATCTTCAAACAAGGACACAGAACTCTGCAGCTTTTCCTCACGTACCCAAATCAGTTATTTATTTCTCTGAAACCATCCAGAATGATCCCAATGAGCCTCGACTGCCCGACTAACAGACTGCACTGGGGATGCTCTTACCTCCAGTGGGAAGTTGTCCTGGGTGACATCCACCACAGACTGACAGTAGTGTGGGTCCAGATACAGCAGCTGATCATCTAGAGGACAGACAGGACTCACTGAGCGAAAAGACAGAAGGCTGGGGAGGGAGAGGGGAAGGGGAGGGAGAGCGGAAGGCGAGGGAGAGCGGAAGGCGAGGGAGAGCGGAAGGCGAGGGAGAGCGGAAGGCGAGGGAGAGCGCTCTCACCCTGGAAGCCGATGAAGAAGAGGGAATGCTTGGGCTTTCCGCCGATGATGCCGATGCAGCAATCTAACCTGAGAATGTTCTAGAATGACAAAGATGTGACATGAAAGGTTAACTCCTCCCCCAGCACTTCCTCAAAGACATGAAAAGCAGAGACACAGCAAGGAGCCCTCCCCACCTTGACACAGTCGACGTAGGATGGGTTCAGGGACTCTCCACCCAGTCGAACTGGGACCAGGACGATAACAGACTTCCAGCCTGAACCGGACTGGGACGAGCCCTCTGACTGAGAGCAGTCACACAGCCGCATAACATCCTCCTTATACACTGCAAAGACAGGAAACGGGTGACTGTGGTTGGAACATGAGCCTGAATGACTGGTTTCACCGATTCATTTTGGAAAATACTAAATGAACGACATACCAGTACAATCCTGAGCTACATACACAGCCAGACTGGGCAGCTCAGATGTTTTATCCACTGCTTTTCTGAAGGGGGGGAAAAAATAAAACTCATTATTAATTAAAAGCAAAGTCCAAAACTCACATTTAGATGGTTCATTAACGACGTAAAACAGATCAATGTATCCCAGGGGGAAATTTGGAAGGGAAATACATCAGAAAGTATTGTAAAAGATACCAGGGGAAAACAAAAAACTTCCAATATATGAAAAATGTCAGAAAAAAATGAACAAAAAGATACAGGAGCTGCTGTGACAGGAAGCTATTGAGGGCAGTGAAGGAAGGAAGGAACGAAGGAAGGACAGAAGGAAGGAAGGAAGGACGGAAGGAAGGACGGAAGGAAGGACGGAAGGAAGGAAGGACGGAAGGAAGGAAGGAAGGACAGAAGGAAGGACAGAAGGAAGGAAGGACAGAAGGACAGAAGGAAGGAAGGACAGAAGGAAGGAAGGACAGAAGGAAGGAGAAGGAAGGACAGAAGGAAGGAAGGACAGAAGGAAGGAAGGAAGGAAGGAAGGAAGGACAGAAGGAAGGAAGGAAGGACAGAAGGAAGGAAGGAAGGAAGGACAGAAGGAAGGAAGGAAGGACAGAAGGAAGGAAGGAAGGACAGAAGGAAGGACAGAAGGAAGGAAGAGAAAAGCTGTGTTCCCACACACACACACACACACACACACTTGACCAAGTCATCCCTTCTAACGTGGGACCGACACGTCGTCAACACTTCAAGATGACTCACCTCAGTATGTGGGCGACGATGGAGGGCCCGTACCAGTCCCCAGCCTTCTTCCCTGAACTCTTGCCCAGTTCGACCAGCTGATGCACCCCGAACGGAGCACTGGGATGATCTCCGAACCAGCATACCACCCGACGGTGCATGGCTTCCGCCTGCCTGTCCTGGCTGGTCTCCCTGGAGCGTCTCCAAACGGGGGCTCTCTTCGACACCTCTGCGGTGCCCCCGCGTCCCCGGGGAGTGGGCCGGGAAGAGGGAAATGCGGGCAGCGAGACCCCGGAGCTCCGTGACGGGGAACGAGGCTTAAGGATCTCAAATTCCACGTCTGTGAGCTGCTGCCCGTCGAGCCACGCCCAGCCTGGTGGGCAGAGACAGAGGCTACGGTCACCTGCGCAATCCAAGACGTGGCCTCCGAGCATGGATCCAAGAGGGATTAAAACACAAAAGCACGAGGCACAGACTCCCAGCACAGCAGGATGGCCATTAATGGGCATTAATAAGCGACTACGAGTCTGTAGAAGCCCTACAAGTCGACAGCTAGAGGACTAAACCACAATGTAACTTAAGGAAAAGCAGAAGCAGTCTCAGCCTCGGGCCCAATGGCATTTCCTGCGATATTTCCTGACCTGGGGGCAGCAGGTGCATTAGCAGCCCCTGGGCCAGCAGCATCTGTCCACTGCGCAGCATGCAGCCCCAGCCGCAGTCCGTGGTCCACGTCGAGCCCTCGAGCTGCTGGAACTCGCGCCGGTAGGTCAGCCACAGGCGGGACACGAAGGTCCGGCGGAACCGCTCCACTTCATCTGAGGCGGAACACAGCCAATCACAACCGGCTGGTGCCGCTTATAAGGGGAGAACACGGCCAATCACAACCGGCCGGTGCCGCTTATAAGGGGAGAACACGGCCAATCACAACCGGCCGGTGCCGCTTATAAGGGGAGAACACGGCCAGCTGGCTAAAAGAGCACTACTCCTACTTAATGTTAGGTTATCATAGCCCACAACTTTATGTCACGCTAGAGGGCAGACTGACCCACTGAGCTGACACAAAGAAGCCTGGCAGAGACCCCCCCCCAACAAACACACACACAGCTCACCTTCATGATTCAGCAGGTAGGAGTGTCCCAGAAGAGTCAGGGGTGTGGTCTTGTTAAAGCTGGTTTTTGATTTGACAGACCAGCCTGGGAACCCAAACGCACAAATAGTAAGATGTTTCCCAGCGAAAGACGGACATGGAAACCAGTTCGCAACTACTCTACACATTTTACATTTATGTTACACTTATCCAGAAGGGGGGGGGGGTACAATTTATGCATGCTCCCTGGGATTCGAACCCATGACTTTTGCATTGTAATGCTCTACCTGTTGAGCTCCAGAAACTAATACACTACACACGCGAGATGCGTTTCTGGGCAGAACAGCGAAGGCGGCCCCACCCCCGGGCCCGTCCAGACCCCGCTCACCGTATTTCATGTTGTTCCAGGCAGACATCAGCTTTGCCTTGAGCCGGTCCACCTCATCAGGCTCCTCCACTGCCTCCCTGCCCCCATCAGAGCCCGACCCGTAGCCGAAATGTCCCCGGGGGTCACGGGCCGGAGCCCGGTAGCCATCGGGGTGTGAAGCCAGGCCCTCGTCCTGCAGGCCGCCCCCCAGGTATTGCGCCGCGCTGGGGGACACCGAATTCATGACCACGTAGGGGGGCTGAGGTCTGCACCTCCTGCGGGGCTTTTCATTGCCGCAGCAGCCTGTGATAACAGAAAGACATCTATAGGGAGGTCTTATCTGCGGGGGCCACTGCCACTGACCCGGAGCAGGTACTGGCTTGCTGCATTTATGCAATAGCAAAGGAGAGCTGGCAGTCTGGAATGGCCCTGCACAAACATCACAATGTCACTCTATAAAACACAGGAAGTGATGTCACATATGGCAGCCAAACAAACCTCCAGGCGATCTGCTCTCCTTAGGTGCCCCTCCTTGTGTAACTAACTAGACCTGCTCCCGGTGGCTCAGAATGACAAACTGCTCTCCCACCACACTCACCTGCAAAGCCCCACAGTGGAACCATATGCCCGCAAAGCACACCTTTAGGCAAACCTGAAGTGCTTTTAAAATTAAAGAGAAAAACGCTAAAATCAATTAGTTCTTTCACATAACCACAGGCCATCAACCATAACCACAGGCCATATGAGCATATCTTCTCGCTTTGTTATTGTAGAACCCCCGCACACAAAACCTCTGCCTGCTTTCTGGAGGAACAAAAAAAGCAAAACACATCAGCAAATGTCGCCAGCATGTGATATGCAGGAGTCAAAAATAAAGCAACTACTGTTCTGCTGAGAGTTTTAAAAATGTGTCTTCAGGCTCGGCTGGTCTTGTCAAATTTCGAAGTGCTTTCGAAACAATGGAGCATTGATTACCTGACAAAGGTTAGATGCCTTTTCTCAAAGCACACAGCTGCCTGGGCGCTCAGTGAACACTGTGCGATTTTAAAAGGCGAAGATGTGTTAGTTAAGATTAGCAGCTTAAAGGTTTACCGATACCAGGTCTAAATAGCTCCTTGATGGTTTACTACAGCACTTAGAATAACACGACGTTTGTGCGGCTTCGAGCTTTGATGGCTAACGTGAAATTAAGCCCCGAAAGAGCAGCACTTTTTGCTCAGGGCTGAGCGATCATATTGCAACCTGCGATTCGCTTACAAGACCGCAGAACTAACCTTTGTAAAAGCGCATCATGACAAACCTTACTGGCCGTCCGTATGCCTACTGATCCAGCCTCCGGGGGGTTGCACTTATTCGCTAGGTCACTCAATTAGATGAGTTTACTGGGTGACAAGGGTCATTATTAGTCCCAGTAACTGGGTACACCCCCTTCCGTTTAATTATAAGGTAATCGACAGTAAACTTTTTTATGCATCCTTTATGAGTACACAGAGTTTCGTCAGAAGAGCAGGAAGGCAGTGTATGTACGCGGAAATGTCAAATAAAGCAATCGGAAATAGCCGATGCAATATTTCAAATTTCGCATCAGGTGCCGTATTACGGCCTGCGGTGTGTATTGGGCACAAGGGCATGCGACAGAAGCCACGTCGGTGCGAGATAACAGGCAAATCGACCATAAACTTGTTAAGGCTAATGGAAAGTACTGAAAGGTAGCCGGTATCAGTGTCCATGTGGGAAGCCCTGGTCGCCGTGCGGGTCACATGCAGGTCGCAGGGTTGCTGGCAGTATCGTCGCTGCGCATTTTCGCCTCAGTCTGTGTCTGTCGGTGTCATTGAAAACCGACAGCCCAACAGATGTTTAACCACGGAGAAGTCGAAGCACGATCTCACCTTGATTTGCAGAATACCGATTTCTCCCGTATTCTCGTGAAACTTCTCAGTTATAACTGGCAGCACCGGTTCTTCAATAACTTGTGCTGTCTGTCAGTTCAGTCGTCTCGCGTTTCCCGGTATGTGACTGAATACTTCTCATCTCTGAACCATAACTCATTCGTTAAGGGTATTTCAGTATTTCGCAATATAATATTTAGACCAAACGGTCTTTCCTCTAATTTCCATCGCTATTATTACTATAAGACACTGACTGTATCGCTTAGGTGCAATACTGTAGTGAAGACTTCCTGTTCGCTTTCTCCGGAAAGTATTTAAGGGGTATCAATAATTATGTAATTTGATTGGTCAGAGGAATGACACGACATATACTTATTGGTTTTTTACCTGTCAATCAGCAAATCCTGATGAACTATTGGCCAATATTCGGTAGCGTAATATATGACGTCCATAGCACGGTATCTTTCCGGAAAGTGGAAACGGAAACGACTGCATATGCAGATTAACTGTTGGTTACTATACAGCAGAAAATGATAATATGCACATTGGTGTAATAATCGTATCTTACTGCAAAAAACGTCACGGTAACAGTTATGGCTCGAGATACTAAATTACTGAGGTATCGGTTTTAAGGTGTTATTTGGTACAAGCACACACGGATCCGGAGATTTTGACCGGGAGTAGCGTGTAACATGATGCAGGGAGACCATCCCTTCAGTTCGGCGGTGCTGTCATCTCTCCCTGTGGGTCGTTGCACATATCATCATTATTACCTGTAACTGACTGCAGGCTCCTTCTGTTCACTTACTAAGCGTTAGATAGTACTTTTTGACGATAAAATTAGTTGACTTTCAACTGATACATAACATTTCCTGAATCTTAATTTCATGGGTAAAGCAGTTATGACTGCTGATTTAGCATTAAGTTCTCCTTTTGCTAAACCGCAGCTAAAAGCAATTGCATGAATAACAGCACGTCCTTTTCCTGGTGCTTTTCGTTGGACGGTCGAGGTTTTTTTTTTTTTTTTTTAAACTTTATGTGGGATGTAACAGTAGCCTGCATTATGCGTATGTACAGGCCGAATCTCCCTTTCTGACTCTACCCTGCATGCCGTACAGGTCTGAGAAAGCATTTGATTGACTTGGGGTATGAGATCTCCAGGACACCTGATGCCTGCTTTCTTTTTGTTTTAGTTGTGGTTCTTTTAGTTGATTTGGGCCTCATTAAGTGACTGTCTCACATTGTCAGAATGAAGCCACAAAACCTGTGTCTGTAGTTACTATGGGGTTATGAAGCAGTTAGTCATGTCGCAACCTTTCACTACATGCAAGCATCTAGGTGTGGAGCGATATTAGCTGAAAGAATCATTAGTAATTTTATCTGACGACGATGATTATATACATTATAGTTTAAAAAATACAACCTGCATGAGTTCACTGTGAGACTTCTTCACATCTCTCTAGACAGATGAGAAGTTTTGGAGTCTGGTGGAATGGTTTACAACAAAGGAAGTGGCTTTGTTTCAGACACACTGGTGGCACTGTCCTTTCAGTCTCAAATGAAAAACCAAATGTTACTATCTGTATGAAGGTCTATATATAATTATAGAACTTGAAAAAAGTTGACATTTTTTGTTACTTTGGTTTTGTGGCATTGCTTCTGTTATCCCTCACTACCAGCCTCAGTATCGTGTACTAATTTTGATACAAGTAGAAATGACTTTAAAGCCAAAACAGAATTTTCCTGTGTATAAGGTTTTTGTGGGTGCATATCTGATGATTATAAAAGTAGTTGCATCAACAATCCAAAAGAGACTGATCTAATTAAAATCCATTTTAGGAGCTTAAGTTCATACACATTATTGTACGGATTTATTACATAGTTTTCATGTTAATCCTTAATACCACAAACCTCTCCGGAACAAATGGTGTGATAATGGTTGTGCGGGTGAGAGAGATTATTAATATATACACTAATTTTATACTGATACTGAAAGTCATAAAGCTTTAATACAATGGAACAGAAAACAATATCTGTGTGTAAGTGGAAATATTGACCTTTATTGAATGTGAGTTAAGGTTTATAATAGAGACATTGTATCGGAGGCGCACAATACTACTTTGGTTGCTCTTTGACTGTTTTACGGTAAACTTTACCACACATTTACCGTATGTTCCTTGTCCTTATACTAGATATGTTTAAGTCAAGAAATGTGGTGACGATACATCTGATTTCCTAAAACTTTATTACACTTTACTGTATTTTAGATGTCTTTTGGTTTGGAATCACATCCAATTACAAGTGCTCTAGAGGAGAGGAAAAAAATATGAAAAATAACGGTAAAAAGTCACACTTGTACACCAAAAAAACTAATACAGCCCATGAAAACAGCCACCCAGTGCCACTCTGTGTCAGTGGGTATGCAGTTACCATATGGGAATCTTTATAAACAATACTAATAAATAATATGCATATGTCTTTTGTTCTTACTGATAATACATAAATATACAAACAAGCATCATACATATAAATAAATAAAATCTGTATTTAAATAAAGTGCATTAATTTTTTAATCTCTAAAATTAAACTATGACGATAAGGATAATATTTTCTCATGGACACATACAGTATCTGACTCTACCACAATACTTTATCCAAGCAAAAAAATCCTAAAATATGTTTGCAAATTAGAAACACACACTGACAAGTATGTACTACAGGTTAAGTGGGCATTTTTTGTCTCCACACAACCAACGGTTCACTGACTGTACTACTCTGCAATAACCATTGCATAAATACATACACATACACACCCATGCTCACGCACAAACACACGCGCACACATATATAAGAATATGATACATACATCAAAGGTGTGGCATTACAAGAAAGCAACCCAAAATATATAACCCACTTTTTTTCAGAAAAATTAAAGTTGTTCCAAAAATGTCAACACTGAAAACAACTTTGAGATGCATGATCCAGGTTGCATGAAGCAGTACCATGCGAAATCTACAAAATGTACAGTTTATGCCAGCTGCTGGCCATATACCAGCAGATCACATTATATTTCACTGCAAGCTGTACCAGTATATCTGCATGTGACCAATAAAATCGTGGCTCTTATACCCAGCAAAAGCACCTATAAATTGCAGCCATAACCTGTGCTACTCTGAACTATTTAAAACCCTTTCAATCTTTTGTAGATTTAAAGATTCTTCAAAGATGGCTGACACCTTAACTGACTCACTCAGGTTATTGTGTATGTATGAGATAGATCTGGTTATTTTATTAAATCTTGTCTTGGAGGTATCGAAATAATTGTGTGTGTTCATCACGTTTAAGCTATTGGGCACTTTCTAAAAATAAAAGTGAAAGTGCACAGAAACAACAAAATACAACAAAATAAAATACGTGAAGAAAAGTTCCTTACTCATGAAATCTGCTAGGGCCTTAAATATAAATCAACTAAAAGTCCCTATCCTTTAAGGCTTAAATAAATACAATGTATTTAATCTCATATTCTTACATATAAACACACACGCAGACATACACACATAACCTCACACATGAATGCGCAGGAATTATACATAAATACAAAGTGTAATTCTTTTGTATGACAGAAAGAACATAATACTACATAATACAAGGGTTACTATTTAATAACAGCATAAAAGATGAGTACAAAATGTATTTATAATGCTACATTAAGGTGCTGCTATGAAATGGTAAGTCAAATTGAATAACTTTTGTAACCATGACTCTCACGCCATGTGATGTAGCCCCGCA
Source organism: Hippopotamyrus pictus (assembly GCA_026781145.1). Lineage (NCBI taxonomy): Eukaryota > Metazoa > Chordata > Actinopteri > Osteoglossiformes > Mormyridae > Hippopotamyrus > Hippopotamyrus pictus. Next base: position 7,315,469 of record JAODLC010000100.1, read on the forward strand.
ACGACGGAATTTAAATCACGTGCAACTCATGTATGTAATTATATTGACCACTAGAGGGTGATGTTTAGTCAAACGAGTCGCAAAACTCCTGATTTTAGCTGTCTCTGTTAGAGCTCCCATCTGGTTACTTGGCTCAGACTTTTCATATTTCGTTTTACACAAAGTACATCTCTGTATATGTGTGTGAGAGTAAAAGAGTAAGATATAGAAGGGGAAATCTGGACATATGTCTGATACACAGTGCAAAATCTTTCAGATCTTTATACAGCTTTCTACACCAGGTCTGTTTTCTATCTTGCATTGTGTTCTTTGATAGACAAGTTTGGAATCAAAGTCACTCTTGTGGCCGCTCACTACCCAGAGAACCAAATCAAACATGGCAGTGACATGACAGGACTTTATGGTCCTGGAAGAGTCATTCGGTTGCAGTACTGCAGGTGGCTCGCGACACTGCATGGTCACCATTTTTGTCAGAGGACACCTGACAGAGCCTCTGCGATTGCCTTTCCTCAGACTCCTGTAAACAGATCACTTGGGAAGAAATTGCAAACAGGTGGGTGAGGTAACCCTAAGCCACTGACAACCCAAAACCGTGAAAAACAATAAGGACAACAAAACCACAATTAAATAAATGTGGCAAATAAATAATGGAATAAAACAACAGTAACAATAAATATTTATAATACAGCATCCAAACACAAAGTCCTGTACATATTTCTGCATTTCATTCTTCTGCATATTTTACTGCTCTCTAGTTCTCTGTCTTTCACTAACTGTGAAACAAGAAGCTCTGAAAAAGACCTTTGTAAAAGATCAACTATGACACAAAGTTCTCATTTTGAACCCTGGGCCTGATCTTACTTGCAGATAGTTTTCAGATCAGGGTGTGTTAATAGTTCAGTTGACTCTGAATTGCAGCTCCAAAGTGTTGTACAACAGAAAGGCTTTACAGGGGAAAATTACAAGACCATGCATTTCATATATGTGGTGTAGTGTGGTTCCTTAAAATAGTTTTCTTTGTAAAACTCATAACAGCCATACAACCTAACTGGGTGTTTTGTCATTATTTCGGTCAGTACCTCTCTTGACCATGTGTGACATTTCTTTGTTATCAGAATACCTAACCAAAGCTTTTGACAAACTGATAACTTCAGGATTGAGTGGTTATATTTGGTGTTCACAGTATTCAGGATTCTTAGTTCAGTAAAGCATTGTCTTCAGTTTTACACAGACCGACTATATGTAACATGCATTTTATCAATAACAGGTTGAGAGAGAGAGAGAGAGAGAGAGAGACCCATGAAGCAACAACATGTATGTCCATGTATGAAAACAGCTGCTGAAGCACCTTAACAGTGATTGTGTTTGTTTCTTTTGGTCTATTCTAATTTAGATACACCTCTTGGGCATTTTTCATGCCTTCCCCTAAATAACTCCAACATTCCTGAACGTTCTTTGTAGTTCCTGTAATCATACACCATTCCCAAACTTTGACTGGCATCTACGCATTTCTGCCCCCAACCTCATGATCATGAGTGATGCTTGCCCGATTTCTCTCCTCTCTCCGGCGGGGCGGTACTGGCTGCACTCGGGCCCGCTGCGCGAGGCACTGATCGACCTCCAGAGGCCTCAGACTTTCCAGCTGAGCTGCCCTTGCTCTCCTCTGCTGCACTGAAACTGTGTTTCCCCTTGAGGACCTCCTGAGAACCCATCTTGATAGGCCCCAGGACTGTTTTGGCCACACTGCTAAGATGTGTGACGAAACTTGACTTTTCAGCAGGAGAAATGGGCCGAGATCTGGAACTAGGTGAGGCAGCAGTGGGGGACTGGGTAGGAGTAGATGGATGTTCTTCCAGCACCTCCAGGGGACCCTTCTCCTCCCACCCCAAAGCCCCTCGATAACAGTTCACCGAAGCCATGCCTTTGCCCTGTCTGGGTTTAGTCATCAATGAAGTTCGAGATGATGCTGGGGCTTGAGATGGCAATGAGGCTAAAGATGGGACAAATGAAGTCCCTGAAGTTGAGGAGGAAGCTGAAGCCATCGATCGGACTGCAGCCAGTGACGTCCCTGGGGTTGCTGACTGGCGTACAGCTGTTGTTGAACTTGGATCTGGTGGCTTGTCCACCACAAGTGGCTGGCCTACAACTGATGATGACCCTGGAGCCTGTGGCTTCCCTACAGCTGAGGCTGAACCCAGAATCTGTGAAGTGGTGGGTGGAGTTGAGCCTGTTCTGTATGATGTTCCTGGAACCAGTGATGAGCTTACAACCTGTGTTGCTCCAGGAGCTAATGATAAACTTGTAGTCTGTGGTGATCCTGAAGAAGTCTGTGATGATCCATGTGCAGGAGATAGGCCTGTGGCTTTGGATGGTCCTGAAGAAGTCTGTGGAAATCCACGTGCAGGTGATGCGCTTGGGGTCTGTGATGATCCTAAAGTTGATGAGCCTGCAGTCTGTGATAATCTTGAGGCAGTTTGTGATGATACACGTACAGGTGATAAGCCTACGAATTGTGATAGTCCTGCTGCTGATGATAAGCCTGTAATCTGTGATGATCCACGAGCAGGTAAAAAGCTTGGAGACTGTGATGATCCTGATGCAATCTGTGATGATCCACGAGCAGGTAAAAAGCTTGGAGACTGTGATGATCCTGATGCAATCTGTGATGATCCATGTGCAGGTGAAAAGCTTGGAGATTGTGATGGTCCTGGAGCTGATGTTGAGCCTGCAGTCTGTGATGATCCTGCAGCTGACGATGAGCCAGCAGTCTGTGATGATCCTGCAGCTGATGATGAGCCTGCAGACTGTGATGATCCTGCAGTTGATGATGAGCCTGCAGTGTGTGATGATCCTGCAGCTGATGATGAGCCTGCAGTCTGTGATGATCCTGCAGCTGATGATGAGCCTGCAGACTGTGATGATCCTGCAGTTGATGATGAGCCTGCAGTCTGTGATGATCCTGCAGTTGATGATGGTGCTGCAGTCTGTGATGATCCTGAAACTGATAATGATCCTGTAGTCTGTGATAATCCTGTAGTTGACAATGAGCCAGCAGTCTGTGATGGTCCTGGAGCTGATAATGATCCTGCAGTCTGTGATGATCCTGCAGTTGATGATGATCCAGCAGTCTGTGATGGTCCTGCAGTTGATGATGAGCCTGCAGTCTGTGATGATCCTGCAGTTGATGATGAGTCAGCAGTCTGTGATGATCCTGCAGTTGATGATGAACCTGCAGTCTGTGATGGTCCTGCAGTTGATGATGAGCCTGCAGTCTGTGATGATCCTGCAGTTGATGATGAACCTGCAGTCTGTGATGATCCTGCAGTTGACGATGAGCCAACAGTCTGTGATGGTCCTGCAGTTGTTGATGAGCTGGCAGTCTGTGATAGTCCTGCAGTTGTCGATGAGCCGGCAGTCTGTGATGATCCCAAAGCCAATGATGGGCATTGAGATAAACCTTCAAGGCCCTTCACTCTTGTTTCAGGAGGTTTATCGGTTCCGCTAAGTTGTTCTAGTTTAATGCTGTCTTCAGTTTCTGTTTTTTTGCCCAGCTTGGTCATTTCTGTGACCATTGCTGTGTCCTTCTTTTGTCCTAGACTGCTCTTTTCTTCTCGTTCCCCCTTTAAACACATCAGTTTCCTGTCACACCCTTGCAGTGGGATTTTTTGCCCATCTTTATCCTGGGCTTTTTCAGTACAGCTCTTCTCCGTCGGGGGGGCCTGCTGTTTAGCACCTCGGTCAGCCAGGCTCTGGGCCTCTCCCAGTGCCGGAAGCTTTTCTGGGACCTTTGGCTCATAACTTGAACTCGGTAGACCCACTGTGGGTACCTTTATAGCAGGAGATGTGCCAGTTGGGGTGGACTTTTGCAGCAGTGATGAGGCAGATGAGGGTTGAGTCCCTTCCGTCGCTGCCGTTGCTGCTGCTGGTTTCGTTCTGGCGGCGTCGCTTGATGCCAGCGGCTCCTCGGGTGCCTCGGTTTTAGTTGGCGATTTCTCATGAAGCACCCCCAGCCCCCCACCGCTCCCCTCTCCCGCTTCCGAGTGCTTCTCCCTACAGGCCAACAGAGCATCCCGGCTGAGGGGAGACTCCTGCCTCCCCAGCTTCCTCACCGGCTTAAGGGTTCCAGTCTCCCCAGCAGTAGGTGAGGAGCAGGTGTGGGGCGGGAGGTTCTCCCCCTCAGTCTCCAGCAGGCTCTGCAGGCCCAGCTCACTGTGGAAAGGCTCCTTGCGGTAGTCCGGGTGGGACACTTCTAGACTGTGCTTCCGGATCATACCACCGCCGCCCACCTTCTTGTCCTGTGTGGAGGTGAGGGGTGAGCCTAGCTTCTCGGCCGACTGCACGCGCTTCAGTAATGGGGACCGGGGAGGCTCGGCACTTTTGGGCCTCGGTCGCACCACGGGCGGCGACGAGTGCAGCTTCGCGGGGAAGGCCTGTGTGGTGTTGGAGCTGCCAACAGTGTGTCCGGGCAGCGGTGGCGGCGAGGACTGGGTCGGTGAAGGCGTGTGTGCCAGTGGTGACAGTGGGATGTTGCCGGCGGACTTGCAGCGCGCCGAGCGGTACTGCCGGTGCAGCTTGGGGGACAGGCCGTGCAGAGAGCTGGGCCTCATGTGCTGGGACGCCGCCGGTGAGTTGGGAGTGCTGGAGGCTGGGGAGCTACTCTGGGACGAGGCCCCTGTTAGAGATAAAACGAAAACCAATTTTCTATGTAAACTGTTGCACTTGCACAGTTTGACCTGTATGCCAGTGAGAAGTATGTGCCTATTAATAGATCAAAAGCAAATCTGAACAATGATAAACACACTACAAAGAAAATATGACCCAAGACAGTGTGTTCATTATGATGGATGCATTCACTCTTTGGAAACCAATGAGCGACTCTGCTGAAGACCACAGTGTGGGACACCCTGGACATGATGCTGTTGCCATGGCAGCGCTCACCAAGGTGAGAAGAGTCGGGGGTGGAGCGATAGCTCTGGGTCGGGGAGCGGGCAGAGAGACTGTGGGTGGGTGAGCCGGGGAGGCTCTCACTAGACGACAGCGAGCGGTTGAGGGAGGACAGGCTGCGGCTGGTGTGCAGCAGGTTGGCCTGCTTGGTGATTTTCCGGAATAGGGAACTTCGTTTCTTGCTAACAGGGCAAAAAGGGAGACAGGGACAGGGAGTGAGGTAGATACATCTGGACCACTGTCAGGAACACTGTCTGAGGATCGAGAAAGGCCTGGAGAGAATGACAAGGTGATACTGTATATATCAATATCTATAAATAAAGTTCTGTTGGGAGTCAGAGGTATGACTGTGTCCCATCTCTGATAATAAAGACTATTCTGAGTAATTCAGCAGTACCTCTCTTGCCCTTCCTTGCCAACAGTCCTCTTGTTACGACGGGCCATCTTGGACTTGTAGCTGGACTTGCGTGCTGGGCCGACTTTGATGGAGGTGTTCTCAAAGGGTGTGGTGGTCACTGTCACCTTCGTCCCACTCTACATAAAACAGGACAGTATCCAGTGATGTTTAAGAAAGCAAAACATGAGCGGCGTTTACATTTAGCTAGTCAGCACAGGTTCCCGACTGCCTGGCAACCGTTCATGCCTGTGGATGGACACTACATTTTATTGAAATAACTTCTGCGGTGATGATTAGTCACCCTGCGTTCTCACCTTCAATATGAGTTCAACTACTTCTGTATGGACCAATCCGTGGACAGGCTCCCCGTTCACATGGGTTATGAGGTCACCGGCACACAGCCCTGCTTCTTGGGCGGGGCCTCCCTCTTCCACATGCTGAGGTTAGGATAGAGGGTTGTGTCAGTTGATGGTACCAAACACATTTTACAGGTTCTCTGGGAAGCACCTAGCTCTAAATATGGAGGAAATATTCCTAAAGGTCATCTTGCATGTTCTTGTGTTCCCCAGAAAAGGCTCTTGGCGCACCCTTACCCAGACAATGTGGTGCACGCTGTAGACATCGCTGTCACCCATGTAGACGCGTATGGCGCGTAGGGTGAAGCCATACTTCTTGCCGGAACGGTGGATGGTGATTGGTGAGCGCAACATGCTGACCGCGGGGGAGTAGTCGCGGCTGGGAGAGGAGTCTCGTGAGGAGGGGTTAGAGGAAAGTGAGCGGGGTGACATAGGGCTGGCGAGTGGGGAGCTCACATGCTGCTCCACTGCGGGAAAAGCAAGAAAGAGAAAGAAAGAAATAAAAGCTGAATTACCACCCATTTTAAGATACAGTAGAACCTTGAAACTTGAAACTCAATGTTCCTTAACTCGACCAACTTAGATGTTGAATGGGTCTGTTGATTTTTTTTTCCAACTTGTACCTTGACCAAAATCTTGACCGTTCCTGCTAAAACTTGTATGAGTCGAGATGCATTCATCTCTACTAATGTGGACCTCGAACGGGTCAGTCAAGAAAAATCTAGCCGCAACTCAACGGAAAACCTGGAACTCGATAAAACAAAACAAACCTGCTAAAACTTGTGTGGATTGAGACGCATCTCCCCTTCCAAACAATAACCCCTCCACCCTTCCTCTTTTGTATGTATGTTTTTTAATTTGTGTATTAGTTTTATATTGATTGTTAATGCCATTCATCATTAGTGAGGTAGGTAGATAGTTTTAAATAGGCAATCATTTGGGGGTTTGAAACAGATTAAATTCACATACATTATTTCTCATGGGGAAATTCGACTTTGATCTCGACCAAATTGCAACTTGACAGGCCTTCTGGAACGAATTATGTTTGTGTTGCAAGGTACCACTGTACTTTTCAACCGCAATGACACACTCAATGTGCAATAATGATCTTATTCTTACTCATTAGCACCCTCTTGTGGTCAGTCATAGTACCTGCAGGGATGATGACAGACAGAGCGGTGGCCGAGGCTGACTTTATGACCTTGTTCCCAGGTCTGGAGCTGCGCTTCTCTCCCTCGGTGGACAGCTGCTGGTGCCGTACCCGGCGCAGAACCAGGTCATTGGTGGCCCGGGGCCCGTGTGGGTCCACAGTCTCTGCCTCTTTGATGACACCCACAGCACCAGCAATGGGGGGAGTGGGAGTTTCTGCAACCATCTCGCTGGGCTTTGCTGGTTTTTCTGGAAAATAAGATTTCAGGATGTTGACGCATGTAATCGGTTCAAAACAGTGAAGCTGAACAAAGTCAGAAAAAGTAAGAATAATATACTTGAGGAAACCCAGCGATTAAGGAGGGGGCAGCTGAGGAAATACTGGTTAATAAAATGGCAAAATATCTAACTGTAAAGCAGAAAAAATATAAAGCAGGTAAGCTGCTCGCGATAAAAACACATCCACTCATCCATATATCTTCATAACCGCATATCCAGCAAAGAGTTTCACTGAGTCACACACACACACACACACACACGCACACACACACGCACAAATACAGACATGCAAACACACACACCCAGGATGGGAATCGAACCCATAACCTTGGAAGACCAGTGGTGGAATGTAACAAAGTATTTGTACTTCGTTACTGTACTTAAGTACATTTTTACATATCTGTACTTTACTTA
>JAODLC010000100.1:7324867-7349772 GCA_026781145.1 Hippopotamyrus pictus
CTGTCCTGCTTCACCTTATTCTCGTGTACTGCTCTCTTAGAAATTTTGAGCCTGGAAGCAACCTGCTGCTCAGCGTAACCTTCTGCCAGCAGAACCACGATTAAACCAGGATTTAACAATGTAGGTTTTTAAAAAGTATAGTGGTATTTTAAATTTTTTCCCTGGCTACACAGCTGGGTTTCAGAAACTCAAAAACATTCGAGAGAGAGAGAGAATGACATTAAATGATTAACTTAAAATCAGTGCCTGTTACCAATGAGAGTCCCTTATTACATAATCACAGCGGTAGAGGAAATCAGACTGGAGTAAGGGATAAAAGCAGAATGTCGCATTTCCCACTCTGCAGCGAGATCCCCTGCATGTATCCATGAGCGAGGGCACTTCCTGCATCCGTATGCTTGCTGCTCTGCTTGACCAGATCACGCTTTGCTGTGTAAATGCGTGCTGCTGTCATTGTGCTTCAGTGCGACCTCCTCAGTCTGTCACACAAATGTCTGTCCCACTACCATGTTGTTTGCACTGAGGTGTGCATCGCCTGTCTCATCTCCTACTCTGTTTCACATTCTCTTTTTAAACCATCGCAGTCCTTCCTGCCTTCCTTTCTGAGTCCTTTCTGAGTCCTTTCTGAGTCCTCTCTGAGTCCTTTCTGAGTCCTTTCTGAGTCCTCTCTGAGTTCTCTCTGAGTCCTTTCTGAGTCCTTTCTCTGCTCTTCCATCTTTCTCTCATCTGTTCGAGTTGCTGGCTGTCTCTCCCTGCCCTTCTCTCTCGCTCTCTCCCTCATTCTATTTCTCTCTCCCTCTCATTCTCTCCCCCAAGCCTTTCCCTCACTTACAGCTTCTCTTTCTCTTTGTCTCTATCCTTCTCTTTTTGACTTTCTCTCTCTCTCTCCCTCAAGCCTCTCCCTCTTGCTCTCTGCCTCTCTCATTCTCTCCCTCCCTCCCTGTCTCTCTCTTTTTCACGGGGAGCTGTGTTCAGGCTTGACGAATAATGAATTCATTATCACTGTAATACGGCGCGCCCTGCAGGTCTTTGGGAGAAAGCGGCACATCAGCATCCCACCCATTTCCATGTTGTTCTTTGTCACCTCCCCTCCCTCTCTTTATTCCTGTCTCCCTGCTCGTCCCTTCCGGCCACCCTCACACTCCCCACTGTCTGTAGCCTCCCTCACCTCCTGCAGCAGGCTCCGCCCCCTCCTTCAGGGTGTGCTTTGGTTCCACCTGTCCTGGGGGCGGGACCGTCGTCCCCTCCAATGACATTCCCCTGGCTTTGATGGGCGGTTGGCGGGCTGGGATCTCCGAGTCGGCCTCTAAGGGGGACGCAAACCGATGTGTGTCCATCAGGGCGGAGAACCGTCTGCGGGCTCCCAGGGGGGGGCTGGAGTCTCCTTCCATGTACAGGGACTCTGAGCAGGACAGGCGCTTCCTACGGACCAGAGATGCATCCAAACCCCATTACACCCCATCAACACGCTTAGCATAGCTCCAGACTTACTACCGATGCTGCCTGTTGCCCAGGATTTTATTCATTTACAGTGACAGCAAATCACCCCACAGCAATCAGAGTCTTTGTCCACTGCCACATCAAATCCCGCTGCTTCAGAAATCACATCTGATCTGATCTGGTGTTTGTACTCCAGGCCAATGGCAATAAACGTTACGACAACTGCAGCTCAGCCGAAAGTGTTCCAGCTTTTAGGTCCAGGAGGGCCAGCTACTGAAACCTTGAGTGAGGCGTACCGTAAATTAGCTACTGTACCCTTGAGAGAGGCGTACCATAAGCTAGCTACTGTACCCTTGAGCGAGGTATACCATAAGCTAGCTCCTGTACCCTTCAGCGAAGTGAACCGTAAGCTAGCTACTTTACCTTTGAGCAAAGTGTACCATAAGCTAGCTACTATACCCTTCAGTAAGGTGTACCGTAAGCTAGCTACAGTGCAGGGTACGGACAGGTGTCCCTGTGGCCCCGGGACCCCAGGCCCCAACTCACATCTCCGGGGAGCCCGTCCGCCAGCTCTTGTCCCGCATGGTGAGGCTACCCATGCTCTCCCTCTTGATGACTTTGTCCTCCTTGGGGCCCTTGTGTTCCCTCCTTGTGACAGTGGTCGGCTTCTGCTCCAGTTGTGACAGGTGCTCCATGCTGCTGTACACCTGAAACCCCCCCAATCAAAACAAGGACAGGCATGAACCACCAAGAACCAGTACAAAATGGGTTTAACCACAGTTTGGGTTGTGCACTTTTGGAATGGCATCCAGCTTTCCTCCCTGGAACTTTGTATGTTGTCATTGAGTCATAATCCAGTTCCCAGAGGTGGGAAGTTCAGGTCCAGAAAGTACAAATCCAGGCCAAGATTTTGCTTCAACCAAACAGTTGAGTATAAAGAGTCACAGTCACAGAGTAATCAACTGGCTCGATCTGGATTTTTACTTATGGGACCTGTGCAGTTCGCTGACTAGTAGGCGACTACTACAGAGAAGTAGAGATGGTACTCATTTCCAGGCTTCAAAATTTATAACTCCGTTACTCCACTCGGGGGTCGCGACCAATAAGTCACAGAGGTGTCTGGTTAACACCCCCCCCCACCAGGTTCAAAATTTGGGCTGCAACTTCATAACCAAGGAACAATGTGGGTTTATAAGAGTGCTGGTGGAGACGGGTACCACGTCTGAAGAGGCCCTGCACGCAGCTGACAGGAGCAAACCAAGAACTCACACCAAACCGTCTCTAATGAAAGTACAAAGAGAAAGACACTGAGGTAACCGGGGAGGTACTGTGGATTGTGGATTGGGCTTAGTATTTACTCTGGCAGGAATCCTGACCTGGATTTCAAAGGGGACCCTCGACAGGAGTCACATAAAAAGAGCAGAAATATATGCCTGAGAATGCTTTCGACTGCCAGGTCCATGTTAGATCTCACCCCTGGCTGCTCTTCATGCTGATTACCAGTCTTTTTCTTGCCTTTGAAGTGCGTGTGTTATTCATGGCAGGCGTTTGGGGAGTGTTTGTGTGTGTCTGTGTGTCTGTGTGTGTGTTTCCAAATAACACAAATTTTCTTGTTTTTCTAAGTAGCTGGGGCTTTTGAAAAATGCCAGGAATCCGACTCTCCGTGCACCCTCATGATTCATATCTTGCCCGGGGAGGGGTTTAAGGCATAGATACAGAAAATGAGAGGGCGTCAGAGGGTGCAGAGTGTGAGGACGTGAGAGTGAGGGCAGTTAGGTGATGAAACGGGGCGTCAGAGAGCATGTGAAACACAGCGACGGAACGAGGAAAGGCACAAGTAACAATGATAGGATGCTGGAGGTTGTGAGAGGGGGCATGAGAGAATGGGACGTGAGAAAGCGAGAGGACAGTAGAGGGCATCAGAGAGGCTGTGAGAAAGCGAGAGGACACAAGAGGGCGTCAGAGAGGCTGTGCGAAAGCGAGAGGACACAAGAGGGCGTCAGAGAGACTGTGCGAAAGCGAGAGGACACTAGACGGCGTCAGAGAGGCTGTGAGAAAGCAAAAGGACACTAGAGGGCGTCAGAGAGGCTGTGCGAAAGCGAGAGGACACTAGAGGGCGTCAGAGAGACTGTGAGAAAGCGAGAGTACACTAGAGGACATCAGCTTGGGTATAAGAGTGGATGTGAGAATGTTATAGGGCAGCAAAGAAAATGTAAAAGAGCAGGAGTACACTAGTGGGCATCAGAGAGGGTATGAAAGAAGGGGCAACCTTGCTGAAGCGCGGCGAGCAGGAGGAAAACTGCCGTATCTCCACAGGTTCGTCGTCGTCGTTCGTGTCGTCCTCGTCATAGGAGTTGATGTGGTGGTAGCGCTCTGAGCGTGCTGAAGGGGGAGGCAGAAGAGAGTGACTGAAAGGTACAGAACAAGCGTGGAGGCACCCGTGCATCTCAGAGCATCTTAAATCCCACAGGTACAAAAGCGCGAAGCGGATCACAGCCGGAGCACGCTGACTGTTCCTCAACACACAGCGAGAGCTAAAACGAAGATTTAAAAACAAAGCTTAAAAGCGATAACGCAGATTCTCTTCACATTTACATAAATCGTTGCCTTATTCCTTGCAATTTATGCCTTTTGTTTGTTATCGATTTATTGTATTATATATTTTATTATCGTTACTATAATTAACACAAAGGCGGCATTTACTGCTGTGAGGAAAGTAAGCTTGTCAGTAATGTTAATTACCGTCACCTGCGGTTAGATACCACTGTCTCATCATGTCAATTACAGTGTAATTTGTATGCAAATTATCTGGATACGACACCCTGCCAGCCCGTAGGTCAGCTGCCCCGCAAGCTGCCACTCACTGTCGAAGTAGCTGGTGTCCTCCTCGGACTCCAGGTTGGGGATGAACTCAGCCTTCTGCCTCAGCAGGCTGTTCCAGTCCAGCTCAGAGAAGAAGGCATGCTGCTTCACTTCATGGGCGCCCCCTAGTGGGAGGGAGGGACACAGTCATTCAAGGTGTTGGTTTTCCACGGGCGTCAAAACTGGGTCCAAAGTGAGGCAGCGTATTTTGTACTGAATTCCAAAAATGGTTGTAGTATATTATAGGGTTAGACGATGTGTGATATTAATACCAGTGTCGCATGTTATGCACATCCAAATCGTACATCGATAGTCAGCTAGATTAAAACCAGCTTTTTCTAACCTGCTATGGATATTATAGTGCAGGGAGTTTAAGTCTCACTAAGACATTTTCACTCTGTCATAGGGAAAAAATTGAGCATGTTTTGCAATTTTAAGGATTATTCCTTTTCACGATTATCCAGTATATGTTTAAACATCAGTTTAAAGTTCACCTCCGCTGCTTTTGCTTGAGCACTACATGCGTTCTCTGAGACAATAATTTTCATCCTTGCTGTTACGACAAAATCACATTGCAATATTTGAAAGATTTCCATTACTGTGCCGTTATAGTATATTACACAAAATACTTTATTTCTTGTCATGCTATCCTGATCTTGTTGTATCTGTTCTTCTGACCAGATCACAATTAAAGCTTGTGTCACTTCATTTGTCCACTCATCCATTATACTTCATTTTATTATTTTTTTTACGTCTGTGATATAATAGGTGAACCGGAAAAAGCCCAATATCAACAAGCTGAAAGGAGCCATATCACCATCTATTGTAGCGAAGTCAAACATACTTCGGTCAATAAATCAATTTCCCCCCCGCGCATGTATACTGGGACAAGGACAGCGGTCTGTTTAAATGGCGTAGTCAAGCTATAACTGTGTATGTAAACATATTGACTGTGCTTCCCCGTGCCCAGACTGCCCCCCCCCCCACTGTCACTGTGTTTTCCTGTGCCATCACTGCCTCCTCATCCTTACTTAGAACAGAATAATGATACTTTACTAATCCCTTTGGGAAACCAGGGAGCTGGGGGTTAAGGGCTTTGCTCAAGGTCACACAGACTTGTAACTGTTATATTGAGAATGTCTTTGATCCAGTTACCTTCCGATCACAGGGACACCACCCAGATTTCCCCCACCTCTCTTCACTGTGCTTCCCTGTGCCCAGATTCCCATGCAATGTTACTAACCTGTGCACAGGCGCAGCAGGGGGTTGGTCTGCAGCAGACTGGAGATCAGGCCCTGGGCGTCTACAGGGAGTGCTTCATCACCCTCTGGCCACACAATGTCATCTACACACCGAGATACACAGGGGTAGCGACACTAACGAGCAACAGTAAGAAGCACATCCACCATCCATTCATATTCCAGCCTGGAGCCCATCCCAGGAAGAGCAGGGTGTAAGACAGGGAACGCCCTGGATGGAATGCCAGCCCATTGCAGGGAATATTATTAGAGTTGCCATCATTATTCAAGGATTCAAAGGGTTTCACTTGTCACATGCAAGGTGTACAATCAGTCTATAACGTGCAGTGAAATGCAAGTTGGTCAACTCCACCATAATAAACATCCTTCCATCCATCCATTTTCCAAGCCGCTTATCCGACTGGGTCGCGGGGGGTCCGGAGCCTATCCCGGAAGCAACGGGCACGAGGCAGGGAACAATCCTGGACGGGGGGCCAGCCCATCGCAGAGCACACTCACACACCATTCACTCACACATGCACACCTACCATAATAAACGATGAAAGCAAAAAAAAAAACACAAAAGAAACAATACAACAAAGCTGCTTATCTAATCAGTAAATATCTTGCAGCTGTATATTTTACCAAAGCAGAGCAGTTGAAGACCCCGAAGAGCCAAGGCTGCAGTATTATGGACGCGTCTGGGGTCACATGTGGCCTCCTGACTGTCCTGCTGGGGCATTACAGCTCACCTGTGATGACCTGTCCAAAGAGCTCCTCAGGCGTGTCGCCGAAGAAGGGCACGCAGCCCACCAGGAACTCGTACAGGATGATGCCCATGGCCCACCAGTCCACGGGTTTGCCGTAGCCCTGCCGCAGGATCACCTCAGGGGCAATGTACTCCGGGGTGCCGCACACCTGCATCCGAGAGCCAAGGAGACAGGGGCCCCTGGGGTCATTCTACAGCGTCAACATCGGGGTCATCGGAGACACACAAGTCCTGCCAGATAGTGTCTCGAGATGTCAGCAGGACTCTCAAGTCTCACACATTGACCATGAGACACATGGATTTCAACCAGTTCACACGCTCACACGCCAAACGTTGTGTTTCTCACGCTAAGTAAGGGAAAACGTCCGCCACGGTGTCCTGTTATATAGAATTGATGGACAAGACACAGGCATACGGAGTGGAGTTTTCTGCCAGGTTCATAGCTGTCCCAAGTTATACAGAATGAATAGCCACCAACCAATCAGAACATAGCATTTGTTGTTTCCAGGTAAATTCCAAAATGAGTTTACTTGTGATCCCACTGCATGTACATTATTACATGGATATGCACACATGGAGTGCAGACAAGGTGGAAGTTGAAGATCCCTGTACGTGAGTATAATTCACTGGCAGGGATCTCAAGTCTCACGCACTGACTGTGAGACACACGCTCCACCCCTAACAGATGCTTACAGATGTAATCTCACTCCGAATTTTTGGTGAAACTTGAGAGCCCTGTGTGGGTGTTTTTTATAATTTAGCTCACCATCCATGTTCTGACAGGAGAACAGGATTACAGAGCGAGCAACAAGTCGATCGCTACAGTCCGGACATCGGCACAGCAGAACTCTGTCACAAGGCCCCAGGAACTTAGCAGGAAAGAAGCTTTCATTTGTTTCCACACACAGATGCAATTTCATCACCCACAGATGCCAGGTGCTTGGGTAGGAGGTTAGAGGTGAGAGCTTGCCAAGAATCAATTTAATTGAAAGCATAAAGAAAAAAGTAATAAAAGTGACACAAAAAAAACATTCAGACAGAGACGTCTGTGGTTGGTTGAGCATGTTGTGAACTGGGATGTTTCATTCTGGCATAATTTACTGATGCATGTTTTATAATCCCATTACCCCCTTAACTCTGACGCCCCTAAACTCCACCTAGTTTGCTAGCTCTGCTAAATGCTGCTAACTCTCTAGGCCATACAAACACCAGCTGCAATATAAGGTTAAAGCACATAGATCATACCATTTGAAGACAGAGAGGGTGTCTCCGGTGACAGAAAATACAACAGCCTTCTCTTACCTTCCTTGGATTCATTTGTTGTCCTTGCCCAAGTTAGCATTCAGCAAATTAGCATAATAAATTTGTTCAGCATACTTACAGAAATACCAAACAAAACTAGAACAAATACTGATCCAAAATGAGTCGGCAAATGTAACTGCCATGGCTGGAATTGGTATTATTCGAGTCTGATCAATAGAGGGCCCAGATGGAAGCCGAACCAATCAGAATCAAGTACAAGAATCCAACCTATTTTTTTTTTGCTGGGTTATTTGCACTCCTGAAATTTAAGCTAAGTTATACCTGCTTGTCCAGGAATTCACGGGCGTCCTTCTCAATGTGACCCTCATACAGGTTTGTGGTCAGGCTCATCAGACCCATTTTTGACAGGCCAAAGTCAGTCAGCTTGATGTGTCCCATGGAAGTGATCAACAGGCTGGGAAAAAGAGTGAAGAGACCTTGAATATCTGACTCCCGAAGTCCACACACTAACATGTTAAAGGTAGTACTCCTGTCCACTAGGAGGAGCCTTACTTGTCAGGCTTGAGGTCACGGTGAACAATCCCATAGTTATGCAAATACTCCAGGGCCAGGACCGTCTCAGCGAAGTACATGCGGGCCATCTCTACAGGCAGGGCCCCGATGTTCTTAAGGAGGGTAGCACAGTCTCCTCCTTGAGGCATATAAGGGCATAGCATTTCATTTCTGCAGTAGAATTTGCAGCAGTGATGGCCAAAGCTTCATGAACCACTTGCTGTATTTTTTGACCCCACTAGATGGTGCTGTCTGTTCAAACAACAGCTCAAAGAATGCTCCAAAGGAAGCCAAGAGCACCATCTAGTGGGTATAAATATACCGCAAATAGTTCATGAAGCTTCCATCAGTAGTTTGCAGATCAACATTAAGCACATGGCTAACTACAGTAATTAACAACAGCACTTGTTCGAATGTGCAACAGCCCCAAAAGAGATTAGAGTCGGACGCCACTGGCACTCACCTTCCACGTACTCCATGACCATGCAGAGGTGCCGGCGAGTCTCGAAGGAGCAGAACATGCTGACCACGAAGGGGTTCTCGGCAAAAGTCAGAATGTCCCGCTCCACGAAGGCCTGCTGGATCTGGTTCCTCAGGATCAGGTTCTGCTTGTTGATCTTCTTCATGGCAAAACGCTGACGTGTCTCCCTGTGCCTCACCAAGTACACCGCTCTGTGTGTATGGGGGGAGGGGTGGATATCAAGTTCACAATCTCCCGCTACATCCACAGTGGTAACAGCAATGATCTACTACCATCACGATGGCTCAATCCCAAACCAATCCCAAACCAATCCCTACTCACTAGCCCTTCATTAAGGAGTGTCACTTTGTGTGAAATCATATTCAGCATTGTGGAGAGGTCCCCAGATTAAGGGGAAGGGCATAAAGAGGCAGGCAAACTTCGAGATGCATCTGGCCCTGCTGTAACCTCAGCCCTGGCCTGTGCTCACCCATATGCCCCGTTGCTGATCAGCTTGATAGTCTGGAATTCAGCTTCGGTGGGTGGTTTCTTGGCTCGCAGTTTGCCCTTGAGAGACAAATAGATACAGCACAACCACCTGAGCGGAAGGAAGGCTGGCACTTACCCTGAACGTGACATGTTCCCACTAACTCCCAGCCTGTCTAGACGCATGGATATCAACATCAATTCCTACTCAAAATATTAAGGAAAGTATTTTATATATCCATAGAGCTTTATCTTTGTTTTGTATGAAAATGAACAGACTCAGCTACTGCAATTAAACAAGGTCACAATTCAGACCTCGGGGGTTGTGTTGCACCACAACTTACCTCCGCAGAGTCATCTGTCTCTGGGGTATGGGGTCCCTCGCTGTCGTAGCTGTCAAGGTTCACCATTTCTGAAAAGAACACACGAGGAATACTGCAAGCCACCATTTTGTGGAAGTACATAAGGCACAACAAAGTCAGCACCTCGCACAGGCACTGGGTGCATCTCGGCGTTTAGCCCAATCCGAGCACCATCTGGAAGCCCAATTCCAGCTTAACCAGTAACTGCGTCCCAGACTTATGTGGAAATCCCGTTCCATTTGTTCCTATGAAAAGCTACATGTGCAGCCATCATGAGCTTTCGAGACAGTTTGGGGGGAAGGGGGGGTGGAATCAGATGGGACAACCTTGATGGAGACATGTTAATCGAATCAGATACTGAAAGGTGATTGGCTGTACTTTGACTCATTCTCTGCTCTGCAATAGATCCTGCTTTCTGCAGAGGTTCTCCTCCACAATAGACGACAGAATGTATTTATAGACAAACATCCACCGCTCGTGCTTTTCAAGTAGGATGTGTCTGTGTTTTTTTTGCTCGGCATCGAGACGTTTTCATTTCAGGGACGTTCCCATGTGCCATATCACACGGCCTGGAATGCGTCTCCTGGTGCTCTCATTGATCGCCAGTTGCTGCCGGTGTGCACCCCCCCATCTCTCAGCGCCATCCGGCCATCGCACCGTCACGCAGTTTCATTCGTTCCGGTGTCGTTCCCTCTGCCCGCGTCGCATTTCAGGAGCGCCGCTCCTTTCCTGTCAGGTTCTTTCCTGAATTTTTTTCTCCCACCCGTACGATCCTCCTGGAGAAGCGCCGGTGTAAGAATAGATTTCTCCACATTTACTCAAGGGCGAACAATGGAGCGACTGTTTCGCCGCTGTTACTCCCTCCCGAGGTCTATTTCAGTACGAGTCGTGCTGCCTGCCTGTCCCTGAACCCTTGCCACATCTTCTAGGCGGGCATGATAAAATGCAGCCTCCTGCTCTTCTCCTTTGTACTTCTTTCTCTCTGTCACCTCTCAGCTTCTTCACCACCCCCACCGCCCCCAGGACCCCCCTCCGCCGAGCTGCGCTCCCCTCCCGCCTCACCCTCCAGCGGGTCCCTGGTGAGGCCCAGCTGGCTGATGATGTAGCGGGGGATGTCCGTCTTCATCAAGTGGCCCTCCTTGGCGTGGTCCTCCGCTGCCTCCAGGAGATGGTAGAACTCCTCCGGGTTGAACTCCTGTAGGGAGGAACCACCAACAGTGACACACACACCCATAAGTCAGGTGTATTACACAGTGTCCCCGAGGGGGTACCACATGCTGTGATACACATCATCCACCAGAGGAGGCTCTAGAGTCAAAATATGACGCAAGTAAGAGCCCAACTCCCACAAGGATACTTTCCAAATAAAAGCACCAAATGAAACGCATATTGGCCAAGTGTGGTGAGAAAAGAGGACAATGGACTGTTTGCATTTTTGTGTGAGACCTTCAGGAAGGCAAATGGATACATATGATTTGGGAAGGGGAGCCTGGAACAGGGACTCAGTTAGGGTTTTGGCCTGACTAACAACAAGGATGCCCATTTCACCTTCATCAGAAACAGGCAGAGACCACAAGGCAGGCAAGGAGGTGCAGGCATGACAGCATGTCACATGACACCGACCTCTTCGGGCATGACGGCATGTTACATGACACCGACCTCTTTGAGTGTGACAGCACGTCACATGACACCGACCTCTTCGGGCGTGACAGCATGTCACATGACACCGACCTCTCTGGGTGTGACAGCATGTCGCATAACACTGACCTCTTTGGGCGTGACAGAATGTTACTTAACACTGACCTCTTCTGGACAGTCACCATGACAAAATGAGATAACAGCTTTGACTGACTCTTTTCCCAGACAATGGACACGACATGGTCCATTAATGATACACCAAATACAAATATTTAGCAGTTAATAATATCATACCCAGTAAAACCATTTAGCTCAGTGTTAATAAGGTCATACCATCCAACCATGTTACCTGCTGCCTGGCTATCAGCCCATCTGACCTCACCATCCAGTCGCCCCGGCAATTGAACAGCAAGTCATCTGCCGGCTGACAGGAAGTTCGATGTGTCAGCTTTTCAGAGACTCATTCATTTTGGTTTCTTGGCCTCCCATAAAGCTACACATCCGCCTTTTTCAATCTTCCCTTGACAGCGCGCTTTTAATAAAAGGCAACTTCCACATTTCTGTGCTGTGGTCCATCCTTTATGTGTCATACATCATGCGGTATTTATATTGAGTCAACGTGTGGCGCTGTCACGCCTACATCAAGCAGAGGTCCAATCAAGACGTCCGGCTGGTTCCCGCATCACCTCACATCCCTACACTATTTACTCATTATTAAATACCATGGACTAAGAGCACCTGGCTTTTCAGGTAACTCCTTTCATTGTGCCACCGTCTTCACAACCTGTTTTCTGTACGACTCCTGCTCATTACAGCATTTTTTTTGCATTTTCAGCACATTTTGTATCTGCCTGTCTGCCCACTATCACCCTTATCGACTCCTGTGTTTGGACAACAGATTTAGGCCTCGATTTGGATTGGCTTGATGTTCTGGGTGGGGGGTATGAAAGAGGGGAATGAGGATGCCCTGGGCTTGGAAGGGGAAAGGGGGGGATGAGGATGTTCTGGGTGGGGGGTATGAAAGAGGAGGATGAGGATGTTATGGGTGGGGGGTATGAAAGAGGGGGATGAGGATGTTATGGGTGGGGGGTATGAAAGAGGGGAATGAGGATGTTCTGGGTAGGGGGTATGAAAGAGGGGAATGAGGATGTTCTGGGTGGGGGGTATGAAAGAGGGGGATGAGGATGCTTTGGGCTGGGCTGTCTCAGGCAGACTTGACAGGCCTCAGTGATCAGCTGGGGGCAGATTGACTGTGAACTGGGGGTTGTCACACATGCGGCCCAAGGACGGGTGGGTGCACAACATGGGAGGGGGGTGTGCATGTAGACACAATCTCTCACTCCTTGTCCTACACACTGACACCCACACAAACACAGTCCCTCCCTCTCTGTCCAGCAGGCAGGCAGCCTCTCTACCACCCTCAGTGATACTCTGACCCACCCCTGGGCCTAACTGCCGTCACTCACGCTAAAAACGGGCAAATGTGAAGCAGAAGGCGTTCGGGGCCCGAGCTGTGGATACACCGCTGTTCAGTTTAGGCCCAGACCTCTAGAATGGGATGCATCCCTGTCAGCAACATCATCGATAAAGAACGCATATGCATGCATAACACACTTACACACAGATCCCATTTCCTTACCGAATGTTCCCACTAAGCAGCCTTCCGGACCGGATGTCCGCAGGACCGCGGTGTTCAAGGTCCCTCGGGAGCAGATTCGCAGATTTCACACAACTGCATTTTAGAGGGTCACGTTTTTATCACAGCCGGTTTGTATCATTGTGCCACTCGCAATATCACATAAAGAACATGAAATAATATTACGTAAGTGATATTCCATGCGTTTCAGCTTTTCTGTAAGTGCCTGACATCACGGGGAATTTGCCGAATTGCGGTACAAAGCCCCTCTGGTCTTTTTAGCATACGTCTCATTTATGTGTCCCCTTGGGTATACATGTGTTTCTGCTGGAGGCTGATTTATGCATGTGGGTAAGAGCAGATGTTTGGCCACGCCCTTCAGTGGCCCTCCGAATTCCCACACTATGCGAGTTGTGTGCTCGGCCTGCCCTTGAGAAGTGCTGGGTCATCTGTTCTCAGTCCGCTGAGGATCCCAGTCCCCTTCCACTTAGGGGGCCCAAACAGTCCTCTGTACCTGCAGTGCCCCACTAACGCTTTAGAGGGCGCCGCTGTCAGCTGGCAGCAACAGGCTGGAGAAGTGGGCCGCCTCGCCGCTGACCCTCCCTGTCTCCCTTTCTCTCCTTTCCTCCCAGGGAGCCCCCGTGCCTCAGCGTCTGCCCTGCACTTCCCCTCCCCCTCCATCATCCAGCAGTCCAGCCCCTACTTCACCCACCCCACCATCCGCTACCACCACCACCCGGGACAGGACCCCTTCAAGGAGTTTTTGCAGTTTGTCTGCTCAGACGGTTCGGGGCAGCCCGGCGCACAGGTGAGGGGGGCCATGGGGGGGGGATCTTGCTCAGGGGACATACAAGGTGAAGCGCACATGGGTCTTTTGATATTAGCATTTCGGGGGGACAGTAGACAGGACCCTGGCAGACACACGTACCAGGAGAACCTTCAAAACAGCGACAGACGGGGGGTTTAGCCAGTACAGGGGGGTGGAAATCAGAAATCATCAGCTCCATCACGTCTGTGTCAATTTTGTGCCAATTTCCTGGGAAGTTTTGTGCCTGGGAACTTTTTTGGCTCCTGGTGCCAAGTTCCTGGGAACTTTTGTGGTTCCTGGTGCCAAGTTCCTGGGCCTTCATGACGGGCAACTTTTGCGGCTCCTGGTGCCAAGTTCCTGGGCCCTTCCGAAATGGGAACTTTTGTGGCTCCTGGTGCCAAGTTCCTGGGAACTTTTGTTGCTCCTGGTGCCAAGTTCCTGGGAACTTTTGTTGCTCCTGGTGCCAAGTTCCTGGGCCTTCCTGACGGGGAACTTTAGCGGCTCCTGGTGCCAAGTTCCTGGGCCCTTCCTAACTTGGTCATAATTATGCCTGGGAACTTTTGTGCCAAGTTCCTGGGCCCTTCCTGACTGGGAACTTTTGTGGCTCCTGGTGCCAAGTTCCTGGGCCCTTCCCGAATAGGAACTTTAGTGGCTCCTGATGCCAAGTTCCTGGGCCCTTCCTGAATCCTTTATCAGAAGATAAACTTCTGGCAGGGGCTTATACTGGGGAAGGCCACAGAGACACTGGTCCCAACCAAAAGCTGACTGGCTCCCGATATGTCCCTCTCACTGATTTAAAACATATCATTGGATCCTCCCCCGGAAGAATTATGGCACCTTAAAAATCCTAGAATTACTCCTGGCTCGTGGCTCCCGCAGATGGATCTGCTCCCTGTCTGGTCATTCCAGACACCATGCCAGATGTCTACACCCACAGCCATTTTGGATACATACATGAACCTGAGGTGGGCCAAATGAGGCCCACAGTATAACAGATAAGCATTCCTGAGGGGACAATGCTACAGGTCCACAGTGACATGCACCTCAAGCAAAGGGGTGTAAAAGAGGTGGGGCCTCATTGGCACCAGCTGAATGCTGATTGGTCCCAGGGGTACTCATCCCCTGTCACTCATCGATTCCAAATATAATATATAATAATAAGGTTGGTCCCTCTGTATGAATTATGACTTCTATTAATAATAATCAATATTTTATTGATCCCCATGGGGAAAGTGTCCTTATGCCTCCCTCAGCTTGCTCTTTGAAGAGTATGCTGTCTGTGAAGGGCAGCCACCTGGGATGCCCAGGGAGCTGGGGGTTAAGGGCCTCGCTCAAGAACCTGCAGACATACTGAAGCTGGGTTTGAACTGGTGATCTTGTGATTACAAGCACACAGGCTTAGCCCACGAAGCCATACGCTGCCCCCCCCCCCCACGCTGCCCCTGTCACAAGCAGTAATATGGGTGTGTGAATGAGGGCCCAGGATCTAGGGGTGACGCAGTAGAGAGTGTCTAAATGAGTAGCTCCCTCTCTGAGTTGGATCTCCGCCACGTACAGTCAGTAGCGTCTCCAAGGATATTGGCGTGGACGGCTCCGTGCTGGGGGCGTACGTGTACGGCAGGGATTGGGGCTCACGTACGCCTTCTGCCTGACTGAGCCAGATATGAGGGGAAGTCAGCCGTTAAATCAGAGGGAAAACAGGAGAGCGAGCTGAGGCTTCTCCTGGCGCAGACCCCCCAGGGCGACGGGTTAAAGAGCAGCCGACCGGCCCACGTGCGAGACCCATCACACAGCGTACAGAAAGCATGCTGTTCACATACGCGGGAACCTCCTGCCTACAGACATGAAGGGCAGGCAGCAGTATTGACAGAAGCCGTCTTTTCTGTTATGTTCATTAAGCCATGAGGTCTAACTTTCATTTAGCGGATGCTTTTATCCAACGTTAATTGAGAAATCAGTCCCCGGAGCAGTTGCGGGTTAAAGGCCTTACTCGAGAAAATTTTTGCCGACCCTGGAATTTGAACCGGCAATCCTATGATTACACATAAAGTGTCCTAATCCAGTGAGCCCTAAACTTCTTTCCTGAGGAACCGACAGTGGAGAAAGTTCTCTGGAGGCCAGTTGACTGCATTCGGGTCACCCATCAGAGGACCCAGGCCTTGCGACTGCTTGTGACACTAAACATTCCACAAAGTATCTTTATACAACCCCGAAGCTGTATAACGCTGACGAGATCATCGTTTTTAGGCCCAGAAGTCTACCAGTGGCCCTACTGCGTCTGGATTTTTGCTGCTTTTGAAGTTCCATAATGAATGTTGTTTTTTTCCCCTCTGCTTGAGCCAAAAGAGGCATAATGATCATACTGAAAATAAGTTATTTAAATGAGATCCTAATTAATTAAATCTCATCGCAGTAGTGGCGGGAAAGCGATGGAACAGCATGAGATGTGCTTCGCATGCATATTCTGTGATAAAACAGTAATGTAACTGCTACGACGTTTCATAACATTAAGTTAGGGGCTGGAGCATGCTGTACAAATACTGCGTATTAATAAAATGTAATATAACATGAAGCCATGTTTAAGCCAGATCTAACAGGACTCAGATAATTAAAGACTAGCACTGGGCTGAGGAGTATGAGGTGGATGATATAATTTAACCGAAAACCGCTTTGGACTCGAAAAGGTGTTTTGTTGTGATTATTAATTTCCAAACTGAAAGCATGCCAACTCTCAGGCAGCTGGGGAAGCTGTCAGGAAGGGGCCCAGGGCCTCCTGTCAGAGACGGTTATATTACATTGTGGGGACCATTTTTCAGGTCCCCACAAAGATCTGTAAATACAATCAAAAAAGCAAAAATGCCAAAAGTCTCGTATTTTGTCTTGTCATTTGTTTGGTTACTTATGGTTAAGGTTAGGGCTGGGTAGGGGTCAAGGTTGTCATAGTTAGCATTAGCATTTTTCCCATAGAAATGAATGAGCGGTCCCCACAAAGATAAGTTTACACGACTGCGTGTGTGTATTTGTGTGTGTGTGTGTGTGTGTGTGTGTGTTGATGCTGAGTGTGCCACGTGATGCATTAGTGCCCCATCCTGGGTTATTCTCTGCCTTGTGCCCGTGACTTGTGGGATATTCTCCAGGCTGAGCAGGTATAGAAAATGAGTAGATGGGGTTCCCGTTGGTCACTTCCTGTTCACCCCCCCGGGCCCCCCCCCCACTCACCAAGCATTCCAGCAGCCTGGCGGGGCGGGAGATGATGATGAGGAGCTTCTTCACCAGCTCAGTCACGAATGCCACCTCAGAGCTCTCCGATCGCTCGTACGCCTGAAGGGGGCGGTAGAACAGATACCTCAGCCATTACGATTCTCCAGCACCCAAATGACCCAGTCAGACTGGACTAAATCCCAGCCCCAAATTCAACTCTCTGAAAGCCTTTTTTAAAAACATCCATTTGCATATTTAATCTTGCATTATGCCAACAGGCTATCCCACTGGAACTAATTCAGTTCTGAGCTCTGCTCAGGTGCAAAGAAAACAGTCAAGGTGCCCAGCAGAAATAGACCCAGTTAGATGTGTGCCTCGGGGAGGGGGGGGGAGGATTGGTTGAGGCTCACATCCTGAAGCAGCTTCTCTAAGTTCTCCTGCAGCTCCAGGAAGTAGACGGAGGTGATGAGGCCGTCGCGCGCTTTCGTCAGGCAGTCGCGGGACAGCTCGGCGATCTGGTGGTGGATGAAGCTGAGGACCCCGTCAGCCAGAGGCAGCACGTTCTCCGGTGAGAAGGCCTGGATGAACTCGGCCAGACGCTCCTCCATCTGAGCCGTGGCCTGGTGGGCGGGGGGGAGGGGAGGGGAAACATGTTATTCCCCTTGTTAAGAGGAATCAGGTCAAGAGCCTGTGTATCAGCTGTCAGAAGGTTCAGGACAGCTATGTGGAGGCAGTTGTGTGCTGCACTGTCTACTGTCAAGGGGAACCGCTGCAGTACAAATTAATTTGTATTTAAAAAGGCACCTTGCGATACGATGGAGCCCAACGCGTAACTAGCACAATGCAAATACAAAGTCCCCACAAGAATAACCTCAATTTTATAAGAATCTGTGTCTGCAATCAAAAAAAGGTTTGGTTAAGTTTGTCATAACTGGGATTAGGGTTATACCCATAGAAATGTCCCCATAAAGATTTAATTACAAACTTGTGTGTGAATATGTGTGCATGTGTGTGTGTTTGTGTGTGTGCGTGTACACGTACACCAGCTCACCTTGGGGAATCGCTCCTTGTAGACATGATTCATCATGACGATCTCATTGTCATAGCAGGAGGGCGACCGTCCCGGGCTGGGGGGGAGACACAGGAAATATACACACCGGTGTCTTTCTGTCTCTGCTATTCTGTTTTCCTGTCTGTCGTCTACTGCAGCCGAGCAGACATCCATGTAGGAAGACGCTCTGACAGCTCTAAACGGTCCTGTTATGTACAGAGAGGTGGCTGATGGGTAATGAGGGGGGGTAGGGGGGCTCTCACCTGAGGCTGCGGGAGCGGGGGCGCACGTGCGGCGAGCGCCGCCCCCCGTCATCGTCCGTGATGCTCTCCGTGCTTCCGAAGTGCTTGGATAGGAAGTGCAGCTCGTCCATGGTGGGCTGGGAGGGGAGCTGGTGCAGCCGCTCCTGGGAGGAGCTGGAGGACTGGGGGGGGCAGAGTGGGGAGGGTACAGCCGGTGGGGGTCAGACGACGGCCGAGATACTGACCAAATAATATCAATAAAAGCCAGAGAGGGCCATAAGAATGGAGGGAGAACCAAGGTGAGGGCTGCGATTGGATGGCTAAAAATGAACTCTGATTGGCTGCCCGCTGTGTGTTGGGAATAACACAGGGCCTGCGGCAATCACTGACACGGCGCAACGCAGCCACTCGGGGGCGCCCCCCTCATACCCAGAGCAGGATCCTGCATGCCTCACACGCAGGGATCCACTTAGCGGAAGCAAATGGAAGTGAGGGTGTCCACAGGAGGCTCTGGACCATACTGACTCAAGGCCTGCGGATCAGAGAGGGAACAGAACCCAAGCAGCTGGCCGCACCTCCCTACAGAACCACTAGAGGTGCCACTGTCTCAAAAGCATTCCAGTGGGCTCATGGGAGTTTAACTTACACAAAAAAATCCTGAGAATAGGTGGGTCCAAGCGATTAGAGGAGGCGGGACCAACCAATCAGATGTCTTGGTCCCGTCTCCTCTGGATGCTTGGACACACCTGCTCTACAATCTCATTGGTTGTCTCGTTGAACCAATCATTTTTCATTCTGCCCTCAGAACATTTTCGTGTAAGTAAAACTCCCACAAGCTTTCACTGTACATTTAACTGTGATCAATCAAGCTGGTTAAACAATTTTGGGGCCCAGTCTGAAGGCAGGACAAGAACGGGGAGGTAAAAAATATCCCACATCCTTTATTTTCTTTGTTCCTCCTTTGTTCCTGTTCCCCTTGGTCCCTTCTCTCCCATCCGCTCCGCTGCAGCTTAGCTCTCGACTCCCACCCGGTGCCGCAGCCCATCCAGTTCTGCCACCAGTCAGGTGGAAACCCATCACGAGCCAGGGGGGGCTGAACACCCTAAGAATCAGGCAGAGCCAAGCTCAGTTCGTTTCTGTGGCTGCCCTTCGTTCCCTGGGGGGGCCTCTGGATTGACAGCTGGGGGAGAGCGAAAAGCCCAGCTGAAACCGCGGCGAGCGCCAGCTCCGGGGGGGGGGGCGCAGTCATGCTCAAGGCTGTAATTCACATCGTTAGCGGATAGCCGCCGTCTTGCTGCAGGATGATGGAACTGGCACAAGGGGGAACAGCCCATAGGGTGTCACAGTGGCTTGATGCATTGCAGTGTAGCCTGGCACCTGGTTGTGGGTTTGAATCCTTTGTCTGTACTGTATGTTCTTCTTCTGGCAGCATGGATGTTGTTTGCATCCTAAATGTATAAAGTTGCCCACCTCTTGTTTTCCTTCAGATCTTGCTCTCTCTCTCTCTTTCCCATGCATTTCCACTCCCCCCTTTTTAATCCCCTCCCAGTTCCTCCAAACCCAACGGCACTGGGCGGGTGAGACAGACCCGAGAATCACGCTTCTCACAGTCACCTCCAGCACAGATGGGCGTCTGCAGCCCCGATACCTTCTCGCTCGAGGCGGCACAGGAAGTCAGCCAATGGCGAGTCACGTTTGGAATATCTTAGCAACGGGCCTGCAGTGGGTTATTTTTGACTCTGTCTAATCTGCCACTCGCAGGAAGCTCCTGGGAACGCTGGGAGTGCTGCTTTCTTTTGCTCTCTTGCACTTATTTGCAGCGTAAGGTGAAAACTGGACCTTGGTCTGGTATGTGTGTGTGTGTGGTCATGTACAGTGTACATTACATTGTGGGGACCAAAACTGCTATTTTGACCTTGTGGGGCCATTTTTTCGGTCCCGTCAAGGAGACACTCAATTTTATAAAATTCTATAGCTACAATCAAAAAAACTAAAAATGCCAAAAGTCTTGTCATTTGTTTAGTTACTTATGGTTAAGGTTAGGGCTGGGTTGGGGTTATGGTTGTCATCTTTGGGATTGGGGTTATAGCCATAGAAATGAATGGACGGTCCCCACAAAGACATGGATACAATCGTGTGTACATGGCAAGGCGTGTGTGTACATGGCATGTGATAACAGTACAGGGCCAATAAGTGACTGAAGAGGGCCCATGTAAGGATACAATGCATCACTCAATCCTCTGTACCCTCTGGGCTACATTGAGGTTAAAGGTCCATGAGCTTCACACACAGATTCAGATTTTTCTGTCTTGCTTCATAGTGTTTTTGGGGTGTTCTGCAAGGGGGGCGGGGGGGACAGGGCAGGGGTGACGTCAAGGCGCAGGGGAGTTTTTCGGATGGACGCATGCTCAACGTAGAGTAGGACCAACTGACTGGTACCGTAGAGCTGGGGGTATTGGTCCCATATCCGGAGGAGGGCAGTGAGGCCAAGGACCAGCGTCGACCATCCGCCCTGCAAGACAGAAACAGAGGTGTGTTCATCTCAGATGGCTTCCCCAGCCCCCCCCCGACACTGTGATACATTGCATTTTAAAGGGGGTCCCCTTCACGATGGCCGAATATAAAAACGGAATATAAGACGTGTCATGGTGACGACCCTGAGAGGGAGCATGTGACCGACTCGAGAACTGTGAGGAAGTCAGGGTGACGACTTGGGGACTGAAAACAACCTCGGAAAAACGGGGGGGGGGGGTACCTGTCACCTTATGTGCCATTTGGGGGGGTAGAGAGTCAGTGTGAGGCCAGAGGCTTGACTGTGGAGGGGGAGGAAAATCAGGAGGGGAGTGACGAGGTGGAGGGAGTAGCTAGAGATGGGAGGAGGGGGTAGGGGGGCAGCCGTTAGGGTTTGGGTTGGGGGCATACTGCTGCTATGGGACCCATGTACATTCTCATAATATAAACCCTTTTTCTGTGGTAGGGACAGGAAGCTATTATTAGGAAGGATATCAGGTCGTCACGGTAACGCAGCATCAGTACAGCAGTGTGTTAAATGCTGTTCCCTTTCGAAGCTCAATCCAAGTTCAACAATCATGAGGAAACCCTGGGAAATTCAGGGTTTCCTCAGGCTCCATAGCTGTCATGGTTGCTTTAGTTAACAGTCTGGATTATAACTTTATCTCAAACACTGGCCTAAACCCTGGACCCAGACCTCCTGCGTGTGTCAGTCATGTACAGTCCTCACAGAACGTCTTACCTAATTCTGTAAAGATGTTACAATTTACTGGTTTCATAACAAAAGTCCACTGACAAGCAATGTTTAACATATCTTTTTTATTAAGTGTCATCATTTATTTTGACTGACTCATTCAATTCTGTACTTGCCATTTTACTATTAATTGCGATTGTATGCTCTGGCTCCCAAAGGGACACTAAACACAAATGTTTGGTGTTTTATGTTATTGCAGAGGTGTCACTGATTAAAAAGCAGCCAATGACACTACTTGTCACTGAAACTCAGAAAAGCTCTTACGGAGCTACAATTTGGGTTTCAATTTGTTGCTACTATTAATGAATACCTTACTTAAAACTACAGGTTGTTTCTAATGCGATACCAATTTTTTGTTAAATGAATAAAGTAGTGATTTTCGTTATAAAACAAATAAATTTCCAATGTCGGATGTGATCCTTCCCACACCCAGTTTCCCTCCCTTCCGGGTCGCTGCCGTATCCGTGCTGTTACCTGTGCTAAGCTTGGGAAATGCCCCCCCCCCCCACCGAACAAGCCGGTCCATAAAATCCAGCCACGTCGTGCCCCCGGGTGAGCATCATCTTCCCATCCCTTACAGCTCTCTTTCTGACTCGCTGTACCCATTCTGTCATACGCATCCAATCACGTATCCCTATGGCCGTTAACTGTATTTACTGTGTTTGTTCTAATTTGCTCACTATCACCAATATGCCCAATATTATTATTCTGTGTTATATTGTGTATATAATCCCCATTGTCTTTGTATTGCCACTGCTTCCTCACCGCTGTTGTGAATTCGCTCAGCTCTTTCCCCCAGCAGCACTTACCAAGTGTCAAGTGATGTTTCAGACAGAATGATTTGATTTTATGTGCCTCACCTACTATGTCGCCCTTAGACTATATGAGACTCGCAAACAGAGCTGTCTTTAACATTTCACTGGCGCTTTGTTATATAATTAGGACCTGCAGGAAATACAGGTCACTGCAGTTTTGGAAACTGGAAACGTTCTGCAGCGCGTCAACAGTGACTGCCTGGAATGGCATCATGGGTGTCGGCAAAGCGGTCTTTGGACATACTGGTGACCCCTCAGTGGAGTTAGAGTAGAGTAGGGGGGAGGGAAATGAGGGGGGTTTCTTTGGGGGGGGAGGGGTTAGCACAGTGGTGACGACGGGGCATTGGTGCCCATCAGGAGGGGGTTTGGGGGACGTACCTTCTGGACGAGGCAAAGGAGAAGTGAGCCGGGGCGCTGGGTGAGAAGTTCCGGGGGCTGTCCAGGGGGCTGCTTCCTATAAGTGTGGAGGGGGCGTGGTCAATGACAAGCAGCCAATGAGAGGAAGCGAGACTTACCCTACAACCAATGAAGTGCCACTCTTTTGCACTAAAAACCTGGTACATGGACTGGCAAGCTATCTACCCCTACCTCCTCTGTTTGCACTGTCTACTGTGTTTACACTGCACTGCATGTTACATTGCACCGTGTCTACAAATGTATTGTGATAATTGTAACTGCATTTATTATGTTACTGTACACGCACTTACATTAATACTTGTTCCTTAATCTGTACTTCTGATTCGTATTAAATTGTGTTCAGTATAAAATATTATAGATCTATGCCTATAGATCTATAATATCTATATCTATATTATAGATAGGCCCAAAGCATGGAACAACTCAGGAGGGGAGGGGCAGTGCATTACAGGGCACATTCACACAGCTATGGGCACTTTGGTAGCTCAAAGTAACCACAGCATATTTTGGTGTGAAACCGGAATACCTGGGGAAAACCCCATAATGACATGGGGAGAACAGCAAACTACACACACGGAGGAGACTCGAACCCGGGTCCCTGGGGTGTGAGGCAACACTGCTAGCCACTGCATCACCATGCCACCCGTACTGCGCTTGTGTTTTTATATATATTTGGTATTCTGGCTCAGGAAATTACTGTAGAACAGCTATATTATTGGAAATAAGAAAGGGACTGGTGAAAATGGTTACTTTTGATCAATGCGGAATGCTTTCGTGTTCTTCCATGCGGTTTTGTATGCTGTGTACCGAAGTTTGTAAAAGAGTAAAGATATTCATTCATTGAAGAATCTGTGTTTAGCAGAAGATATGCAGAGTAAGATTTTCATCGCATAGTGGAACTCAAAGGTTACTGTGCACATGGCAAATAGACTCTTAAAATCTTAAACCGCTGGTCTGGCAAACGGCGCGTCCCTGGCCCAGAACCAGCGTCGTACCCTTGAGAAAAGTACTGAAATCACTTCAGCGACTGGCTATGCGCCCAAGTGCAGCGTCTGAGCCGCTCCGACCCAGGTGAGAGCAGCCGATAAGTAAATAAATGCCAGTATATGCTTTTTAAAGCACCCAGTTTGGGCAGCACTCACCGATGTGGCCCGGCAGCGGGGAATGTGGGCGGGGCAGCGGGGAATGTGGGCGGGGCAGCGTGGGCGAGGTGCTGGTCAGGATCAGGCTCTTCCTGTTACTGGTGCGGCAGCTGTCAACGGGGAAAGCGGCACGTCAGCGCGAGGGCCGCCTCCTGGCTCCCGGCCGGCTTCGGTCCCACGAGGAACCGCATTTCACATCGGCGGCAGGCGCCAATGGACGCTCCAAAATCAGACAGCCGTGTCGACTCTCTTGGTGGGGGGTTTTGAGTCTTTCGGGGACCGGCCATGACAAGTGAGAAAGGGATATCCGCGAGCGGGTATACCTATCCGGTTTCCTGGTCCCCATAAGGGAAAACTCTATTTTATAAAATAGGTTATGGTTATGGTTATGGTTAGGGCAGGGTGGGGGTTAAGGTTGTCATAGTTAGCGTTAGCATTTTTCCCATAGAAGTGAATGAGCGGTCCCCATAAGGATAGGTATATCCGACATGTGCGTGTGTGTGTGTGTGTGTGTGTGTGTGTGTGTGTGTGTGGCGTGTGTCTGGAAGGGGATCTGTTTGACTTAGGTAAGCACAGCTAGAGGTCCTATGCCGATAAAGAATTTCAATTTCCTCGGCCGTCAATCCCAACCCGGTCTCCATTCGAGCTAGACGACGACACGGGGTAGAAAAGCAGACATGACGCCTTGCTGTGTCCCTGTCTCCATATAAGCAGACCCCCAGAGCTGAGTCCGCCTCAGTGGTACGGCTGCTCACAGACTGTGACCCAGAGCTCCTGCCCCCAGCCCGGGGGGGCCACTGCGTTCTGCATGCGATCTCCATCTCGGCAGCTGTGGGGGGCGGGGGGCGCGCGCAAGGCACTGACAGGGTGCTAAGCTATACATCTGTCCTCCCTTTCCCCCGTGGGTGCAGTATATGACCCATAGGGGGCACCATCTCCGTTAGTATGTTCTGTCGTACTCAACATAAATGGCCTAATTGTTTGCTGATAGGCCTCATAAACAATGGATGGGCCTTCGGTCCCAAATTAAGTGAAAAAGGACCCTGCTGTTCAGAAGCTCGTTGGTCGGCTTGTTTCATTTCACCTCCTTTGAAAGTGTATTGATCCACCCTGGCTATAATCAAGCCCAGTCTCACCCACTGCGGGAAGAGGATGAGGAGGGAGCCATTAAAGAACCCCCCCCCCAAAGAGGAAATGAGCTCAGCGGCATGTCTCTGGTGGTGCATCGTGTTGGGATGGGGGGGGGGGGGGGGGGGGG
>JAODLC010000100.1:7364382-7375274 GCA_026781145.1 Hippopotamyrus pictus
AAATGTTAATTTAAAACAAATATGCCAATAAAATGTTTCAAATTCATATTCATGTCCAGTTTTTTTCCTTATGTGGCGTCGGGTCCTGATCACAGTCGGGGCTTATTTCTGCGATAACTACCGGCTGCCTGTACATTATCCCTTACTTAATACAATTAATTAATATTAACTTAAATTTGAATGAAATATACCATACACTATTACACCATTTCATGATTCTGCTTGAATTGTGACATGTATTAATTACTTACAATTTTCTGTTCTTATAAGCATGGTTAGTTGACTGCACCCTTAGTGTTAATTGAAATTAATTCAAATACATTTCCTGTCACCTATTTCGCTGATGTTGTCTCCAGGTGCTACTTTTAGTTTCATTACAAAAAGCACAACAGACTGACCAACCTTTTTTCAAAAAATAACAACGCGAAAATAAAATATGCGCAAGCAACACAACACACATTCCGGCACGTTCTACAAACCCGGCGGTTGGGAGAGGGAAAGGATACGCACCTGCTGCTTTTCCGGGGGAGGGGGAGGTCCTTCTGAAAGAGAGGAAGAGGACAAGGTTACCAGGATGCCCACAACGAAGATTCGGAGATGGACACCCCTGTGGAAGGAATCCCAGAAGAGCCCAGCGGTCAGGGAGGAACAGCAAGCACGTGGCTCAGACCTGTGATGTAGCACCAATCGGGTCGCAAGGTACCAGTGCTGGGTCCTACAGTACAGTCTTGATCGTCCAATTATAGTTTAGTTAAGGAGTATTCCTATTAGACATTCATGACTTCTAACTTAAGTTAACCCAGTTAACTGAGAAATCCTGCTTTGTGCAAAAGCCCCCAAACTCGACAACAAATGCAACAATATAAATTGTATCAAACTCGACTATTATCATAATTATTATGATTTATTATAATACTCTTGGCCTCACACCTCCGGGGCTGTGGATTCTAAAGCCATTGCTGTCTCTCTATGTGTGAAGTCTGCATGTCCACATATCCATGTGCACGTCTATGGTTAGCGGACCAGGTGTCCCTAAATTGCCCCACAGTATATGGGCAACTTGCTACGCACTGGTTTCCAGCATGATGTACACAGATTAAGGTGTTTTTGTGACATCACTGTGCAACTACATGCATCTTCCTCCAACGTACAGAACTCTGCTTCTTCAGGACTGCATGCCAGCTTACTGCTGCCCCCACCAGCATGTGATCTGCCCTTTCCAGTTTCACACTTACCATCCTCAAAAACCTCCCATACAAAACACTCCCGACTGTAAATGCATCTTCAGTTCCTTACAGCGGAGCATTTGGGTCACGTTCCCAAAACAGCGAGCGAGCGAGCGACCGCACTACCGGGGCCGCCGGCGAGACTCGGACCGGGGCGCCAAGCCGGAAGCATGAGGGAATGAAAAAGAGAGGAGTGACAACAGAACTGCGCATCGCTTGACCTCCCAGACTCCATCATCTGCCCGTCTCTCCTTACAACAGGACCGTATGTTAAAAGACCATTTTTGGCATTATGACCAAGTGATGACAGCAGCAGAGAAAGCATTTCAAAAGTATCTTTGCAAGGATACAACCGCTCTGCCCCTGTGTGAAGTCAAGAAACCAGTCTACCCCCTCAAGGACTCCTGATTCCTCTTCAAAGAATAAGAGTAATTTACAGACAAGTAATCTTTTATGGATTTTCAAGACTGGACATTCGCTACAGTATTATAGACATAAGCCGCCCATGGCAGTGAGTGAGGTGACCCGTCAGTGATGGACAGTACCATCTCTCTGCAAGAGACAGGTCTTTCCAAATTTCTCCTCTGAGAGCTTCTTTACTGGAGTGTTTCTTGCAGTTCCTCGGCGTTAAATTAATACTCAAAGTTCCCATGAAAGATAGTCTACATAAAAAGGATGAGAGTGACTTCCGCACGCCAGAGGAATTCCCCAGCAAAGCGCAGCATCAAACTGATAACTGAGGTACAGTTAGCCCCCATTATCTCTCTGCACATATGAGTGACCATCTTCTTATTTTAAAATTACGACCATGAAAGAACACAGGACAGGTGGGTGAGAATATCAAACAATGAATCAAAGGCCCTGTTTACATTTAGTTTTAAAATGCATTGTGGGCGTTCAGATCACAGACAGACAGCGCTAAATACGACGACCACCAAGATGCACTGTGATCTGATCACTCAAAGCTCTTGCTGAGTTGGTCTGGAGCGCATTTGACCACATATCTTTTGTAGTGTAAATGCTAATGCATCCTGATGTGTCCCGGACAAGGACTTCAAACTAACTGTGTGTGGAGCAGTAACGCAATCTGAACACAAGCGGTCAGCTGGCCACCATCAAGACGCATGAGAGATACGGGCGTAAACGGCGAAGGGGCTCAGCTGTCTACTTGTGATCCAATCTCCCAAGTTGTATTTTAAAACCAAGTATAAACAGGCCCAAAGGCACTCAAATCCATCCATCCATCTTCCACTGATCTAGTGCAGGGTCACTATGGGCCTGTAGCCTATCCCAGGCAGTATGGAGCATGAGGCAGGGGACACCATAAATGGGATGTCAGTTCATCACAGAACACACACACACACACACAGACACACACAATGAGCAATTTAATGACAGCAATTTGCCAAAACATGTAATTTCAGAATGTGAGGGGACACCGGCATCAACTCCATGATTTACTGGGAATATGCCAACTCCAGACACACAGAGCAGAGGTCAGGAGAATCAGATTCATCCCTCTGGAGGTGTAACGGTACAGTGCCAACCTGAGCCACCATGGCACCCAGAACCTACAAACACCCATGAATGAATGAATGCTACATTAATACAGCACTTTTCACGACACCCAAAGTGCTTTACAGAAGCAATGGGGAGCTGCTTAAACCACCACCACTGTGTAGCCCCCACCTGCATGATGCGACGGCGGCCATTCTGCACCAGTACACTCACCACACAGCAGCTAAGGTGGTGAAGGAGAACCAATTAGGTATAATTGGGAGGCCAGGTTTGAGACGCCCAGAGTGGGGTATTTTAGGCAGGGCATCGGGGTACCACCCCCACTCCTTCAAGAGACACCCAGGGATCTTTTTCGACCTCAGAAAGCGAGAACCTTGGTTTTACATCTCACCCATATGATGGTAACATTTTTATAACACAGTGCCCTTGGAATTCACACAGTCCACAAGATGGACTAACCTGTCAGCCAGACCAACACCTCGTCGAGCTGCAACCCAGCTTTCCTAGTCGGTCTCCCATCCAAATACTGCTCAGGCTCAAACCAGCTTAGCTTCAAGGTGGAGCACCTGGTCTGAACCACAGGCGGTATGACTGCTGAGGTATGCCTGGATATTTAAGCTTGATACTCATGATTGCTTCTCTTAGCCCGAATTCTTTCTGATTTGGACGCTTGTCTTTACATCTACTGTTCCACTCTTCGGGAAGAAGCACAGTTATCGCTTGCCCAGGTGACCGTGGACCATCCCTGCCTGCTAAGTCAGCACACAGCAGAGGTGGACATTTCAGGTCCAGAAAGTAAAAATCCAGACCACATTTTTGCTTCAACCAACCAGTTGAGTACTCTGTGACAGTGACTCCTTATACTTAACTGGTGGGTTGAAACAAAAACTCGGTCTGGAGTTGTACTTTCTGGACCTGAAATGTCCACGTCTGGCACACAGTCTGCCGGTTGGTCCCTCTGAGATGTAACAAGTATCAGGACAGCTGACAGACTGCTGCCCGCCCGCCAGCAGAAGGTTCCCCGTGGTGTCAAAGGCCAGAGCTTCGTTTTCTTTGAGCGCGGTGACAGCCAGGGCGTCAGTTTACCGCCGATAATAAGCCACACCCAGTCACACGAGCAGCCAATGGACATCAATTTCATGTTGTTCTCCCTGAATTTGGAGAAAAATTGTGGCTTTTCTGCATTTACCATAACAGACAAAAAATAAACCAGACTGGGGGGTGCCAGGAGAGAGTGTCCCAGTTAAAGCACCAGTATGAGTCCTTATGAGTCACAGTAAATTATCCTGGTTTTGAACCACAAGCCCTTGAAGGTGCTCCACACAAAAGCCACAGCCAACAAAATAATCAACTGGGCTCAAAGGCAAAAATAACTCGTTTAAAAACCAGTCAAGACACAGGAATTTAAATGACACATGCTAATTACCATTGGAGTCTAGCTTCAATACCCCTGAGTGTTGTGCTACGTTTGGTACAAAAAAAAATTCTATAACATATAAATAAAAGATTGCGTAGCATTATAATCCAAAGAATATAACAGCATAACTCTGAGCTAGATAAGAGGCGGCATTTAGAGGCAGTAAATTCAGCGAGGCATTCGTATAGATCGCTGCAATGGCGGCTGATTTCACTTTGCAGAAAACGCGAATGTTAAAACTCGACGCGTCGAAGGGGCAGAGAAAGGCCCACATCGAGAGAGCTGGGCCGCTAACCAGAACTCTGCCGGTTCTGGCCCCGGAAAGGTGAGCCGCGGCGGGTCTGCCCTGGGGGAAGAAGCCGCGCTTCCACGGACGTCTGACCCTGTAAACAGACCTGCCGTGAGCTGTTTCTCTGGGTCAGGCTGGGCGGGATGAGGTGATGCTGGCACGAAAAGAGCAAACGGAAGGCTGGAAGGAAGCACGAGGCTGGAGGACCCGTCGGCCATCCCGTCGTCACTTGTTTAGTGAGAGAGGAGGAGCACTGGCCATGGACGAGGAATAGGAGCAGGGATAGTGATAGTGCACCCAGGGCAGGCCTGACGTGTCGGCGTCCCACCCCATTGGATGAGAGGGGATAGGAGGCGGGGCTTCTCTCTGCTCACGCGTGCCACTTTCATGGGGTTTCATCACACCTGCCTGCCCGCCATTCTGTCACGCGAAGACTCCCTGCTCCCATTCCTCCTCCATGGCCGATGCTCCTCTCTCACAAAGCAAAGAACCCATCCAGCGAGAATCCCCCCCCCCATCTCCAAAAGCGACAGACGGGGCGCTATAATACGCGGGCGTACCCGGGCCGAAGCCCGCGGGCCACCGCTAAGAAGTAGCTTCGGCTAACCTTGATTAATAAAATTGCTTGAGAAGTTTTTCCATCGCCACTCCACCCCCAGGTCAACAAGTACACCGTCGCAAAAAATAGCAGGGGCCCTGGGAACAACTTAAAAAGCCCAGGTGCCTCTGATCACGCCAATGTGCCGACGGAAAACGCAGGCAAAGAGGAGGCAGACTAATGTCTGGGACGGTTACCCTGTACCGTGACCCAGAGGACGGCAGCATGCCAATTTAAAATACCACCACCACCCCCCCAGCACTTCCTAGCATTATAGTCCTTGAGTGGCTGCAGTGATTAGACAGAATGACAAATAGCGTCCCAAGCAGACGGGAAAGAGCCACGCTGCTGAGACACTTCCTGAAAGGCGGAATGACTCAACTATTAACTGATACATGACTTCATGCACTCCAGCTCCTAGATCCAGCAGAGGGAAAGTGCGCCCTGCCAGTAAAGTTAATCATCTGGGCTATTTGCCCGGAGAGGAAAAAAGCCCCGATCAAATTAGTGCAAATACGCGCAACAACGATGCAGAAATGTAGCATAAGCTCGACACGATCAACTATAACAAGGTGCCACTCTTGGGATTGGAAGTCACAAAATCGGATTTCGCTGGAGGTACTTTAGACGGCAACATTTCGGCATGCCAGGGGTTCAACTGATCACCTCCCAAGAGCATCTTCAATGGCTCCTGTCTTGTCAACCCTTTACTGCCGGTGTTGGTTCCAGGGAACTTGATCTGGGCTTAAAAGGACACATTGATGGGAATCAGGGGTAGACATGTCTCTGAGCTACTGGCCCCCCAGTGCAGAAAGCGAGGCCACCACTGGCTTTGCCGCAGGCTGAAAGTCCCCCCAGTGAATTACGAATTATCCTTCTGATGCTTGGAGATCTAAAGACCCAGGCATACACGTGAGACAGCGGAAGCCGGGGATTGTGTTTCTCGTGGATTGTGTTACTCCAAACGCGCCCCGTAATGGCACCGCGGCAGACGGCAGCTGCTATCCTCACCCACCCCGACATCCCTTCCCTAACTTCCCAACAACTGATCAATGCAGGCAGCTGTGTGGTCGAATAGGTACAGCGCCTCTATATGAGCCAGGACAGACGGGACAGTCCCACGTAGGTGAGGGGGGTGGGGGAGTGCACAAAAATCATTCAGGCTTTTTCTGACATTTTTGTTTAAAGTTGCCTTTGCATTTTCAATTGCAGGGCGTCGGTGGTAAATTTGTTACACATTCAATCTGCAAAGCATATTTCGAATAGCGAAGATCATTTTTCAGTCATATGAACTGCAATTAAATGTACATTTTGTAGAATGGCATATTACATCAGTGACCTAATGTTTCCCTTACTTGTGCTCAAATTGTGCAATTTATCGACTGAAAGAACTATGAAAATCCATCTGCGTTTTGCACCAGGCACAGCCCACAGTGCCTCTGCATATGTCGTTTAAGGGTGTTAAAACCGTACACACAGTTAATCGTATAAATAAACTGGTTATAAAAGTTGGGAGGGTTGAACCTCATTTAACCATTGCGTGGCCGCATTTGGGCGTTCTCACCTGAAGCCGCCGTCGCCGAATAATCCCCGAGTCATCCATGCCGTGAGATGGGAACGATGGTCCAGAGACCCACCCTTCACAGCAAGGCTCCCGTGCGACTCTGCGGCATGCACCGGCCGCCCGGCTTCGGCGAAGTGGCCCAGCCCTGCCGTTCAAGCCGAGCCAAGACGGCAGAGCGCAAACACGGACATACTGGCTACTGCTGAGAGAGCAACTCCGCCAAAAGGATTACGTCCCGATCGCCACCGAATGCCAGAGGAACTCCAAACTAACGCAGATACTCTTCTCCGCCGTGTTTAGTCATTCTCCATATAACGAACGTAATTATATTTCTTTCGATAACTATTCAATGCAATAATCCTGTGTACGCGGGCACGTTAGAATTGCTCGGGAAAATCTGTACATCTCCATCTTTTTAGCGCATCGAAAACGATCTGGTACGGTGACATCTCCGTTTCTGTGTCCTTATTTTGACATCATTTTACTTGAGGTTTTCTGCGACTTTCAGTTTCCTGTTAGGCTATATTCTATCGCTCCTACCGTTGCACAATTCTGAGGAGTTAGTGCTCGAGTCTGGACTACGATTAACCTAATTATTTAATATATATTACATTTTTCACTTATTCTATAGATTATCTGCACTATTTTTTACAGTGAACCTGATATGTGTAATGATTTGGTTATCTTTAATAAAGTATAATGTAATAATCGCCGAAATTTCTCACATGGCCAGTTAAACATTTCAAAATCCACTTTCCGCCGACTAGAATTTATTTATTTATGATTTCCATTTAAGAGTACATGTTCCGTTTCAAGGCATTCCGGTTTTGGTTTAATAAGAAGTCACACCTTGAAAATATAAATTACACGTGAATCCATTTTCCGCGTTGGCAAAGGAGAAAGCATATTATTATTACATCTGGTCAGCAAAAAATAAATAATTCCTTTTTTCCCCTGAGAAAAATCAATTCGAAAAAGTCTATACTTTCACGTTTGATCTTACGCACACAGCCACGGTGGATACTGCATGATTATACGGAAACCGGTTCTGCTGTATCTTCCTCGATTATCCTGGAAATTATTTGCGACCCTGGTCCCGTTCAGTTCTTTTCAGGAAAAAAAAGCAGGTGCTGGAGCCGATTCTCCACAGACGCACAGGTTCTTCTCTGTTGCCCGATTCAGGGAAATATGCTGTTTACTCCCGAGACCGCTTGTCTAACGTTTCCATTCCCTACCTCCCACTTCCTACCGAACGGGAGGAGAAAATATCGTTTTTAACTCTTGCGCGTCCGGATCTGAGCCCACCCCCCCTCTCCTCACGCCCATAGCGCTCGCCTCCCAAACGGAGTAACGTGGCCATTTGCCACGTTGGCTGTCAGATGACCCAGTGTCACGATCGCTGATATAACGCTTAATTGATTTGTAGACATGGGGATTATCGACGGCAATAGTCTCGCGATGGTGCGACCATTCTGTATTGGAGTGATTCTTCGCAATGATTCTTGGCAACATCCTTGATCTGGGCACA
This sequence comes from Hippopotamyrus pictus, assembly GCA_026781145.1. NCBI lineage: Eukaryota > Metazoa > Chordata > Actinopteri > Osteoglossiformes > Mormyridae > Hippopotamyrus > Hippopotamyrus pictus. The sequence continues at coordinate 7,372,523 of JAODLC010000100.1, forward strand.
TATACAGCACGAAGACAAAAAAAACCCTACCGGAGTTCTTATTGTTTCTTTTTATTATTTCTCCCGATTTTTAACATTTTATTATTACGACTCATATTCGCAACTTAATATTTCTGTTGAAGTTTCCAATGCAACTTAAGGCACATTACCAACGGCGTGTTGGGAAGGAATCTGCTTTCGCCGAGGTATCGCATCTGAGTACTGCTGGTTAATGACCGTGTCAGGACCCCTTAGTGGGAAAGAGGGCTCTGCTAGATATGTACGGTCAGTCAGCAGAATGCAGCAACACGGATAATGTTAAGTGTGGTTTAATTCAATATTTAGGGCACGATGCATCGAATTAGTACATTAACCCCAAAGTCCAATTATTGTCTCATCTCCTGAGGGAAATCAATTTTCCTGTTCAATTTAAACGATGTCCTAAAAAGTGCAGTCAGCTTTGACTCCTTCAGGTTGAACACTGGCTTATCACGTTAGCTGGGCTTTTTCTTACAATACTCTTAAATGTAAGTGAAACATCGAAAAAAAATTTACTTGATTTTTCTGATATAGCCTACCTCATCTCCAAATAGACTAAGAAATACTGGTATATTTGAAACAGATAATGTTACTATAAAAAATAAAATTGTCAATTAGAAAGTTGGCAAATACTCAATGTGGAACAATAACAAGATTTTATTTCAATTATACAGATCATCCTGCAACCGTGAATGGGATAAGAAAAACAATGGATTTATGGATGGATGGATGATATAGATCATAATAAATCAGTTTTTACTAAGTCGATGGGGTCCCAAGTATCAGAGAGCATTTAAATACATCTTTATATTAGCTCAAATCAAGGTCCAGAACATTCCAGGAAATTCCTCTCAGTGAGCATGAACGCAGCGCTGGCCACCAGCCACCTACTCTTCTCCACATCATACTCAAGCTTGGGATCCAAATATCATTCCCTGGAAGGGTGAGGAAATACCTGGGACTGAGAATGGACGTGGATGTGTCATGTTTTTCATTTACACAGGGTGCATCTGAAATTGCATACGTAAACACTACCTATTGAATTTCATTAGAAGCCTTCTACTCAACCATTAATGCAGTATGTATTGTATGAATGCATGAGAACAGTATACATACACTCAGGCATACTACAGCCACCACCTTGCACATCACCTTGCACATCACCTGACTCAGATGTTTACCAATGATGTACACCAGTGGCCAAAATTGTGTAAACACTTCCAATTTTTAGAGATTGCAGAACTTCATTCCAGTTACTCCAGTTACTTATTTAGTCATCCAGTGTACGATATTTGTAAACATTCTTCGATTGTTTATCAATGTTGCTGCCAATATTCGTGTAGTAATGTTTAAAGGGTGATGCCAAAAATGTTGGGCATTTTCCACAATATTGGCCACTAGTGTAACCCGACACCTGCAAAAGCTTAAATACTGCTGATGAAAAAAAACACATATTCTAGTCAACTCGTGTAACTGAATATTGCTTCCTACTTAGATAGGCCTTGTGGGACAGCATAGCATCCATCAGTTGCTCACTTCAGAATTTCACAGACTGTAACATGTTGTCTGGGTTCCATTCACTCACTGACTTATTTATACTAAGGATTCAGACAAACTGCGGATTTCAGATACTATATTCTACAAACTACATGGCAACTACACTATTCTGGTCACACCCGTTTAAAATGCTATTATACAAAGTGACTTACAATAGAGGGAAAGGCTACTTAATTTGTGATCCCCAGGTTTTGGACCCACAACCTCCGTCGTGGGAGAAGAATGTTCTACTTGTTGAACTACAGGAACGTGTCTGGACTGGCGCATACTATGTCTTTGCTCAGAGTCCATTGGTTAACCAGCTGGATGTAGCAGAGGAATAGAACTGCTTAAGCCTCGCCTGCTCAGAGATGCACCCCTGCCAGATTTGGACTTCAGCCCATCGGTGCACCTTGGCAGACGGCCCCTAACACAATCAGCAGAGGAGCAGCTAATCTGCACGCTTATGGTTAATGACCCGGCTGGTGCCCCTGGAAAAGGTGCCGGTGGTAGAGATCGCTATGGCGATACCGGCACAGTGGAACTATGTCCAAGTGCCCAAACGCAGAGTAAGCCGTTAATGGATAAGTCTACCTGTTAATAAATAAGTCTTCTTGTGGGGCCCGAACCAAATGGTCTCAGATCAGTTTTTTGTCGCACTATTTAATGTCAAACCAAAATGAAAAAACATACGATTCTTTAGCTGTGAGTCTTGTCCATCCATTCACCTATCTTTGATAAGTGTTTATAACTGCAACATCACCATGTGCCTGTAGCCTTTCCCAGGTAGCAGAGGACATGGATGGGGGGGTTTGGTTGATTTCAAGATTCCTGAGTGACAGGGGCCCTAAAACATTTGGAGCATAAGAGGACTGGTCTGAGTTGGTGGCCCAATATGATATGCTTTCATGGGACTCAACATCTCTAGCGGCATCCTGGTCTGGAAGAGATGCCAGTGTAAGGTAGTTGCACTTATTACTTTCAAAGAAATTCATGTAGAAAAAATAATAATACTTTGGGGCAAAACTAAAGAACAGCATCAAAAAACACTGAGCAGTTAAAGCTGTAGAGCTTCTCCATGTGCACAATGTCTCCAACTGCAAAATGCTCCCTCCTGCAATATTAAACAGAGAAGCATATGAATGTTGCATTCCCTTTTCCAGTCCCCCCCCCCCCCCCCCCCCCGGGCTTACAAAAT